>JAECXP010000116.1:2000000-2445595 GCA_018152965.1 Scaptomyza pallida | reverse complement strand
ATAGAATTTATCTTATCTATGTGTTTGTGTGCGTGTGTGTTTGTGTTTGTGTTTACCCACAGACATTTGGGGCCTCAACTGACATTTTGTGTAATGCGGGCGATTGTTTGTTTGGTTTTGAACATTGCCATTCTAACGCCATTTTAAGCAGATATCCATTTGATATGCATAGCATTTGAATCAATGGAAGGCAACCTGTATCTAGATTTTGTTTAGCTGCTGCTCAGATTAGGCTCAAGGGTATAATTTCAAATACACTTCACAGCAGATGACTACGACTATATGCAACTGAAATGTAGAACTAGTTGATTGGCTTTTCATATTCAGTTAAAATTAATCAAAAACAGTAAAAGTTATAAACACAAAACTAAAGAAAAAACTTTTATATCAAACGGGGATTTGAGCCCGCAACTCCCTAACAAAATAAAGAAAATACAGTTAAAATGCCACAGTGAGCGTTGCCAGACTGTGTTAGCTATTATAAATGCGTACCAGTGTTGCCAGATTTCAACCACGAAAGTAAGCTAGATCTGCCCTAAAAATAAGCTAAAAAAAGCTAAAAATATGCTGAAAAATATGCTAAGTCTAAATAAATAGTAATACACAATATTTGCTTTTTAAATTTTTTGTTTTAATTTAAATGTGCCAATACAACGTCAATACAAGCTTTAAATTGACTTGCATACAATTCTGACAAATGGTCAATTGGTGCTATTGCTGTGTGCTCCGCTATATACATGCACAGCGCAGCTTCATGCTCCTCCGTTTTTAAAGATTTTTTGGGAAAATCTATTTTTCCCGCCTGTTTAACTGTGTTTTTTTGCTTCCGCATGCTGACGAAGGTCAAATATTTTGCCTGCTACTGTGCATTTGCAATAGCAGCAGTATGCTTTTGTTGAATCTCCAGTTACTTTGCGAAGCCATCCCTTGTAAGCTATTTTTGGCATATTTATATTAATTTACTACTATTCACAAAGACAAAGTCATCAAAAATTGTATCGATAGCAATGTACGCGATTATAAATCCGCAAAAATTAACAGGTTTCGATATTTGTATGCCCGTGAAACGTTTTAAACTAATAAAATATTTCATTTTTAAGCAATATATTTTTTTTAGGCCAAAATAAGCTTAATGAATATTAAAATATGCTAGATTTTAGGCTATAAGCTATTCGCTAAATTTATAAGCTTTTCCATTTTGAAAAATGCTAGAACTAGCCTGAAATAAGCTAAAATGACAACACTGATGCGTACACAGCTTCTTGAAGGGCTGCCAGCTTGTTTAATTATTTTGGTTCTTGCAATCGGCTATACAACACAACAATTGTAAACAGAAAAAGTATTTTATAAATAAATATGGCCCCAAAGTGATGAGTAAGACATTTCAATCACATAGTTTACTCCCTGCTTGCAGCTTAATTAACAGCTTTGGATCGTCTATAATAATAATGCTGATGCCCAAGTGGTATGAGAGCAATAAACTAAATCTAAACCAATTTATTATCGACATGAGGCAACATTGAATGAGTTATAGTTAAGCTGTGATGCGGCCTTATTGAACAGGCGACTTATTGAATTAGGATGCAGATAAAAATATATATATAGACATATATGAAGCGATAATGTGCAATGTGCGCTTTGAACAATAAAGTAGTGAGAAAAGCAATTCATATCCGCAACATAAATAAAAACCACTGCAACATAATTTTTATGTTCTATATTCCCTAAATAAAAAAGTAGATATAGAAACAGTAAGGGGGAGGAGAAGGGGCAAATAAATGACAAAGGATAAGCGTTGAGAGCGTGAAAGGAGGCTTTTGTTTGTCGTATTGTGGAGCAGCATTGGTAAGGCCATAGGCGTCAAAGCACTTAACCGCTAGACACAAAGACAAATCCCCATCTCACCATCTGTCACCCCTCTCCCTCTCCCTATCAAACTCCCTCTTTAAACTGCGAACTTCATAGCCATGGTTCAAATCGAATGCCCGACAATGACAGCTATAAAATGTCTGGTCGTTGTTTTTATTTTTGTTTTTATACAGGCCTCGACCAAATCAAGCACTTCCACCGCTTCATAGATTTATTTTGTTTGTTGGGCGGACTTTTTTTATTTGATTCTTTTTTTGGTCTTGCCTTCCGTTTTATTTTATTTTTTTGTCAATTTGACATTGAAGCACATTAACTTTGACATTCGCGTGAGTTTCCTTTCTTGCTCGGTGCTACAATGATTATGACTCTTGAAGAGTTTTTCCTCTTTCCAGCTCGTTTCTCTTCCCTTTTTTTTCTTGCTCTGGCATGACTTTTGCACTTTGCACAAGTTGAAGAAATTAATATTAGCGACTGGCGCAGATACTTTCAGTAAATTGCAATCTCATCGCATTCTTATCAGTGCAGCTGTTGAAGTTAGCAAACTAAGTGCCCTGCATGACTGGGAATCTACCATGTAGTATATAAATAGCAGACGATTGAATAGCCCACTCGAAACATTTGACTCTTGGCATGCAATGTGTGATTATCCCCCAAGTATTTGAACTTGGTGAAGTTTAGATGAAAGTCTTTAAAGTATACATGAAATACCCTTAATACAAGATGATTCTAAACAAGGTTGTTTTTTAAATGATTAATTTTTCTTGTTCATATCAGAATATTTAATTTTCCAAAACAGACTGATGTATCTTATATTCGGGCTGGATTCGAGTAGGTTATATAATATTATTATTTATTATTTCAAGCTTTTTTTCAACGTTTGCTTTTTGTACACAAATCACAAAGCTTTTATTATACTAACATCTTCTTTAGCTCTAAATCAATTCAAGAAGGCAGTTGTTATTCTTCACATAAATGACTTAATTAAAGCCAAAATACTAGTTTTTATTTTTTATGCAAATGAGTAGATACAATCAAAAAATTTCCTAAAAACTATGAATCGTTCGTCTAAAGGCTCGATTGGCAGCTCTTAAATAGATCTCAGATACTTTTAGGATAACATTATCAAAAGATATTTTTTAGTTTTGTTTTGCGAATGTTTTTGATTTACATTTTTTTTTTGTTTTAAGACACACCGAGTGAGAGAGGGAGAAACGGAGAAAGGAAAATGAAGCTCATGCCAAGTGCTGCTTGCGATTTGGTTGTGTTGGCTGTGCTTAATGAACTGTACACGAAGAAATTATATTTGGCACAAACAAGCACAAGATACAGATACAAATACAAAAAAAACCATAGATAGACAAAGAAAGAGAGAGGGAGACTGAGCGTCACATATACATATGTGCACATATATGTACAAACATTCTATCACATGCTACACAAATGCACAGTTTAATTTTTGCTTGTCAAGCTTAATTTGCGCTTGAATGCATTGCATGTCTAGTTTGTTTGTGTGTGTGTGTGTGTGTGTGAATTGCATGCACGAATGACAGGACACGGCAGGCGATGCCACAAGAACAACAAGAAGAAAATGAAGAAGGAAGAGATAAAGTCGAAGCAGTTGGCATATAAGCAATTTCATTACCAAGCTGGCCAGAGAAGATGTCCGCCCCGTCAGCATTTGTTTTGAGCATGTTGTCATTTTAGGTTTTTGGGTGACAGCAATATAATTACAGTGTGCACTAACTGTTGATGCACAAGATTTCTAGATACACACATATTTTTCTAAGCTAAGAGCCACTATGGGCATTAAAGACTGTAGCTCCCTTAGTTTTGCAATTGATTAAGATTGGGTTTTTTCGTTGTATTTTAGATATATTATTGAAATTGATGAGCCCTGCGGTCGAAGCTGCTCATTTTACTACCTTTGGCTAATGCAAAATGTGTCCTTACCATGCGGGGGAGTGAGGGGCAGGTAGAAAATAACGTCCCCTACTTGATATGCTGCTAGCGATGCTGCCTGCCGTCTCGAGCGGAGAGAGAATAAGACGAAATAACACCAGCCACTAATGCGCATTGATTTTCACATTTCCACTAGCATCATTTTCCATTGTTGCTGCTGTTATTGTTTGCCATTTTGTGTAGCTCGATGCTCGTCGTTCATCTAATGGCAGCGGATGTGGTTAAAAGCATTTGCCCAGCTACCTTTTACATAGACCATTAAATTTGCATTTGACGCTGACTGGCGCGATTGGCAACTGAATTTTCTTCAGCTAACCAAAAGGTAAATCAGCTCAACAAAAAAGGCAACAACAATTCAATATTTAAGCAGCTATAGCAAAAATGTATAGCCACGATGTAGATGTTTTAAACAAAGAATACGGTTAAATAAATAATTTAATCTTGCATCAACAGCATATGAAGACTTTTTAAAAAATTAAAAATACTAAATTTTGAGATATTTCAATTTCGAAAAATGACCTACAAAAAATAATCAAATACTGAACTAAAAATCTCGATAATAAATATAACTGGCAGAAGAAGGTAGCATGACCATTTGAATAGCACTGGCATTTGGATTGAGACAGTGAATGCGATCATTATCAGAAAGAATATAAGTATCCCATATAGCATTAAACGAATCTTCGAAGTTTTGGCAACCAGCTCAAGTTCAACACGATGGCCAAATAAGGCTTCTGAACGCACTTCAGCCATTTTGGGCTGCTCGATTGTCTGCTGCTCCATCGAAGCCCAGCGAACATTGCGGTTTGTATCTAGAAAATAATCATTATTTAGATTAAAAGTCATACTCAAATAGCAATCTAACTTACAGGTCACTTTTGGGGGATTTTTCTCGACTTTTCTGTCCTGAATACGATGATTTCTGGCACGATTGTGAAGTCTTCTTGGCTTCACAACTTTGTTTGGTATGCTCGAATTGACATTTCTAGCTGCATTTGAAGAATTTAATTTATCTTTAAGACTGGTGGCGTTTACTTGCTTAATGTTATCATTGCCGAGAAGTAACTTTACGTCGAAAAGCTTCAGCACATTCGAGTTTATTTGATTTGCTTTGCCATTAAAACGATCATAAGTGAAAGAGGACGGCGCGGCTTTCTCTTCGTTTTGGCTAACATTTCCAAGCTCACACTCAATTGGGTCAGGCCCGGGAGCCTCTGTAGGACAAACGTTCTCATTTGAAGTTTGTGTTTCTTCGGAAGTAGTAGCAGGGATCCCATTTGAAGTTTGTGTTTCTTCGGAAGTAGTAGCAGGGATCCCATTTGAAGTTTGTGTTTCTCCGCAAGTGGAAGCAGCCTTGGGTAAATGACATTTCATACATTTGGGTTGTGTTTCTTCAATAAGTGTAGAAGGCTTAGCATTTATACAGGGTATTATCCTAACCGTTGGTTTTAGGTCATGAGTTTCTGCAAGACGAATGTTCCCATTTTTAGTCTGTGTTTCTTCGTCATGTGTATAATCAGCCTCTATACAGCATATATTTCCAACATTTGGATTAGGAATGATAACATTCGAAGCCGGTTCCTCTCCGTTTTGGCAAACAGGATCTTCAAGATCTTCAGAATGTGTATAATTAGCCTCTATACAGCATATATTTCCAACATTTGGATTAGGAATGATCTCATTTGAAGCCGGTTCCTCTCCGTTTTGGCTAACAGGATCTTCAAGATCTTCAGGATATTCAAGATATTTAGGATAAATAATCGCATTTAAAGTCTGCGCTTCCCTTGATGCCAAGGTATAAAATACCGGATTTAAGAAATTGTATACGTCGATTCCCATACTTTTGATATGTTTCTTTTGTATACCGATTCTTTCGCCCTCGTCTGTAAGCCACACACATTTGTCTGCAAAATGCAAATATACTCCGGTGTTTTCAACACTCCTTCGTCGGTTAGCGCAAAGCTCATTCCATTCTTTTTATATATTTTATCAATGCGTTTGAAAAAATAAGAAGTCATCTCCTCATCTGCGTCGTTCATTTTTGGTATTGAAGTTTTGCTGAGCATTGTGAAAATTATTTTTGTATATATAAATATCGAAAAATAGTATGAACTGTTTCTAGGCAGAATAAAAGTTTAATGATCTCATATTATTTTAACGCAAACATATATCGTTCACTTAACGACAGATATATCAACAACTGCTAAGTTTCAAATTATTTTGTTTCGAAACATATATATATTTTTATTATGTAACCTTTTACTTTCGTTTAACCAATAAACACAGTACATTTATTTGTATGTGAAATATTGTGTCGAGTGTCCTTGTTGGCATTGTCGCCATAGAAATCGAAGCATTGTTAGCATCTGTTTGGGTAATACTCATGAATCATTCATGAAACGTTTGCACAAATGCAAATCGGGCACAAATCTTTACAACAAACAAAAGCCGTTCGCACACGCACACACACACAAAAACACGATAAGTACACAAAAACGCGACTAAACAATGTAAAATGTTAAATAATTATTTAAAACAGCTGCGACAGCTAACGAATGCAACTAAAAAGAAAAAAAAAAAACAAAAAAAACATTTATTTACTGTTTACTTTTTGGTCATAAATTTATGGCCTAATGCAGCTGCCTAACGCCTATCGACGACTCTTTTCCCTGCTTTTTATGCTCAACAAAAAGTTTTTCATGTATTTTTTTGAAGTGGTTGACAGACACTGTGCAACAAGCTGTACATAATACGAGAATATAAATATTTTTGAATTTATTACTAATTGGCAAACAATTCATTTATATAGGCTGTCTTTTTCATTCAAAAAATGTTGACAACATATTAAAATAAGTAAAAATGTATGCAATAAACTTTAATTTAATAAATATTTACTTTTCATTAAATACAAAATAAATTATATTTGTGTTTTTACTGCCTGGAATATAGCCAAAAATTGCGAAAAAACAAAAAATAAATGGTTTCATTTACAAATATTAATTATAAAATAGTTTTTGTGTTCGACAGTGCATAAAATAAAACATTGCTAGACAATAGCGACCACAATAATCGTGGCAGTAAATACAATGTAAACTGACAAATCGAGGCATTAAATTAAATAACACCTTTGGCACACACACACACACCCATACACACGTACTAGTACAATACAAACAAAGGAACGCTTTGTGGCAGTTATGATTTTATGGCTAGGGGTATGTCTTTAACATTTTTGAAGCAATCCGTATACCTTTGCTGCCTGCTGCATGCTGCCCAAACTGGCAATTATATTTATGAATGTACCGAGGGGCATTCTCAGTGTTTACTTCAAAGCAATTAAAAGCGAACCAGAAGCAACAACAGCAGCAGCCCCCTACGATACAAGTGCTTTATCATATTTTGTGTGTTGCGAGTATTTGCTAAGGTTTTTGACTAGCGGGCAAAGCGGGCAAAACGGACAAGGCGAACATATGAAAAGCCTTGCACTAAAATGGCCACTCAGGAAACGAAGTTCGTTTATATTGTGTCAGGATATATGGTATACGAGTGAGAGCAGTAGCTTTGTGTTTGTGAATACTGGATAGCGGGGGGATACTACTACTAGAGAATGAATATAGAACGCAGCTTCGTCTGCAGTGTGCACAAATAAGCTTGGGGCCATAAAAGAAATACGTTTACTATGTACTAAAAATTGAGTAAATGCTGCCATTACAGGCTGCAGTCAAGCTGACCCAACAAACAACTCCCCCCAACCCCAACCCCGACTTCACTTCCATACTCAACCTATGATAGAGAACCTTACGTACTTACGTCTTCTATGTGCTATGCTATTATTTTGAGTGCACACAAACACAAACATATACACACACACACACACACACACATATACACAGCAACACACAGCCATACACAAACAACTTGTCTAGCTCAGCAGTAAAAAGACAACAATAGAATGGCCAAGCACCGGGCTTCAATTGTTTGGCAATAAATGTGTATGTGTGTGTGTGAGTGTGTATGTGATTTGGGAGCTTCTATTGCATAACTGGCCCATTGAGCCTCTGGCCAAAGGCTCGGCGTTCAATTAATCGTTTGCAGCGTTTGCTAAAATCAATTATCGCCTGCTACTGCTATTGATATCGATAATCGAATTAACCTCATTCGACATAAACTGGATCTGGTAGCATAATGCTGAAGGCCTTCTGACAGCCTCTCCTTCCTGTGCGCTGTCTTCCCCTTTTGTCCCTAACCAGAAATTTAGTTGGAACAGCTGCATCGCAGGCCTATTTTGGGTAGTCTAATAAGTAAGCAATTGAATTTAATAATTATTTATTTTATTATTTAGTTTATAAATAAAAAATTCATTAAAAAGCAAAACTAAATCTTCTGCAGGAATATATTATTATATTTTTTTTTTTCACATTAAGTATTTGATTTCGTATATTTTTTGTTTGGCTTTTATGCCATGATTGAAAAACTATAAAAAATATTACACTCACAATTTCTTGCTCTAAAAGTGTTTCTCTTTTATAATGTTTTTGTGTTTTTAATATTTTTAGATTTGTAGTTTCAAAAGTGTTAAATGAGTTTTAACCTATAAGCGTTATCCTTGAAGCTACCCTCGCAACTGCATAGACAATCTAAAAGTTGATGCATTGCCAAGCCATCTAAATTGCTGTTGATTTCTTTTGCCATTTCGTCATAACAAAGCGAATTGTTTTGGTCGACAGGCAGGCAAAAGCCAGTAAGAAATCTGTTCAGCATATTTCGATGGATTGCTAAATGCGAATGCGTTTAAAAAATGAGAATGCTGGAGAAAATCAGCTAAAGGCTTTAAAAATGCCATACCTTAATTGCATGAATCGCTTCGAGCCGGAAAGTGGCAAAAGGAGCTAATGGCATGGAAGCGCCCCAAAAATTCAAGAGGGAGCACAAAACTGACTTTGCCACTTTGGCAACGTTTCGTATGCAAATTTTCACACACACACACACACCCATAAACCCTTAGAGAGAAAGGGAGAGCGAGAGAGAGACACTTAAGAGGCAGTTGTTGAGATACAGATACATTTCAGGTAGAAATCAGAGCATTTTACAGTCAAGTATTTGTTGTTGTTTTTGTATTTGCATTTTTTTCTTTTCTTTCTTTTTTGGAGTGGCTAACCACAGCAATTTGCACTTTTGTATTGTGAGCACAGCTCTCAAGAAATACAGTGCGCCTTTACTTTCGTATTTTTATTTTTTTTTTTTTTTTGAATCGTTTTAAAGCAAAAATGTAGTTTTGTCAGATAATGAATGTAAACATGTATTGTATGAAAAGTATCTATTGTTTGAAATAACATGATCTTATTGTTTTTCTATTTTGCTGCTTTTTTCAATGTTTAACAAGCTTTGGACCTCCGAATAATAGTTTTTGTTGCGATTGAGCTTTAACGAATAATTCGATTTCTTAGCCACAATCATGTTGGTCAGAAATACGTCGCGTTCACTTAATTTATTTGCATTATTTGTGGCAGCATCGCTTTCCTCATTCCTCTCATCTTCAGCATCAGACGATTTGTTTAGAGTTGGCAAAAAACTGCTCGCCTCAGCGTTGCCAACATCATTTGTTATATAATGCTTGTTCGACTTTAGAAATTCTTTAGCCTCGCACACACGTTTCTTGAACTTATTATCACGCTGCAGCTGCGTGTTTTTCTTATCCAACCTTTCCAGCTTTGCATAGATATTATGCAGATCCAAGAAGATCTCAGCAATGTCCTCGTTCAGCACCTTGGAGTGATGCACATAGGAGTCAAATGATTGCTTCATACTTGCCACCTCCTCCTCGAGCCGCTCAAAGCCGTGCATGTTGAATAGTACTTTCGGCACCATCAGTTCAGCCAATGTATCTACATCCTCAAAGTTGTATGTTCCTTGCAGCTGTTGCAATGTCTTCTTCACAATGCGTTCCACTTCGGCTAGTTCCACGGTATTTGCCGCTTTTGAAACTGCTGGCAGTGTAGAAGACGAGCTGCTTATTTCCACAAGTGATTCGATGTGGTTGGGCTGCATTTTATCCTCCTCGGACGATATCACTCGTGGGTTCTGAGGTGTATTTGAGAACATTTCTGCTTATTTTTTTCGTTGCATCAAAAGCTAAGTATTTCAAAAGGAATTTCAAAAACTCCTTGAGAGTCTTATTCCAAATACGTAATTTTTGTTTGAAATCAAATTTTGTTGAAGACAACTTAAGAAAAGGTAAATTGCTTGTTTTAAAAGTTATTTTTTAAATATATCTTTTCTATTGGGAGTCATTTTGCAACTGATTCCAGTACACCCAATTGCAATAAACACAATTGCGTAGTTATCATATTTTTGCATTTTGTATAAAGAAAATAAAAATAACCTTCAATTTTAAAAAAGAATTAAAAATATCTAAAGTATTAAAACGATTTTATTTAGAATAGTGAGAACCGTTACGGTCTCTGGATCCATTGATAATGGAAACACCAATTGATAGGTCTTAAAAAAGCAGGATGTGATTTAAACTATGAAAAAAATAAATTTTAAATGTATTTATTTGCTTAAATATTTAATATTTCATTTGTTTAATTGACTGTTTAATAACAGAATAAATTTAAAATTAATATATATGTTATTCATGTATATATAAAACCACTAAAACATTTACAACGTTCAAAATAAGATTGATTTGTTTGAAAATAATTTTATAACAGTTTCAAAGTAGAAAAACAAAATAATATATGAATATGAAATAATAACATTAAAAAGATTGCTATACATATGTATGATTGTTGTGTTTGTTATTTGGCGTCTGAAAGGAATTTGTGTGTATTTGCCATGGCCAGAAGCGCTAAATCAATTGCCAAAACAGAGCAGAGAACTGCGCACTACTATTTCCTGCCTGCCATGGCCAAAAACTCATATGCAAGCAAACCCCTCCCGAACAGACGAACATATTTCGTAGCATTTTTATGAGGCATGCACAAAAAAAAGAAGGAAAATGCCTACACACACACACACACGCACTGCAGTAGTTGTGGAGGGGGGGATTGGGAGTGCTGGGACGATTGGTGTACTGGGCGATTGGTCAGGAGTGGAGTGTTCATGGCATTCCACGCGATGCTGTGCACTGTCAACAATCACGAACCAATTGTCTATAAATACCAGGCAACGTTAAGGCCCCAAACTCACTCACAGCGAGAAGCCGTTGCTGTACTAGCACCAATTTCAATCTCAATCCCCAATCCACCCATTGCCCCACTGCCTCCTTGTCCTCCTCCCATTCGACCCATTCCAATTCCCCACAGACTACGCACAAAACTGTCCACGGTCATGCCGTGCTCAATGCTCAATGCTCAATGCTCGTTGCTCGATGCTTTGGTGCTCTGGTTACTGGTTACTGGTTACTGGATACTGGTTACTGGGGTGCCCCATTGCTACTTCCGTTCTGTCGTTTTTCATTACATCGCATGTAACTTCCGGTTTGTTAAAGCGACACGCACTGCGCGTCCCAGTTCGATCCCCACACACACACACTTTCTCTTCCTCTCCTGCTCACTCTGCTAGTTGTTATGGCTGCTGACATCCGTGCAAACAAACGAACCATCGAACGAATAGCACTAGCCAGACTCGAGCTCCACCGCTCACCCCTCACCCACTCGTATGTAGAGCTCTGTTTGTCCGCACGTTTAGACTGGAAATGACAAATTCACTGTAGGTGGGCTCTCGCCCTGTCTCACTGTCTCCCTGTCTACCATTCTGTTTTTGGGTCTCTTGGCCGCTTTTGGTTAACTCCTCCAACACGTTTGCGACTCAGCAAACACCATCATCAATTTCCGTGGGGAAATCACACAAAATTTTTGCACAAACAAAATGTTTGCTCTGCTTTCCGTAGCCGACAACCGATTTTTGCATGCCACTCAAAGTCTGTGGCATATCACGGCATATCTATAGGAATCGACGGCGCGTTTATATATCTTTCCTATCTTTATTAAGTTTCGAACTAGTCGACAAAAACTTTGGTCGAATTAGTAAACATTCCTATAAGGCATCAAATATTTTTGCATATTTACCTTTATTGGATTTTATACTTGGCACTTAAATATTTAACTTAAGAATCGAATTGAAATCACTTTTAATTATGAATGCACCTCAATAAAACGAACTTATAGCTTTGCTTTCTTATTGTTTGAGTAACGAAGAAGTGTTGCATGCAACGCAAAGCGTAAACCATCGAAAGTTTGCACCACACCCGTGTAATTCGGACACGCATTTCGTACATAAAACTGAAGTACGCGTTGTGTAGCTTTTTACCAGCTAATCTCTCAAATTTCTTTTTGAGCTGAGAAAACTAACACATACATTCCGTGTCTCTTTCATTCTCTTTCTTTCGCTCTTTTTGTGGGGCAACAAATTAACGTAAAGGCGACGCGAGAGCCCGTTGAATACTTGAAGGAGAAGCAAAGCCTCTCGGATAGCAAAAACCAGCAGCAGCAGCAGCAGCAGCTTTGTTGGGGCAGTGAATGTAATTACTTTAATGTGACCATTTGCCGGCACTGCTGAGCTGGCCATGGCCCAGATAAAGATAAACTTTTGCAATTACAACGCGGCGCAAACGAAGCAGAAATACAAAGCGCAACTGACCAATGGGGCCCAGTCGAGGGGTTGGCAGGGTGGTTTGTTGGGTTGTAAAGCGCAGCTCGATAGCATCGAATCAGTTTATTTTTAGTGCATTTTCCTTTTTGGTGCCGGCTAATTAGTTCGCACTATAAGAGCGCACAGTTAAGAGGAGCGTTGAACTTTAAAGTCGCGTCTAATAAAATTATGCTTACTTAAATGAACTCAAGCAGACTTTAAAAAACAAAAAAAAGAAGAAACGAAAGAAAGAAACTTTCCCCCGTTGCCAGCGTGTTGAAAATTTTACGAAAAAGAGAGAAAAAATATGCGAAAGTGAAGTGAAGGAAGAAAAACATATGCAAGAAGGCAACGTAAAGGCCGGAAGGAATCATGTCTCGACTTAGGTGGTCCTGGGCTACACATAAACTTTTGATGACTTTTTGAAAGTTTTACGTTCTGAAGTGGAGCACAAATTACGCGAAGCAGGCCAGTATGGCATAGGGGAGATGCTGATGGCGGCGGTTGTTGGTGGTGGTGGTGGCCGTGGCTTACTATAGTGCCAATAACAAAAGCAATAACAACAACAACATCAACAACAGCAACAACAACAATGACGGCACTGGCATTAAACCGTCAACAGATTGCCGAAAATTGTGCGTCCAACAAAATTATCCATGCACATAACTTAAAGCTTCAATCAGAATTGAGAAGAGTTTCCCTCCTGCCAAACTATTTGATGAAGCAAAAAGCTTTGGTTAGTTAAAAAGGAAATTGTATAGTTTTTTAAGTAACTTACGAGGCAGCCTTTGCCAGACAAGAGTTACAGCTCATATGCGTTGGCCATATTTCGAATTTTTTCAGCTTTAATCAATTCAATTCTATGAGGCGAGCAGGTATTAACCATAATAGTTCCGCCGCTTTCCATCTACTGGCCCCACTATGGACCCTCATCGATCTATGTCCGACATTTCTTTGTTAAGTTCAGTCGGCTTAAACTTAACCTTTGTTCAATTCAATACTTCAAGAAGTATTATCTTTGACCAAAAAATGTTAAGACAGCTATGACACAACATTTTTATGATTCAAATATTTTTAATCTTGATACATTTTCCATTTAGCTCAAAAATGTGTAGTTTTGTTAACAAACAAAAGTATAAAATCAAATAAACCGTAAAGGAAACTAATATATATATTTTTTAAAATTTTTATCCAAGCAATGGTAATGAAGTTTTTAGCTATATATATAAATGTATGAAGTTCATAATTTGCATATGTATTTTATTTAAATGTAGCAAAAAAGGCATATATTGAAAAAACAAGCTAGTTGCAAAATACAAAACTACGGCTTGACCAGAAAGAGTTTGCTTTTAGCCATATTTGGACGCCTCCGAAAGCATAAATATCATCATCAAGTCAAAGCACCATATACAACCAGCATGGCAAGAACTACACATATTTGGCAAGCACTGCCGAAACGTGAACAGATTGATTTTTTGCACAGCAATGCAATGTTTGAGCAAACATTTCAATACTCGCCAAAAACTGCGGATGGCTCTACAAAAAATGCCAAAAATATTCATCTGAGCTGCGTCGAAAGGAAAAAGTTGGAATTGCAAAAATTACTAAATACTGAACATGTTCAGCTGATTACTAGGGAAGAGCTTGAAAACAAGATGAAATCGGCACGAAAATCCATTACAACCCGGCCCAACAAAGTGGCTAAGATCAATGCCAGGCCTAAACAAAGACAAAGTGCACAGCAAGTATTGCGTGCCTCAAACAGGCCAAAAAGGCAAAGTGCAAGGCCGCGATATACTTTCTCGGAGCCCATGAAACAGCTTGTTGAGCCAACACCAATTAATGAGTTAAATCAGCAACCGAATTGCAGTTGGTCTAACAAAACTGCACCTAAAAGCACTGATGCAGCGACACAGGCAACTGGAAAGATAAGAGTACGAGCTTTTAGATCACCTCGAATAATTCAGAAGGAAAAAATAGCTCGAATGCTGCGACACTCTACTCCAATTCCAAGACCTAGGCCAATTCAAATGTCTAATCAGATCGACCATATGGATTCCATGGAAGAGTTCTTCAATTCAAATAGTATTGAGAATGAGAATCTTGAGGATAAAAATAATATCACTTTGCTGCCTACTAGAACTATAGCCAAGAAGCCCAGGTGTTTGATTCAAAGTAGTCTTCTTCTCAAAGTCAAAAAGCAAAAGAAACTTAAGAAATTTTGTCGAAAGTATATTGAGGCAACTTTGCGGCAACAAATGATGATTTTTAATAGCCCTCAAAGTCCAGTTCAAAGGGGTAAGAAATGTAGTTAAATATCAATTAATTCTCAATAAAATCTTTTCTTTCAAGATCCAAACCGGATAGTGGCAGTTTATCGACACGTATTGAGCGAAGATTTTCGAAACTTCTGCATTTTTGTTGCTATCCTCTATGCTATATATTTGGGCATTGCGATAGTGGATCCCTATTTTTTTCCTTGGGTCATTCGGCGATTAAAGCATTATTTATTTATTTTTGTTTCATCTTAGTTGAAATTTAATGACGACGAGTTTGTGTTTTTCAATTAAAATTTAAATTTACCAATTTTTGTAGTCTTAACTGTTAATTCAAAGCTGTCTCTGAATACAACTCGCATTGCGCCTTCTGTTCACAAACAAGGCCTCACAAACTTCGCCTAGTTCTTAGCCGTAAAGCATATTGGGCTCGATGCAGCTGCGAGCAGCTGTGCTGATAGTGGAAAGGAACTAAAATTGATGACGCGGTGCAAGCTGAATGAAGCCTTTGCCGCACTTAAGAAGATTAAAGACCCATTTCGTTACTTTCCACACGGTTTTGCTTCCCATTTTGTTGGGTTCTCGCGGTCAGCTTATGCATATGTGTGGTGTATGTGTATGTGTTTTGTGGGTCTTTTTGGTCGGGTGTGAACTTCTTTGCCGACCGACTTAAAAGCTCACGCACATCGCTCTTTTTTTTTTAGTGTGTTTCTTTTTGGATTTTGCTAGCGAAACAGCTGGCGTGTAGTTTTAGGTGGAACCAAACCTAAGCGTGACTTTAAAAGCGAAAAAAAATACTTTGATCACAGTATATTTTAAGAGTTCCGCGCTCAGATCTAAGAATTAAATATGTATAAGAGTTTGTCAAAATAGTTTGAAATGAGATTATAGGAATTTGGCTCAAGGTTTCTGTTTTATGCCATTCACCTCATTCGAATTCGTGTTTCATTTTTAATCTGTCAGTGCTTGTTGCAATAGTTTTGAGTGCAGATCTGCGTTACATTTGTCGCATCGACGTTTCGTTTGTCAGCCAAAATGCAAATATCGCTCTAAACATAAATCGAAACGTTTTCAATAAATCCCCAAAACGAACGGCCTGGTGACCCTCCTCACACCACACCTTAGCACCGCGCTCTGCGCTCTGTCTGTCTAAGCAAAGTAAAAAACGAAAAAAACAGAAAAAAAAAATGTCATCGAAACTGTGAGACAAGGGAACAATGTGTTTCACTATTTGCAATTGAATTTGCTGCTGTTTATTTGACACATCCCTCGAATCGTCCCCATATATTTTAGTGGCTGCTATTTTAAACCCTCTGGCATTTTATTGAAAATATGTATCAGTGGCTCAAGAAGTTGGGGTGAGTGAAGACTAACTTAGCTTTAACTGCAGCAGACTCACAGCAAAGCTTAGCAAATATTTATGTTTCTAAAAGTTTAATTTAAATAAAAACAATTTAAATACAAATTAAAAGTTCATTAAAATAACTTCAATTCCATGAGAACTTTTTATCTGGGGATATTTTTGGCATTTATATAATTAATTATGAAATTATACAACCTTTTAAGTGAAATAAAACGATTCAGACTACAGAAGAGTTAAACGGCTTTGGCCGGATGAGCTATGAAAGGACATACATCTAACGCAGTTCCTTGAAATCTTAAAACTCGAAAACAACTTTATTCAATATATCTTGTTAATCTTTGAGTTTAAATGTGTTTAGAACCAGAATGAGTGAACTTATACTAAATAGCAAAGACACAAACCACGTATGAGACGTTATTATTTGCCTAAGTGACAATGTATGGTATTTACAGCGTATTCACTTCTAGTTAAAATGTTTATTGTCACAATATGCAAGGCAGCATTAAATTATTTATTTTCAATATTAAATACAACAGTACATCGCTAACATTTATTTTCTTATATATTTTATGCCGGCTTAAACTGTTGAGTATAAAGTTTATACCTTTATGCCAAAATGCTCTGTTGCCAAACAACTCGCTCTTCCCTTTTATGAATAGAAGTTTAGCTCTTATACAAAAAATATATATTTACCGGCATTTGCTGCTGTTGCTGCTTTTGCTGGTGTTCTAGTTTCTGTGATTTTGTGCTCGTTTGCACTTCGGCAAATCCTGTCCTACCGCAAGCTAAAACTTGGTCAACATGTCGTAAGCTCTCTCTTTCTTTATTTCTCTCTGTGTGTGTTTCGGACTGCCTGTTGGCGTATTCAGCGCTTTATTTGCTCTCTCGCTAGCTTTTATGCTCCTGCTCGTTTCCTTTCGCTCTCTCACTGTGTTTCGTTTACGATTGAATTTTTCTGTTGCTGTTTTAGAGCTTTGATGGGCCTCGTTTGTAGTTTCGTTTTGGGGCCAGTCGAGAGTTTATGTCTTCATTGCTGGGTCGCATTTGAAAATGTATTTGCATGCCGGTCAGGCCGGCAGCCAGCTCTATAAATTAAACATAAATCAGTTGCACGGCAAATCATTTGATTCCATTTTGGAGACCCTTTACCTAAGTCCCCCACCCGCCTTCGCATTGTTGCCCTCCTTTTTAGCAAGGCTCTCACAATTACACAAAAGACGCGACTGTCACGTATTTCCTTTGCATGCATGAACAACTTGCCCAAATTATTCCTAGCAATAAACATCAACAACAATGCGACAATTGCTCTTATATAGAGCCTGGGAAACTCTTTGTTTGGCTTTTGGATAGTTGCTAAAATACAAAACAAAGAAATAACTGACACAAAAATTGATAAGCAAATAGCCATTTAATGGACTTGAACTGAATAGCAAAGTACTTTCAATGATTAGCCGCGAATGAGAGCGTTTCCCACTTACATACTCTACATGTGTGTATATGTATGGTTGTATTGTTGTGCTCAAGGTTTGGAAATCGATAAAAAAAATTGAGCATTTTGAGTCCCATGGCACGCACCTCAATAAGCGCTTACCCTACCCTACCAGCACGCACCCCACATTACCCACTTTCTTGTTCACATCAATATATATATTTTTTACGACACATTTTCCACTAAATTTACGAGTTGCCGTGCAAAACTTTAAAAGAAATTCGCGAACTGCTGCCAAGAAGGGGTGTGGGAAGGGTTTTGGAGGTAAACAAAACGCACGTGTGGTCGTAAAAAATCCTAAAGGGTTGTCTGGTTCGATGGGCCAAGGGGTTGCCCGGAGTGTAAAGTAAGGTAAGTTAAGTGAAGTTAAGGCATGTTAACGTTAACATAGCTTACGGAATGTCTCACTTTTGTTCAAAAGATTTTATGATCTTAAAAAATGTGAGAGATTGCAATTTAAGAAATGATGAGCTTGTATTTTTCATATTATTCTATTCTCTTTGCTAAATGACAGCTTTAAATAATATTCGAAACGCTCAAGTTCCAATAAAATATGAATCATTTTATCCTATTTACTATATATAAATATTACTTCTCATAAATTGTACATTTTGTTATATTTATAGCAAATAAATATTAAATAATCATTGGAGTTAAGCTACTTGAACAGAAAAATCACTTCACTCGTATATCATGGAGCCAAGCTCTGTTACGAATGATTTACAAGTGCGTGTTGTAAGCATCCTTTCTTGCTGTATTGTCCCAATAAGCCAGCTACATTGCCTTTTGTTGTTCATTTGGTTGTATGTAGTTGTTATTGTTGTTGTTGTTGATGTTGTTGCTGTTGTTGTTGGTATTGTGTCTGTTGACGACAGAGTAAAATACGCAATAAAATCAAATCATGCTCAAAATTTTATGAATATTCATGACATTAAAAGCTCTTGAATTATTAACGAAAGATTTTTGACTAGCAAATGCGCACTGGCAAACGCACTTGACTAACACACACACACACACTCGCATACATACACATACAAATACGCCTCTTTTTGTCTTTAGAGCCAAAACTGTTCAATTATGAATTTTGACAATGTCTGCCCTGGTGCAAAAAGGTGCAAAATAGGCGAAAACCAAACAATGGCCTTCGAACCATGTAAAAGATGGAGTGGGGTTCGGAAGAAAAGCACCGAGAGCTGTTAACAAACCTTAAGTGGGCTGTGATAAGAGGCCATAGCCGTCTCTTTTGTATGCTTGTTATAGACGTATGTATGTGTGTGTTAAAGTGTCATTGAAAAGTGCAGCATGCAAAAAAGACGCAAGTGAAAGTGCAAACAAAGGCGCTGATTAAACGATGGAGATAAGCAAAAGGCAGAGTCAGGCGGCAGGCGTCAGGCACAAAAGGACATGATAAAGGGATAAAAGGGGGCTGCAATGAATGCATGTTAATTGAGGAGCCAGTCTAGGCCTTACCATAAACCAACCCAACTCCCACTCAATTCCAAAAAAAAAAAAAAAAGCAAGCTGATGTGTCTGGCCGAAAAACCTGTGGGCTGGAAAACAACTTCCGGGCCTGAGCTCTTGTCTGCATTTGAAATGCAAAAGGCAGAAATTGGGCGAGTTCTCGGGCCAAGCTATTGTATTGTCTAAAAACAATGGCCAAAGGAAACTATAGTTTTCACAAGACCATTTGAAAAAGGGGCACAAGTGCTTGGGGCTAGGCTAACTGGCTCAGCCAGACGCTGCCCGTCTTCATCTTCATCTGCGTTTGCGTCTTTTGATTCTGTTTGTTTTTCTCCACTCTCTTCGAAGCTGACGCTGCAAAATTAGCTGAGCATACAAAAAACAAACAGAATACCCCGAATCGAGTGCAAAACTGGGACATTCTGGTATACAAAATTATAAAAACTTGTCTAGACATTTTCTTTTTTTCTACATTTATTTGAACAGACCTTTGACCATATAAATTTGGTATCAAATATTAATAAATTTGCACAGCTCTTATAGATAAAATAAACAATAGATATATAAAATGGCTGTAGTCTGAAAAGAAATATTTAATGTGATATCTTTGATGTACGGTTCATGTTTAGTGTTTGTAATATGTTTCGATTTTCGAATTTATGAGCTGTGAGAGCTTAATAGTTAATAATATAGATTTTCTCATAAAAAAATGTTAATATTCTCTTAAAATTGTGCTGACGATAGCTGCTTAAAGCCTACAAAGTCATCTGTTTGTTTTTGGGAAGCAATAAAACCTTTCATGTCTGTTATTGACAGGTGTCATCTGTTGAGACATGAGGCTTTTAAATTATTAGCTTCAATCATAATAAAACCTTAATTGATTACAAAAAATTTTTTGTGACTTACTTTAAAAGAACGAAATCTTGTATGTCGTCATGTTCTTAGTTAAAGCCCTAACATTAAGTAGAAATTTTCAAAGCACAATGTTACCGAAAATCAATAAATATTTTAAAAATCAATTTGTCAATTAAAAAGGCAACAATAATTTTCAACATTTTGTATTTGACTTTAAGCTGAACGTCTTTTTTAAAAATTTGTTAAAGTTCTTATTTGTAAATGAAAGCGTTTAAGCGGCATTGAGTGTTGCCTTGGCAACGGATGCAGAGCTTCCTGGTTGGTAAATTTCAACTTGGACTGCATCATCATCATCTGCTGCTTGTTCTACTTGTTGTTTTTGCTCATGTCCTGGCTGCTTGCAGTTGGCAGTTGGCACTTGGCTGGTGAAGCAAATTAACGCTGATGACTTACAGATTAACGAGCATGTTGCCAGCCAAGTGTGACCAAGTGTGAAAATGATTAAGACTCGGCATTTACTGTTTACGACTGCGGCAAGTGCAACGACAACTGCAACTTCAGTTAAACTATTGCACAGGTCACTTCACTGGCGCGTATACTTAATATTTATGCGAAAATTTTAACTTGAGCTGCGATTGGTCTTGATTTAGATAATCAATAGCAAGGCTAGCGATTGTAAGTAATTTTCTTTTTTTCTTCTTTTTGATTAGGGTTCAGGGTCATGTTGCAAATTAGTCAAGAGTCAGTCAAGAATGAAGCGAAAGGCGGCATCAAAAGTTGAAACGTTCGTCGGTTCGCTGCACAGCCAGAGGCTACAAACAACAACAACAACAACAACCAACAATAAGCACAACAACAACAACAACAACAGCAACTTCAATCAGCTGGCAAAATCATCTGCAGACGACTATTTGGTATCTGCAGCAGAAATGGAGCCAAATTTGTTGGAATTTTTTATATGTATTTGTTGCTGGAAGCGTTTTATAGCAGCCAATTTTTGGTGACCTTGAGTAACAACGGGGTTGTGTTTAAAAGAAAAATTCTTTAAAATTGAACAACAAAATAATATAAAAAAACGAGTTTAATGAAAGTAGTGAACATTTTATCAGGATAATAGGCCATTAAAAATATAAAGCAGAAATAATCAGCTTCAGATACTTAAAAATACTTGAATTTACCAAAAAAAAAAAAAAAACATTAAAATGTTTACACAAACTACTTTGTTGCCATTTATGAAATACTTAATTTCGCTTTTACTTTTCATTGCCTTTTCTAAGTGCACCTTGACAATTCACAGCTTGATCCAAAACAATTTGTAACACA
The DNA here is from genome assembly GCA_018152965.1 of Scaptomyza pallida. NCBI lineage: Eukaryota > Metazoa > Arthropoda > Insecta > Diptera > Drosophilidae > Scaptomyza > Scaptomyza pallida. Next base: position 2,424,366 of record JAECXP010000116.1, on the reverse strand, counting down.
ATAATAATGTGTCAACTTATTAAAGTCCTGTGACTTGTTTGGTCTAAGCACAGGTCCTTGGCAAGAGCACTTCAACTGTTTGCAAAAATTTGTCTCAGGATAAAGTTTTGTTTTTGTGTTATTGTTGCCGTTCCCCTTGCCGTTGCCGTTGCCATTGCTGCTGTCTCATATTGCAGCACATATGAAAACGTGCAGCTCATCCTCGTCGTGGCAATTATTGTGATACTCTCTCAGCACTGGATGCTTTTGCTTCTTTCACTTGTTTTATCTGTATGCCAAGTTGTTGCTTTTTTGTGTATTCGCAGAGTCCTGCGACTTGTACTTCTTGTTGTGATTGCGATTGTCATGGCAATGGCGCGGCGCGGCGATGGTAACGCTCATATCCCTTGGCTAAATCAGAAACCAGCGACCATTGTCATAGTCATTGTTGTTGCTGCTCTTATTTTTTTCTGTTTCTATGTCCAGCTTCCTACGTGATGATGTTAGAATTTCACTTTTGTTATACTCGCTGCCAGACAATTGCAACATATTGTTGCGCTTGTTTCACCCTCCATCCCTTCCCATATCAGCCAACCAGATGCCCATTTCCATTTTCGATTGCTTTTTGCTGCTGCTGTTTTTGCCGTTGTTTTTGATGTGCTTGTTGACAGCGGCCAAATGGAATTCAATAGCGTGAAAGTGGCAAAGGCTGTCACGATAGTTTGCAACACAAACATACTTGTAGGTATCGGAAAAATCTTTACAAGTCTTATTTTTTTCGTATTAATGAATATCAAATAAAATATAACTTTACATTAATTGACAAATATGTTGATGACAGCCCAAACACAAGTAAATGCAAAAAAGAAAAATTAAGTATTGTGAAATACGCTTATTTAATTTATAAGCAAATCCGCCAAAGCCCCAAATGGCAGCTGAAATCATTTAGGAAAGTTATTATTATTTGTGCGATTTTGATTTATTTATTTTATCATTTATTCGTTTGAAACTGCCACTCGACGCATTCATTGCGCATTCAATTTAGCAGAGCTTTAATTTTGTGGTTGCCTTTGAGGTTCATTTGAAATTTATTAAAAAAGCAAAGCACATCGTTCTCTGTCGCTCTCTCTTTCTACCATACATCTATCTTTGTCTCTGTTGCTATCGTTGTTTGTGTGAGTGTGTTTCACTCTAATCTGTCACGTAAATTTGTAACATTTTCTTGCTGAAAATGATGAACAGGCATTAGATTTATTTATTCCACAATATAAATGCACATTGTATATGCTGTTTCCATTATGTCCCATTGCCGAGCCAAACCCCCTACCAACCCACCTGGATAGAAAATAAAAGCCACAAGCAGCAGCAACAATAACAACAACAACAATAACAACGACAAGTAAAACAAAATGCTGAAAGAATGCGAAGAGAAATTGAGAGAGAATCAATTTAATTTTACAATATCCGCTTTATACCTGGGCACAGAAGCAGCGACGTGACCAATTTAGACCAAGTTACAAATATTTTGTTATTTATTTTGTAATGAAACGTCGACGTGCGGACATCCGCAACAATAAAGAGACACCTACTACAGCAACTACCAGATGTGTCCTGCTTGTGGTAATCGACGTTTAGGCATAATTAAGTAATAATTTGATTTGTTTTTGTATGTGTTTGTGGTATTGGCCATTCAAAAGATCTTTAAAGCAATCGTTTTGAGACCAACTTGAGCCAAAATAAAAGTTTCAGCTCACTGATTTGTCCTTTTGCGTGCTGCCATGCCAGGACAACGACTCAACTTCAGCTCTTAGCATTCGGATACAGCTACAGCGACATGAACAGCCTGACGATGCCTGTCAAACGGCGGGTTTGAGGTAAACCTCAATTCGGGGCAACGCTTTTGGTTTTTCGGGGCAACGTGTTGACAGGCGGCGGCGACACATGACATCTGCAACTGACAAAGTGATTTGTAAAGTGTAGCATACTTTTCAGCACGTTTTCTCGAGCATTCTCGCCAGCATTCATTGTCGCATTCGTTAGCTAACTAGCCCCGAAGTTAACCATTCAGACACAAATTCCAAAGAGTTCAGTGCATTGATATACGAACCTTTATACGTTTATATATATATATATATATATATCACAGAAGTTACGTCACACTCTGCTCGTTGTGGAGCTTGTTAGCAAGCCACAGAAAATGTAAGAGCTTGATTTTCTTATTCATGTTGAAGTGTACTTTCTACTTACAATACTCTCAGCTCTAATTGTGTGGAAATGACATGGCTTAGCCATGCAAGTTGTTATCGATAGCACTTATCGATAATTCAAAATCCTTTATAAAAGTTTTTGTTCTTCGTAGCCAATTAGTATCTGCTACTTATAGCATCTTGAGTAGCCTCTTTCATATGCTGCTGTCATTCAGAAGCTTAACTTTTATGCAATTATCGTGTAACCTGAGCTTACGCTGCCTTGCATTATAATCTAATTGAAAGAAAATCAAATCTTTCCACTTGCTACTGCTTGTTACACCCCAAGAGTAAGACATATGTGCTGCTTACAATGTTGCCAATGATGAATAGCGTTGAAATGCAAACGCACTTAAGCAGGAAATAAAAAATACACAAAATTGAAAACCTATATTAGTTGATAGCGCTAAAAAATTGAGAGCTCTTTAAACTTGATATTTTTAAAAAGGCATCAAAAACTTTAGTCAGATTATTAAGCACATTTGTTTTAGCTATGAAGAAAGTTGTGGATGCAAAAAGTTCAACAAACTCTTTTTAGGCGCTTAGTCTGCACCCGCAAATGATGTGTGAAATAAATGTTGTCTCCCTAAAAGCATCTTTTATACACACAAAACAACACAGACACACACACACATGCACACCTACAACTCGACTTGGGGGGCGAAAAATTCTGCATCCGGAAAGCACATCAAAAACCGCATTTATCATGCGAAGCTAAAAACTTGGCAAACAGACAACACAGTCAACGAGGAAAAGTCTTTCGGCTTTTCCTCCTTTTCTATTTCAAGTTCTTGTTTCGTTTTGTTTCGTTTGTTGTTGTTGCTGCTGCTACTGTTGTTGTTATTCTACTTAGTTGCAGCGTGACAAGTGCTTTGTTTTGTTGTTGATTTTCGTTTGTTGTTGCTGTTGGCAAAACATTAAAATTATGTTTTTTTCGTACTTAGTTTTTCCATCAAAATATTAAATATATTATTATAGTATTTAAAGTAAAATGTGACTTAATTAAAGCTTTGAAAAATCAGCTTAGTTTAAATAAATTTACAAATTTTATTTGCTTACGCAAACTAAATAAATAATTGAAAATTGGTTGTAATATAAACAATTCCATTGATTAAAACTTATTTCATACGATTAATAAAATTGTATTATTCAATGTTTTTGTTTATCTTTTGGGTAAAAAGGTTTTGTTGAGCGACTGACATTTCTATACTCTGCAATAAGATAATCAACTATAATTGTTAATTTATTTAAGCTTTATAAACCCTTTAAAGGAAACATAAAAATGTGGTATCTTCAGTTAAATATGTTATTTATTTAGTTTTTAGATATTTCTTATTGTTATTTTAACTTCTCTCTTGCCTATTTACCTTTTTTAGGGCTCTATTTTTGTTGACATGTTCATGATGTCGAATATTATATACGCTTGCAAAGCATTCTTGTTTTTACATAGTTAAGTCCCTGGATATAGTTCGATCTTGCTGATAATCGTACTACAACAAAAGTTTGCCTAAAACCTATGCCAAGAGCCAAGAGAAATGAGAGGAACTCAGCTTAAACTCAAACTCAGGTTAAAGTTGGATATGCTTCCATCTACGCGTTACACATTCCCTTACAAAACCAATGAACAGTTTTGAGAGTGTATAGAATTAAATGCAATTAACCTTATTTGCGTTGCCTTATTATGGGAACTTAACTGGTTCGCTATCCTATCTTCAAAATAGTTTGTTTAATGGCACACCAATAATTAATAATTATTGCATGCTTTTAATTGCAAATTCGCGATAAGCGCAAATTATTGAAAATAAATGTTGAACATTGGCAGGCCGATGGGCATCGTGGCCATGTGGCTGGTCGCGCCCCAAAATGATTCAATTAAAGAAACAATTTGCAAACGCATTTTTGTTGTATACGCAACAACAACAATAACAAGAACATCAGCAATTACAACTGCAAATAAATTACATTAAAAATAGGTATAAAAACGTACGTGCAAAAAAAATATAAATAAATGAAATAACAACAAAACGAAATTCCTACGAGTGTCAATTTAAGTTCATCAGTCGACAGCAGGCAGGCTGGCAGGCAGCAGTCAGCAGCCAGCCAAAAGAATTGAAATTATTTTCAATAAAAAAAAAAAAAAAATGAAAAGCTGCAGAGCAAGCTGCTGCACAACCAGCCAAACGCCAACCAAACTGAGTTCACATCCAGCGTAAAACGCATGCCAATAATAATAAAAGCACGTGTTTGTTAAAAAAAAAAAAAAACCAACCCATTTGAAAAGAACTAGCTAAGAGTCCTTTCAACTTTCTTATTCAATGTGTAACCAATGTGTAGCCAACCTTAGATATTATATGATTATGACTTAAGTATAAAAACTACAAAACGGGGATAATAATTGAAAAATTAAAGAAAATAAAATATTTATTTCTGTTTTAGCATTTAGAAATTTCAGTTGAAACTGCTAAGCAAAACTTTTATATCTCCGTCCCTGTAAACTCGCTGTCATATTTGAATCACAATCTAAATTCTTGCTTGAAATTATCAAACTATTTAGTAGAATGGAAAGATTTAAAATTTGTTGTGTCGCCTGATTCAGCAATGGTTCGATTTTCGTTTAACTTAACTCCAAAATAAGGTAAAGTAAAGCTTTACTAACTTTTCTTTGTAGCACAGTGTACCCAAAAAGCTTAGATAAGTATTTTTATATACTATTTTTTATGTCCTGAAACCGGCAGCAAGGGCATTCAGTAGTTTACTAACAACTATAAGGTAAGCTCCTCAACTTGTTGTTGTTGCTGCAGTTGTTGCCGCTCGCACAATTTGCATGTCAATGGGCAGCAATTCGTCTCTGGCAGCCAGCACGAGCCATTTTTCTGTCTGTGTGTGAGAGTGTGAGTGCGTGTGGAAGGGTGTGAAGAGGGATTTTAGGGGCTGGGTATTGCGCTTGCACCATCTCCCTGACCAATATCCATCAGGATATTTCCATATGTCAGCGTCCTTTTGGCCCCCATTGGAAGACAGAAGGGCGGCAATTTGTTGTTGTCACTTTGCACCTGCCACGCGCGATGCGCGTTTTAAATTCATTTAACCACAAAAATGTTAACCACAAAGCGTTAATGCCACGCCCCCATTCCCCCTTTTATTCATGCATACACCAGCAGTAGCAGCGGCAGTGGCAGTGGCAGCAACACGTCGCACGTCGCAATGCGTTGCGATGCGTTTGCTGAATTTAATTACTCAAGTGGCAGGCGAAAAGGCGAAGTGGCGAAGTTGCTGCCGTCGCTGCCGCTGCCATGTGAAATTTATATAAAATTTATAGCCAACATTCGAACATATGCATTTTATTGTGGTTTGCATGTTGGGCACGCACACACTCAAACACGCGGAAAAATTTGCATAACCGGAGAAACAAATGATAGCAAGTTATTTAAGGACAGGACAACGCATTCAAGAGTCTGCCCCAAACACATCCATCCATCCACCCTTCGATGCATTCATTTAAGAGGCATTTATTTTTATTCGATTTGTTCGTTGTCAATCTTTGGCTTTTAACCAATTAATTAATGAACATTTCATTTAAATGTATTTAATTCATGCATTTTAATTTGTTTATACGTCTTATCACCATACTTTGGTGATTGTTAAAGCTTAAGAAAAATATCCAAAAATTCCAGCATTTTTAATGCACTAAAAACATACATATATTATATATATATATATAAACAAAAATTTAAACAAAAGTAATTTTTGATTTTTAAATAAATCAGCAGAACCGAGTTTAGTAAGAAGTTCAATTTAAAAAAAAAAAAAATAAAATTTAATAATAAATAATTACAGCTAAAATTTTTTAGTGGTCTGGTTTTTCTATAGCGTATAGAAATACTATATGCAAATTTTAATTAAAATTGCAATTTAAATTATTATTCTCTTTTCTTGCAGTAAACAAAAAAGAACATACTGAACATGTTGCTCTTCTTTTTTTTCTATAAGCCACAAAGAAAAGGAAAAGAAAATAGACGAAAGAACATGCTCGTATCAATTGCACCCATTCCAGCTGCTGCCTATGCACTTAAGCAGTTTACCATTTTGACTGTGCCTGATGCTGCCACCAAGTTGAAGCCCATTGGGGGTAGCCTACTCTATGCAAAGATCGAGGACTTGAGGAGACTTCGACTAAAATATTCGATTTTTGGCACTTGCCAGCCAACTCTTTAAATATGCATTATGTTCCTTTTGAAACATGTCCTTCTCGACACACACACACGCAAACACACGTGCACTCTGATGTATGTGTGTTTGTGTGGAGTCTTCAGTTTCAGTGCCTAATGGCACTTAAGCTTAGGCATCTTCTCTGTATGTATCAAAAGTATGCAGTCTAGTTTGTTTCTGTTCCAAGTGCACATACATATCTACATACATGTATGTATGTATGTATTACACGTGTGTACATATGTTTATATAGATAGCAAACGTGATTCGTTGTACGTTTCGCATTTTTGCAGGTGCAAATGCAAATTCATGCAATCTGATTTCGTCTATGGATGCCTCGTACATAATTTATACGCACTATGCAACAACAGTTGAAGGCAAAAAGAAAACATACCAAAGAGACCACGCGTATGTTTGTTTGTATGTGTCTTGGGCTCCTTTTTGCATCTTCTAGTTTTATTGACGTAATCGCTAAATGGAATGCATTCTCCATTCGCCTTCAGTGACAACTTATACACAATACTTTCAGCTCCTTTAAATTCTCAAACTCTTTTAGATTGCTGTAACTAAGGGCTAGCTTAAAGCAGCAAGCATCAATAAAATGTGCAAAAGCAGACAGCAACAACAACAACAGAAGCAACAAATTATTTTATTATTATTATTTTCTTGCTTTATTTTCCTTAAAGTTTTTCTTTCATTTAAAGCTAATATACAAAATCAATTTTACAGGGGTTAGCATTTATGCTTTTCAACTGAGATATTTTTTTTTTTTTTATATTTACTTATGACTAAAGGCTGTGGCTTACAATATTTATATACAAGGAAAAATGTGGGATCAAAAACCTTGATTTGACTTAAAAACTAGTTTATATGTAGTATTAACAGTTTATATATTGCTGAACAGTTCGAATTTTAGCTATATTATGTACATATACTGAACTTGTGTAGTATGGTAGATTTAGCATTAGTTTTAATAGCTTATTTTGCGTAATTTGTACTTTTTAATATGTGTGGGAGCACATTTTCCCCAAATCGAACAGCCATACATAAGTACTGGTATGAATATAGTTTTAAAAATTATAATTTTGTTTTGTAGAGATAGTTTTGATTTCCGGTTTATGATTGGGTACATGATGCGGATAATTTTATTTATTTTATCTATTGTAAATCCTATATGATTTTTAAAAGTAAGTTTTTTGTCGAAATGAATTCCTAAATACCGGATGTTATCCACCCATAGAATATGGGTGTTACATATTGGAGATTATCATTTGGAATATAACAAAATTTTCTTCTTTTGTAAAAAATATGGCGTTTGTTTTGGTAGGATTTATTTTGATTTTCCATTTGTGGTAGTATTGTTCTAGTTCGTTAAGATAGTTTTGCATGGTATTTTTGATGTTTGCAAATAGAATATTGGAAGTATAAATGGCTGCATCGTCAGCAAATAAGGAAAGCTTACAATTTGTTGATAGTGGTATATCGTGTGTGTATATATTAAATAAAACTGGGCCCAGGACTGAGCCCTGTGGTACTCCAGCCAAAATGTGTCGCTGGGTGGATTTGCCACCACTTAGGTCAATGTAGAACTTGCGCTGTGTCAAAAAGTTTTGAATTATTTTAGTGAGGTATGAGGGCGTTTCTATGTTTATTAATTTGTGTACTAATCCTTCATGCCAAACTGTGTCAAAGGCAGCTTCGATGTCAAGCGTAACCAAACACACTGATTTTTTATTTTGCATATTATTTTTAATAAAATTTTTAAGCTTAAGGCAGGGGGTTGTGCAATTTAGGCCAGATCTAAACCCGTATTGTATTGGGGGTAATATATTAAATGTGTCCAGAAAATCAACTAAACGGGCTTTGATAAGCTTTTCCAATATTTTGGACAGGCCACATAATAGACTAATTGGTCTGTAACTATCAGGTCTGCTGGCAGGTTTTCCTGGTTTGCCGAGTGGAATTACTTTGGCAGTTTTCCATGTTTCTGGAAAATATCCAACAAGAAGACAATGGTTGAAAAGTTTAGATAGAAAGCTGATAGCCTCTGGAGGTAGATTTTTAGACAGATATTGCGTATTCCATCATTACCTGGAGATTTTCTTATTACTAAGGCTTTAATAATCTTTAGAATTTCAGAGTTTGTAACTTTAGAGAGTTGTGAGCTGTCAATATGATTATTCGCTATAGCCTGTATAGATGAATTTACTGCGTTAATCGTTTCTGAGTTGGAATATGAAGATGTTATACTATGCTTTTGTTCAAAAGTATCTGCAAGTATATTTGCTTTTTCATTAATAGAAGTGTAACTTATGTCACCAAGGTGAAGGCAAGGTATAAATTGTTTTTTCTTTTTTAACGCTTTCGTTATGTTCCAGAAAGGTTTGCTACACTTTTTAGTTTTCAAGCTTTGTGTTCCATTGTTTGTTATTGTGAATAAACAGTTTTGTCTAATAACATGATTTAGGTGATTACATCTAGCTTTAAGCAGAGGGTGTCTTGTCCTAATCCATTGTCTTTGAATTATGTTCCTAATTTTTAAAAGCTCAGCTATATGCTCGGGAATTTCATGATTTTTGTGTGATATTTTTTGTGAGGAACTGACTCAAGAAATGCATGATTAAGTAGTGTTGTAAATGAATTTACGTGGAAGTCAATATCAGCAGTCGAATTTGAGGAGTTAAAGTTTAATTGTAAATCTGATAATTCATCTCTGATAATTTCCTTAAATGCACTCCAGTTTGCTTTGCTAAGTATTGGCTGAGGTCTATCGGTTTGTATCAGATTGATCGAATATTTTAATAATATTGGAAGGTGGTCAGAAGACAGGTTTTTTGAGACTATTGGGTTGGTAGTCTGATTTGGAGAGTTTGTAAGGCAGAGATCTATTGTGGAGGCCTTTGCCTTATGGTACGTTGGTATGTATGTCGGGTGGTTGGGGTACATTATATTGAATTTTCCTAAGTCAGATATTTCGTTGAGAATGTTTCCCCAACAATTTGCTCGAACACAGTTCCATGCTCTATGCCTGGAATTGAGATCGCCGCAAGTTATGAAATGTCCCTGTATTCTAGCTATTTTTAATAAGTCGGATTTGTACTGGTTTTTTAAATGGTTGCGATCCCCAGATTCACTGCATGAGTTCAACAGGCATTTCGCTGTGTAAGCAGGGAAATATAAAGAGTATATTTTTAAGCTTCTATTGTTGTGGCATGTTTTAATTTTGATCCCTACATTCTCAATAAGATGGGTTTTTAAATTGGTAATTTGTTCGTGTTCTATTTTATTATTAACAATGATGGCGACACCGCCACCTCTACTTTCTGTTCTATCGTATCTATAAATAGTATAATTTGGTATGTATAATCGGTCATCTTGGGTGAGCCATGTTTCACTTAGTGCAGCTACATGAATATTATTGTCTTGTAGGAATTTAATGAGTTCTTCGCGTTTCTTTTTTACGGCATGTGCGTTCCATGCCATAATATTTAATATATCCGGTGAATTATTTGTTTGCATAAACATATTTGATGGCTAGGTTAGAAATAACTTGAAATTGTTCTCCTTTGCTGGAGCAGGTGCTAAGACTATTTATTAGTTCTATTAGCAGAGAATTAATTTCATCTGCTGAAAAAAGATCCGACTTAGTGGTTGAAGAGTTGAATGATGTGGAGGTATTGGTGAGTACATCTCTGTAGCTACCATGTGTCGACGGAATGTGCCTCTTAGTTGGCGTAGAAAAAGAGAGTAATCTTCTGGTCTTAGTGTCTAAGAGAGCATTATCATTTCCTTGTGTTGCGCTATTCGTTTCAGTATTGTTTCTTCTCATTCGCATCGGTGAACGTTTGGAGATTAAGTTGAGATAAGACAGTCGGCATGGACAAGACTTATCAGTCGATGAGTGGTTACCCTTGCAATTTGCACATTTTTTGTGACTATGGTTTTTACACGAGGCCGTTGTGTGAGTCCCGGCACAGTGAGCACAAGAAGTATTTACTGAACAGTTGTTTGATCCATGTCCAAACAATTGACAGTTGTAGCATTGTGTTATTTTGTTTTGCGACTTTACCTTATAGTCCCATCGTACTCTCATGTGATTAATGTACATAAAATTTTTGCGCAGGTGTTGTACTGTTATACTTTTGTTTACGAAGTAAACAATGTACAGTAGGAGATCGTAGTTTGATTTGGTTTTCTTCTCAACTATTTTGACGTCTGTGCATTGCAAACCCAGGTCAATTAACATGGACTTAATAGTGTTAGTGGGAAGTTTGTCCATTCCAGACAGAACAGCCTTATATGGTTTGGTAGTTTTGGATTCATAAGAGTAGAACTCACACTTTAATTCTTTGAGTTTTGTTAATAGTGACTCAAAACATTCAACTTGTTCTAGAAATATTTTTATACCAATGGAGATGGTTTTGATGTAATATTTTTCGATCTTGAGCTCCTTCATGGTATCATGAATTAGTTTAGAATTTTGTTTGATCACAGTAATAGGAGGTGGCTTGTCTTTAATTTCAACATGTGTTTCTGTTTCTGTTTCTGTTTCTGTGTCAGAGTCAGCAATATTTTCATTATCAATTGTTTGTAGAGGGCGATAATAGTTATTGTATTGGGAAGAGTCCACGTGTTCCCCTTTAACAGCCTTCTTTCTTTGAGTATTCATCGCTTTAACGGCAGATGCCATGGCATCGCCTGTCAAAAGTTTACGTCGCTTAATGGTGTGTGGACGAATGAGATAATTGGACGAATGAGATAATTGGACTAACACTACTAGAAGAACTGATAAGAATATCGCAGCGATCACCGAACGATTTTTGGACAACCTCGCACGATAAGAGTTTGTCGAAGACTGAGAAGCAACAAATTGTATAGCCATAAACATAAATGACACCACAAAAGTCCGTGCTGCATAGCCGCCAGCTGAATTAACACACACACAAAATCCTTATAAATAAGCTTTCATTCGCGCCAGCACCACGGACTACGACGCCAACTTCGTCGAATCAGACTCAGACGCATTGTCCAAATCCAGGCACCGTTTTTTTTTTCTTCTTTTTTTTCTGTGTTTTGTTTTGTTTTATCATTGTGTGCAGCGGCTTTTGTTTGAGTAGCAACACCAACAACATCAGACTTATAGCATGGCGTATGCGTAATATATTCCTCCCTCAGAGTGTGTGTTTTCTGTTGTGTGCGAGTGTGTGTGTGTGTGCTAACGGTAGTAATTATTACAGCAGCTCTCCAGCATGTATGTCTGCGGCCAGCCTGTATGCAAAGGCACTCAACTCCTCAGTTTTTCGAGTTCTTTGTCAGCGCTAATTAGCACAGTTTGTGGCCTTTGACTAGGCGAAGAAAGCAGCGAACTTGCGACTTGTATTGTTGCGGATATGTTGCAGTTGCTTGACGCAACAATTACATTGTGCAACAACAACAACAAGGCATTACTAAAAACCATCTGGAGACATTACAAAAAAAGTCAGGGCATTAGCCTCATGTCAAAAATGCTTTAAAATATATAAATAGTTCACAAAATAAAAAATTCTATTTTTCTAAGCAAATCTGATTAAAAATTTTACATTTAAATCTCACTAATTTCGCATCTTAACTGACATAAATAAATATTTTGATGTCAGTTACAAATCTGCAAACAAGAACGTTGTATTTTTTCACATAAGTATTTGTTGGTATTTTATTGACAGCTTAACAAAAAACTAACAAATGCTTGTTCTACATTTGTATTCAGAGTTGTATTCATGCTCGCATTCGCATTCGCATTTGGATAAGGATGAGGACGAGGATTCGGATTCGTATTTGTATTCAGTAATGACCATAATATAATTTAGTGCCGCAATCAAGTGGTTGAGCTGGAAATGTTGTCAACTAAATGCTCAAAAGTTGAAATGAGGGCAGCCGGGCAGCACAAACTGATGAAGAGTAACAAAGCCAACAGCAACAACAACAGACAGCACTCAATTTGGTGATCCCAAAACTGAAACTAAACTCGGTGCGGCAGGGCAAGGACTCAGCACATATAGCTGAGTCGTAAAGCCAACGTATGCAAATTTCGTATTCACTTTGGCTACCAACACAAAGATACTTCAACATTTACGATATAGTATAGAGACACGCACACACACACGCACACACAAACACACACATGCATTCATCATCAGCCACATCATCATTTATACATTGTATTTGTCTGTGCTGTTTTCTCAATGTTTGTTGTTGTTGTTCTTGTTGTTGCTGTTGATTTTTTAGTACATAAAACTGCTGACATTTGTTGTTTTCAATTTTAGGGCACTGCAAAAACCTCAAATGCCTGTCGCTTTCCTATTCGCATTCACATTCGCATTCAGCTTTCGCCTTTTTGGCTTAGCTTTACATTAATTGAGTTAGCATTTGTCAAAACTGAATTATGTTGAATTGACAATTTCGTTGACAAAGAATTGGTCAAATGCTCATCATAGTTGCAGCAAGCAATAATTTATATTCATGTCGCAATTGTTTGTCATAAGAATCACTTAATAGCATTTTTATGAAATAATTTTATGCCATTTACCAACATTGTAAATAATTATTTTAAAAGTGAGAAAAGAATAGCTTGTGAAAGTAAAGTTTTATTGAAAAAAAGCGATTACTTTTATTATTATTATTCATTTCTTTCAACTGTATTTATAAGTATGTATATAAAGGATCGATTCACTACATTTAATTTCAACTCATTGGATTCAGTAGCAACTACAATTTATTGCACTTCATTCCACTCCAACTCCTTCTTTTGCTTCTCCCGTCCGTCAGGTGATTCGTTGGCTTCCATTTTCACCTCAATTTCCTACTGTCAGTCTCAAAGAGCAAACGCAGCTCATTATGCAGTCTATTTACAATATGCTTAAGCGACTGCTTGCCTCGAATGCCTTACCGCCCCCTTTTTCCTTTCCCATTGCCTTTTGCCTTTGCCACCCAGCGTGTTGCAGCTGAGTGCATTGTAGTGCCACTTGGTGCTGCCCCACCGCCTTCAGTCAACCCGTTTCTGCTCTCCGAGTGTTGCACACTGAAAATTAAAATAACTTTGGTTACGTCAAATAATGTTGCCTGTGGGTGCCAGCCAACCAGCTAGCCAGCCAGGCAACGTTGATGGCAAAGCCGCGCAACCACCCAACCACCCGCCCGCATCTTTTTCTTCAGCAGCATCCAACAATTTATAGTGGCGGGAGTATAAAGTGCAGGTAGTGATAAATATGACATGGCCAGCAATGCCACTGCCAAAGGAGCAGAAGGCAGCAACAACAGCAAACAAATGCAGAACAGAAGAAGGAGAAGAAGGCGAAAGTGGTTTTCTTTTTATTTTGGTAGTGGCCAAGGCAGCTGTGGTAATATTTTTAATTATGCCAATGCAGACATTGTGTTCCAAGGTAGTTAAACACCTTGACTCACAATCGCCATGGCAGCAGCCACTTTTGCTTACCACTATAATAAATGATTAAGATTAATATTGGTCAGCAGTAACAAGTGTCTAAGTAACCAAGCACTTTTCATTATGTTAAGAAACTGTTCATTACACTCAAAAATTTACAATGTAACAGTTACGTCTTAAAGCTATAAGAAGACATGTTAGAGACACATCGATATATTTACTTTCGTTTTACCATAAACACTTTAATAAGTTATCATTAAAGTAGAGTTCAGACAAATTGCACAACAAATTGCTTAAACTGTATTTACTAACGTATTGAATTTGAGCATATTGCTTTGCCTTTAAAATTTAATTAATTCAACTGGCAAATATTTAATGCTCGCCATTGCGTTGTGTCTATAGCCTCTGCAAATGGCGTTCAACAATGCCAATAATAAATTGTACATATGTATATATGCATATTGGATAACATTTCTAAACATTGATTCAGTTTAAAGAGCTTTAAGGCATTGTTCTTGTTGTTGTTGCTGTTGTTGCTCATGTTGCAATTATTCTGCCTTGCAATGGCGTCGATCGCGGCTCAGACAAAAGAGACGAAGATAGAGAATTCATAACGAGCAAAAAAATACTTGCGTGCAATATTTTATGGTAATTTTATGCAATAAACGTTGAAATGTTTGTCATCAATTTCCTTAACTCATATTTCATGTGCACCATTGGCAAAGTGCAAGCCCCCAACTCCTTGCGACTTCAACGTCGCCACAATAAACAAATGTCAGCAGAGAGAGAGAGGCGGAGAGAGAGAGAGTTGAGAAGAGATATTCCCTATTGTTGCAAACACTTTTTTTATGTGCGTCTCGTTTTTCTTTTGTTGCCGCAATCGCCATCTCAACGATTTGTTCCTTACCAAAAATGAAGTTTTTAAAGGGTGATTAAAAAGATTTAAAAAAAATATTTAAATAAATAAAAAATACACCTATTTTCATTATAACTTAAGAAGGATTAATATATATTCATTGAAACAAATAATTATTATTTTTTACTTTTATCTTAAAGAACTCACAGTGACACCCTTTATAATAGAAAGTCCGTTTAAGTGTTGCTGCGGCATATCCATGCACTTTTCTTCCTTTTCGTTTTCGTAGAATAATTTTTAGCGCACTTCTTTGGTTTTATGCGCGGTTAATGTGATTTTCAGCGCATAAAAGCGATAAATCTATGATGGAAAGGCGAAGCGAGAGTTAACGCAAATCGGGGGCATTCAGTAGGCAAAGGCAACGGCAAAGGCCTTGGCGTTTTCGTTTTCAGTCAGAGAGCGTACAACTTTTATGTTCCTTCAATGGCCCTGGCTAACGAGGCAGTAAAAAAGGCGGCAACGCCAATTTCTGATGCTGCTGCAATCGCCTTCCATTAAATGCACATTTTTGCATGAATCGACAGACATTTCGATTTTTGAGTATTTTCTTTTTTACGCGCTTTTTACTTTATTTGTCTGTCAGGTTTATTTTTTGAAGCCGCTTAAAATTGTTTTGCTAACAAACGATTTACATTTGTTAGGGCAAACAGATTTTCATTAAAACAGCAGCCAATATAGAAGAGTTGTTCAAACACACAAACTTTAACCCAGCAGACACTTAACTGATTTCGTTATAGGTTTGAAGCTAAATGCGAATATTTAATGACCTTTCCTAAAATTTAAACAACAACAAAAAACAACCTTCAAGTATAGTTTGCCTAAAAATGGCGCTCAAATGGCAGTTGAAAATACATTAAAATGGCAAAAAAAAAAATCAGTCTAGTGTACTACATCATGTTATTTTTATATTTTAAACTTTTATGAACGGCAGCTAAACGTAAACCTAAAGTTTGTGTTTAGCGTCTAAATTCCAAACATGCAAAATTGTTTTAAATGTTTGGAAAATTGTTGTTTAAATTATAAAAAAAAATGTGTTAAACAAACAAAAACAAACTAGTGTTACAAATATTTATGGTAAGTATGTCAATAAACAGAAATATGTTGGTTCAGGAAGGGGATTTTAATGAAGTATGTGTAACTAACTAAACGTAATGATTGCATAAAATGTTTTAAATAATCATAATGCACTCTTATGATCTGATTGGGTTTTTCTGGGCTTTTCCCAATCCTTGCAACAAATGTTGGATCATTAAATTTTTGTTAACTCCCCAGAATATTTGATTTTTAAACTTTTTCATTTCATTTTAGTTTGCTTACTGATTTAATTTTAAATTTTGTTCATTAATCTTAAACATTTTTGTAGCTTAAGCTCTACTTTCTTAATTTGATTTAATTTTTATTTTTATGTCGACTGATATTAGTTGACAATAAATAAATAAATTAAGTTCTATGCAATGTTTTAGTACTGAAAACTGATTGATTCTTTAGTATTAAAAAAAAATTATTAAATTTCTTTTCAACTTTAGCTACGTTTATGTAAAGATAACTATTAAAAGTGAAAGTTACAGTCAGAGATGCAAAGCTAGGATTTACATAGAGTTGTTGTTCTATGCTGTAATTTTGAAACAAGAAAATGACTTAGGCTTAGACTTACCGCAAATAATCATTAAGTGAAACTAAATAGGTATTCATAAGAGCCCAAAAACCTTTTCCGTGAAGCTTAAAAATATTTGTGTGATTATGAATAAGGTTCGGAGAAATAATTTGAAGCCTAATAAATAATAAAAGTTGATTCAAGAAATGTATCTTTTTAAGCTTCCTTTTACACTTAAGCCATTGTTATTTATTTCTTACGATTCCTGTAAGAAATAATTTATATTTAATTGAACAAAAAGTTTTGAAGCTGTATTAAAGTTAGTTTCAAACTCTTTGAGAACTCAAGTTGATTTGACATCATCGCTTTAATTATTTGCAGCCAGCCGCTAGTTGCAGTCGCTAGTTGCAAGTCTTTTCTCTTTCTCTCTCTCACTCTGTTCGCCAACATCTGTTGCCATTCGGTTCGGTTCAGTTCGGTTCAGTTTTGTTCAACATGGAACTGACGCAGCGCCATAAAATATGCATATGCGAATAGCAAATGGCGATGTGTGTGCAAGCTTCTTGAGCCGAGTTCCGACTGAGTTGAGGCTGATGTCTGGCAGTTAGTTAGCTTGGCTCACGTAACTGTTGAGTAGTTGTTGCTGTTGTTGTTGGATGTAAAAGTAGGTTGTCTCATCACATGACAAGGACAACAACAACAACAATAACAACTAAAACAACAACAAAATATACAAAAAGCAAACATTTATTATTTTTGTTGTCATGAGCCTGAGTAAAAGCAAAGCAAAAGCAAAAGCGTAGCGACTAATTAAACTGATGAGAGACAATGCCTCATGTAAAACACAAACAACCAACAACAACAAGAACCAGCTGCTATTGCTGTGAAATACTAACTCCTGCCATGAAACTGGGACATTGTTATATCCGAAACAAGAACAATTCAGAGTTTTGTCTTGTTTTTGTTGCTGTTACAGCACATTTAAACAATTGAACACACAAACACACTCTCACACACACACATGGTCAAATGGACGCGACTGCTGGAATTGGTGTTGGGGTTGGGGTTGAGGTATGGGTGTGACAGCTGCCCCCTGTGCGAAATGTTGTCATGGCATTTGCACAATTTCCCACAATGAAAAATAAATAGGTGCAGGATTCATTAGGATTACAACATCGCACAACACACTCACACACACACACACACGACACACACATGCACACCAAAATTCAATACGATGCTCTGGACGGACGCCATTTTGAGTGATGTTCGAGGCAAAGCGTTAGTCTGGTATTGGGATTGGGCATGGTTCATTCGGGGGTTGAGTTAGGTAATCATCAAGTACAAATGAACGAACGAACGAACGAGCTCCTCAATTCAATACTACAAAACTGTTGGCATTTGCACATGTAAATGAGATGCAGGTTTGCAATGATGCACTCTATCGCATCTGTAGGACAGTATACTGCTATTATGCATTCTATAGCTGCTTTGTCCATTGCCCAAATGCCCAATGCCAAGGCTTAGAAAGTCGGACTACAGAGTTGCATTCATAATATAATTAGGCAATGTATCTGTAACGTTTGGTCTGGCATAGTTAAGATTAAAGTTAAGTTCAACATATGCTAATACTCAATTTTAGTTTTTTTTTTAGACAATTTTCGAGAGTATCGAAATGTTGTAATACACGTGTTTAACATGAAAATGCAATTTGTAAATGTTATTGCCATTGTTATGAGTTAGTGTTCGATGCTTTTTTTTTGATTTTGTGTATTTGTTTTGAGCATTTGTATTTGCCATTGATGAATTTTACTGTGCTCTATAAATAGTTACAAAATTTGCATTTAGTTGCATTTGACATTTGGACCAATCAGTTTGCATTGGCCAAAACAGTTTGTACCTGATTGTGAACAGAAAGTCAGTTTATTAGGCTTGAATACAGACAGAGAGAATCAATTCAAATGCGTTCATTTTAATGATTATGCGAATAATTATACATGCACATGTATGCGTGAGTGTGTGTGTGTGTGTGTGTGTGTGTGTGAACTTGTGTGTGGGTGGAAATATACATAGTGCTATATTAAATGGAAACTATGGTTGAACTAATTTTTAAATAATACGATAAATGTTTAATGTTGAATAATTGCAAAACATTTCCAGTTCGTTAGATTGTTAATATTACCTTATTATCCTTGGCATCCTTGGCATTACTGTCTGTTAATTTATTTAATTGCAAGCTCTATTTGTGTGTTCACAACAACTTTTGCCCTTTGCCCAATGTTTGCTTCAAAATTTTGGAATATTTAACGCTACAACGCCTTCTAATTATGACCCAACATTTGCTCTATATACATATAGTAGTATATACTCATAGAATATGTTTGCACAATAACTGCAACAGAAACAGAAACATGCACTCAAAATTTTAAGCAAATACACGAGTTGAATTGACTACGCAGTTATAGAGTGAAACCAAGTTGTTGCCAAAATATTTGGCTAATATATAAAATGGAGTTAGTCAGCATTCAGGTCTTGACATGTGAGTACGCAAATAACATAAAAACTGCTGACAAATGATGAAACCAAATTTTGTGCCTTGTTGAAACATTTCTATTTTCAAATGACAATTGACATTGCTTGGATACAAACTTTTAGAAAGTTCCTTTACTGCATTTAACTTAATGATGAATATTAGGAGCATCAAAATTAAATGGATAAAATAACAGCAACAAAATTTGCTTTCAACATTCGTCTTTTGCCCTTAACTTTAAGTCTGCTTCGAATACATCCAGACAACAATAAAGCCGAACATATGTATATTGCTTGCTATACAAGGAACTAGAAATCTTTACTTAAATTAAAAAATTGATCTTGCAGAATATTAATATCGGTTAAGTTCATTTAAAAAGAAGTTATGATAATATTTTAAAAGTTTTACAGATTTTACATCACATGTTTTACAGTAAAGTTTACTGCATCAATAACTTATATCCTTAGTTCCTTTAATGCTGATTGATGGTATATGAAAGAGTTCAAGATTTTGGTCTAACCTTATAGGCGAATGTTGATTTCCTGCCATTGAAAGTGAATACAATAATTTCATC
The DNA here is from genome assembly GCA_018152965.1 of Scaptomyza pallida. Classification (NCBI taxonomy): domain Eukaryota; kingdom Metazoa; phylum Arthropoda; class Insecta; order Diptera; family Drosophilidae; genus Scaptomyza; species Scaptomyza pallida. The sequence goes on along the minus strand of JAECXP010000116.1, from coordinate 2,404,898 downwards.
AACAAAAATCAATATAATACTCTCCGAGGCAATAATTATTTCATTAACAAGAAATGAAGATTACAATTTAATATCTTTGTATTCTTTTGTAATTACTTATACACAAAGTATTAACCATTAATAATTTAAGTCTATTAACAATTCGGAACTAAAAAGCCCTTTAAAATAGTAATAGTATAGTAACATATATATTAAAGCTGATATAGCTGAGGAATCTACAAGAATGCTGGGTCTTAAATCGTTATAAATATTTGACCGTAATCAATTCTACATATATATATATATATAACTGTGCAGCTACATATATGTACATATTTGGTCTTTTCTGCCAATCATATATCGGAAATATACTTATATATCGGCTGTATATACGTATATATAGCATAATATTGTGTATATTGCATAACGGCAAACATAATTCATTTGTCGAAAATCGATTTATCCGTAGTGTGTGTGTGTCCTGTTTACTACCGCTGCCATCGACGCGGCGGCATTGACGTCGAAGTCGACGTTGGCGCTGGCGCTGGCGCCGCTGCAGTTTATGAGTTTATTGTTTACGCTGCTTTCAGCCATAAATATTTGCAAAGTGCTTGTAAAAAACAAACAAAAGGTGGCTCAGCAAAAAGAAAAGAGAAATGAGAGTGAGAAAGAGAGAGAGAAAGAGAAGGAGGGTGGGGGCTGTGGCATAAATTGAAAGACAGAGCTGTAAGCTCTGGTGTTGATGATGGTCAAATGCAGCTGCAGCAGTTGGTAAGGGGTGTATGGTGTATGGTGTAAGGGGTGTTAGGCTATCGTTGGGCAAGCAATAACTTTGTTAAATGCGGGCTCCATGCTTTGTTCGTTCTTCTCTCTTGTTTGTTGTTGTTGTTGGCTGGCATAAAACTTAACTTTTAGTTTAGCATGTTGTGCCATTAATGGAGCTGAAAGAAATTGAAGTACGCTTGCCCATTGGCCCAGCTCAAATACATACAACGCACACACACACACAGCCACAAAGCCCCCTAAGTCCCCACCAACCAATTCCCCAAACCTCAAGCCAAAAATCAACAAGCGCCAAACGCTGGCAAAAGCATCAACAAAGCGCAGCCAAACAAGCGACTAAATCCATAATTGCCAACAAACGGCAATCAAAATTGTATTGACGATTTGGGCACGATCGTAACCCCCATTCCCCTTCCTTCTCTTACCATAGCCCTTCGCTTCAGCAACGGCGGCAAAACGCATAAAATATTGGCTTACCAGTTCAGCGCCAGTAGCTTGGTATGGCGCCCTCTATCGTCTATCGTCGGCACCTTCAGTGCGCGGTGCCATAAAATTTAATTTATTTGTCTCTAATAATTTCCCATGGCAACTGTTTGTTCAGTGGCCGACGACTCCTTGCTGCAGGATATGTACATTAGTATTGTCATGAATATTCGGGTGTATTTGTTTGTTTCAAGGGTTTACCGAAATTTTCGGGTGTTATCTTTAATATTATTTGTAAAAAGGGAGAATTCAATTCACGTGTTATATAAAATATAATAGCAATAGTACTTCTTTTTAAAAAAAATATATATAAATTGTATTGATTCGATTAATACCAGAACATCGAGTATATATATTATAAATATATTTTCAGTTCTATTATAAAACATTTCTATATGTATAACGAAAACTCCTTATTACGAATATAATTATTTAATAATTTATTTATTTATAATATATTTTTGAATATACAAAGTGTAAGTTAATAGATTGAATAAGAATCCCACGAACAAATGGGTTGAGTGAATATGGAAATGGTTAGGCATAAAATGAAAAGTTCGGGAAGTAAAGTTAAAGTAAAATTATTAAATAAACCTTAAATATTTAAATTGCATGTTTAAATTAACAGGACATAAATAAGTCTATCACAAGTTGAAAGTGTATCTAATAGGACACACTTGTTGTTGTTGTCGCATTGAGCTACTGTTTGCATGTCAACATCAAAAGTGGCAACAGAGGAAGACGCTTGCCACACACCCAACAAACAGGCAGCCACCCACTTAGACACAAACATAACTTGATTTGGCTTGCGTGCTATTTTGAATTGTTCTATAACAAGCAAGTGGGGGCAAGTGAAAGGGAAGGGGGCACCCCCCAAGACCAAGCCTAAGTTTCAATCCTTGTCTGTGCAAGCAGAACGAAAGAGAGAGGAGAAAGCTCGTAAAGTTGGGTCCACTTAAGCGCAATTGTTGGCCATAAAACTCGACTGAGGCCCTTCTCTAACTGTGAGCGATAACTGTGTATGTTTGTGTGTGTGTGTGTGCGTATCTATGTGTCTGTGCTGGGCAAACATGAAACGCAATGGAGACGTCGTGAACAATTAGATCGTCGCCACAAATTGAAACTAAATGCAGTTAATAATAGAGAACCTCAAGGGCTCAAGTCAGTTGCAGTTTTCTTTTCTTCAACTATTGCCTATCGTTATACTACTATATTAAGTTTTTCTGTGTTCTGTGTTCTGTTTTCTGTATTGTGTATTGATGCAGACAAATCGCAGGTCAATTGTTTGCTTTGGTAGAAAACTGGGCGCTGTTCATTATTTTTTGTGCGTTGGCAACGCTGCTCGTCGAACAACAAGTGAGGATTCGCAGACAACAATTGACTTATCATTCGACTTTGTGCGGTAGAGTTTACGCGTAATTCCCCGTAGAATTGTGCCCCAAACGGCGATTGTTGCACAACAACAACAACAACAATAAGAACAACAACAAACCGGACAATGGCAAATTCCACGCAATCGGCTTATGCTGACATTGCTGCGGTTTGATGCCACACAAACTAGAACAGCAACAACAACTCTGACGATTGTCAACCCAACAGTAACAACAACAATAGCAACAACCACATCAGCAACTACAATAAGAATAACAACGAGCTTACAACAACAATGGTGGGCATCGAAATCCGACCACAAGCAAAAGCGAAACAATGAAGCGCATAGAAAAAAAAAACAGAAAAATAAAGAAACTCAACAATTGCGACAATACCAACAACAACAACAAGAATAACAGGGCAATTGTGGGCGTGGCCCTACCACAAAGTCCCTGTCCTGTAAATAATAGCAATTAAAAGTGTTTTCCCCATTGTTGACTCTCAATAAAAATGCCAATTTATGATTTCAGTCTCTTCTCCATACAAATTGACAATGCCAGCAATTATTCCGAGCCTTTAAGAAGTGCGTGGACATTTTTTTGTTTAAAGATTATAATATACAATGGTTGTTGATTAGGGCTTTACGTTTCAACAAGTCTTAGGCAGAATATTTCTGTTATAAATTATGTTTCTTACTGTTCTAACAGAAGAGGTCTGCACACTGGCTTTTGGGGCTTATGAATATGAATGAACGGTATACAAGGAGTCTTTGGGCTAAGCATAAAAACCTAACCTAACCTTCACCGCTATAATATAATATATGTGCATTCACATACATTTTAATAATTCTTAATTAAAAAAAAAAATATATGAATAAAAATCATTGATTTTTTATTCAGTGAAAACGTTTGTGATGGATGTATTATTACTTATATTTATTATCTTCTTTTTTCATTTCAAATTCTTTCACCATAAAGTTATTAGTTGGAAAAACTCTGACTAGACCCAAATGCCAAAAATGCTAAGCCCTTTAAGTATAAAGCATCTATTGTTAGTTGTATTCTGATTTCATATATATTGGTTTAGCTGGCGAAAACATTCGAAAAATATCTATTTGCTAATCATTTTGATGTCTGAAATATATTTTATTTGTTTTTCATTAATTTCCCTTTGTCTGTTGAATAATGAAATCACTTATTTTTACATTTTTCAACAACAAAAAATGCAATTTCCCATCATTTTTCAATTGAACATATATATGTTGACTTTAAGAAAAAACTAAGTTTACTTAGCTATTGAAAGTCTGCGAATGTCATTGACTCTGTGTTGCTTTGTCTCGTCTCGTCTCGTTTTCAGTGTAGAGTTGAGTTCAAATTGAAGCCATTCAATGGGTTAGCGCTGAGAACAAGCCAAAAGGAGGGAGATAAAAATTCAATTAAGCCCCCGAATAACACCTTTGTCAACTAATTACATGTCCCGGCTACGACCGACGAAAGGCCAAAGAAATTCCTAAGCTAGCATTTCAGCTTTTAATTGAAAACAAAAAAAAAAAAACGCCAAAAAAAAAATGAAGGCGCATTGAGTGACAAAGGTGTGATTTATTATTTGGATTGCTTTTTGGGTTTTGCTTTGCCTTAGCCTTCTTCTCATCTCTTTTGCTTTTGTTTTAGTTCGACTTGCCAATGTGTTTTTTGTATTTGCACTTCATTTCAGCCCGTTACTTTTTCAATTGTCTGCAAAGTTTTTTGTTTTGTTTTCAGCTCAAGCAATTGGCATTTAAATTAAGCCCAAATTTGCTTGAATGCTTAAAGCAAATTTCAATTTGAGCCTCGTTAAGCAAATAGCAAAAGGGTTCAAAGTGGGCCAAGTGGGCTACCAATTAATTGTACTATTGCAAAGGCTTTATCACCAACTGATTTTTGGCTCTTTGAATGGTCAATGACAAGAAATCAAACAATATAAATCGCTTGGGTCGAATTTAGTGTATGACAATGTCAATATTTTGTTTTAATAATTAATTAATCTAGTTTCAAATATTTGAATCTGAACAATTTGCTGACTTTGCTGAGAATTAATTTATTTGGGCAGCTGTCAAACAGCTGAAATACTTAAATATTGCTGCAGGTAACAAAATTCATTAAAAGTCGTTGCCAAATTTAATCGAAAGCACAACGGATATCCTTTTGGCTATCTGCTAGAGTGATTATCAACGCGTTTGTGCTGTATCGATAAGGCTTTAATTTAGATTTTCTGTCCAAGAATAGCTTCTTCCTCTCCCCCTGAATACTTTTGCAGCGCATTTTCCGCCGCGTTAATTAGATTTGTGCAATTCATGCGCACCGGAATTGCTTTAATTTATTTTGGATGCATTTTGAATGAATATTTTTGCGGCGAAAGGAAATTAAACTGTCATAGCTACAAAAGTTCTTTAATCAATTTGACTAATGTTTTTTTTTCTGTTTGTATTTAAAAATAATTAACGTGAATTCCGCTCTGCTTATAAATACATTATTTATGTATATTATATTCAACCCATTATGTTTTTTTAAATAATTTCAACTTATTATTAGGAAAAATTTTCTGTTTTCGAAAAAAAAGTTACAAATTAATTTGGCATAATTTGATTGCGAATATTTTTGGAGCATCTTGAGTAGAGAATTTATGCCACAATTTTGCTTGTCAACAAGCTGCTTAGAAACGTGCCGATAAACGTGGCGACACTCTGCTAAGTTCAAACACATTCGTACATGCATGCAACCCAATTGCCACGCCCACCTACCTACTACCTAGTACCTAGCTACCAGCTCATAAATTATAACATACTTGGCTTGCCTTTTGGCAAACCTTAATTGCTTTTGAGTTCCTAATAGTCTTATAAAACAAACACGGTAAATTATCATGCGAGATTTCCTGTGCGGCAAAAGGCAAAATACATACATACATACATATGCATATGTATGTTTGTGTGTGTGTGTGTATAAAGTGTGTTACGTTTGCCATTTCCATGGCAATATTCTTATCAAACACTTGCCGTGCCAATTTGACTAGCATCTTTATATGTTTGTTACCCTAACTGCAAGGCGTATTACTTAGCTACTATCAAGAGTTAAGCATTCAAAGCATTTAGAACTTTTGTTAAAGCTGCAAAGAGTATTCAGATTACACAATTATGATATCTTAAACAGTCATTGCTCTCTTGCATGGAACAACATCAAATTCTGTCTTTGACTCGTATCGAATATCCATTCACAGATATTTGTTGTATGTATGCTGAATAGAGTATAGCGATTGGAAAGTTTTGCTGCTATATGCTGTACATAATTAGTTAACAAGTTGCATAAGTCCTCGAATGTTAAGCAGTTTAAGTAGCCTGCCTAGGGCTACTTGTATAGCAATTCGACCAGGAGTTAGCAAGGATCTCGACGTCCTGCTTGCTTGCTTGCTTGCTGGCGTTCATTGGACGGAAAGCAAGTCTCATATTCGTTGCCACTCAGTCAGCTTTGGCCACTTGTGTTGCTTGTTGTCTCTACCCAGCATGTGTGTGTGTATGTGTATTTGTTTGCTACATCAGGACATTTCATGCAGCTAATGATGTATTCATTTGGCATATGAGAACACTCGACTGAATCGTCAGTCTTTACAGCCGCTTCAATTGCGAGCAAATGAACCTTCAACTTTTGCGACTGTCAGAGCGTGCGAGACGCTTTAGTGCACTGCAAATGCTCCCACTAGAATTTCTACTTATGAGCAAATAATGCGATTTGTTTAATGAGCTCAACAACACGCACGCACACACACACCCCACACACACACACACACATACGGACACGCGTTGTGTCTGTGTCCGTATATGTGATACTAACTAAAAAGTAGGCAATGTTGGTCAACGACTGACTGGGCCAAGTGCTATAACCTTGAACTTTGAGCTGGGCTTTTAATTCCGTTAACATTAACAAGTCTCTTTTGCACTCCGCTTGAAAATTATACAAGTGTACAGCCACGTGGCGTGGTCTGCTGCTCTCCCTGGAGCACTATAAATAACCCTTTCGATAACAAACATTGCGATGTGTTGATAATAAAGGCTTGATTTATTTCTATGCTATGTTGTGATTTATGGTCTTTAATGGCATCGTCGCACACAGACGAACGGCGCGGCGGCCAAACAAGCTAAAGACGGGTGTCGACGCAAAGGGGGTGTCACTTGTGGAGAGGGAAAGACAGAGAATGAGAGTACCAAACACGAAGTATGACTTTTGAAGTGTCGGATGCGATTAAACATTAAATATCATAGAGAAAGTAAAAGTTAAATAAGAGCCAAACGAATTGTGTGCCATCAATTAAGGACTTTAAACAAAAACTTTATCGAAATAATTAAAAATAGGTGTTCGATCTGGTCAAATAGGACAATGAAATGATAAATCATGCTGAAGATTTCTTCAAAAATGTTGTCGAGCTTCACGTTAAATCCTGAAAAGCCGATACTTATACGACAACAACAGGCAAATGATGCGATTAAACATTAAATATCATAAAGAAAGTAAAAGTTAAATAAGAGCAATACGAATTTTGTGCCATCAATTAAGGACTTAAAAAAGAAAACTTTATCGAAATAATTAAAAATAGGTGTTCGATTTGGTCAAATAGGTCAGTAAAATTAAAAGTCAAGGCTTCACGTTAAATCCTGAAGAGCCGATACTTAAAAGACAACAACAGGCAAATGCAGACAACTGTTAATATTCATAACATAGACCAATCAGCTTGAAATCGTCGATGCAATGATTATCCGCAAGAAAAAAAGATCGAACATTTTCTGAGTCGGCTTTCTTGTTGCAACAATTTAAGTTATTCATAAATACGCGGACACTTTTTCGATTATAATTTCCACAAATTCACACGTAAGCAAAACTGTCTTTCAACATTTTTATTAAATTTACTTGAGCAGGAAATATGTTTACTAAATGGACTTCAAGTAAACAAACTTAAGATAATATCAAGAGATTTTTATTTCGCAGGCAGTTCTGAAATTTGGATGCTTGATACTCCATAAATTAAAGTCAGACACATTGATGTCCATTTTCGTGGGCTATTAACAAGGCTCCACAAAGCGGCTCTCAAGCTGCTGCTCTCCAGCAACTTCCCATTTAAAGCAATTAAAACACGCCTGTGTGGGAGAGTTGATTTGGAGGAAGACGTGGCGAGGCGAACCTCTGACTGTGCCCTGCCCACATTTTTTTTTTTCATGGTGAGGGGCGGGGGCGACACACACATTAACTACAAATTACATTCACATTAGTGTTTCGGCATTTCCTGCTCCTTGTTTCTGGCCACATTTTCTTCTATTTTTTTTCGAGTTTCTCTTTAAAAAAAAAATAAAAAGAAAAACATAGAAACCACACACCTAATAAATCAAAGCGGCCTCCCTGGAGTATGCTTGTTAAATGCTCGTAATAAATTAGCTGCCGCTCGCCAGACCGCTCTACATTTCCAACCCCCCAATTGCCCCTTGCCATGGAGCAGCCCATGATTATTGGCTTAGCTGATGGTTCTGGCTCTGGCCAGCATTGAAACCAATCGAAGGCACCTACTCTGCCCCCTCTCACTGCTTGCCTCCACAGCTAAAGCGTTTCATGTCCGCCAGACTCATTCATTTTGCCAAGTCGTGAATTTGCTTGCAATTTTTCGTTTCCTTTTATTTTTAATGAAGTCAGCGTTAAAAATTTTGTGCTGTGTGAGCGCGTTTTATAAGGCGCGGAAGGGGGAATATATACAGAGTATATATGGTGAAGAGAGGGTGTTGGGTTGGTTGAAACTTTCGCGTATTTGGCTTACAATTTTCCGCAATTCATTTTTAATTTCGCTTTGTGTGAACTTTCGGATGCTGTTCCAGTTTAATGCGAAGTAACTAAATTAGTTGTTTAATTTGTATATTATATTTTGCATCTTCCGATATAATTTTCTTTGAGCATATTTAATTAGCGGTTAGTGCCATCAAATATTCTGGATTAGATTGTATTTTATCGAATGGTGGTTTAATTTGTTTTAAAACATGAACATTTATGTACATACATTTTCTTTCCAATATTTCCATCGAGCAATAAATTTTGCATGCTTTAATATTTAAGTAGAGTATAAAGTTTAATTATAAACAGACACAAATTATGTTCACTTTGCTTCACACTGACGAAGTAGTAGAAATGTTTACTACGATGCTAACACATCCACATACATGAAAAATGGCAAAGAATTATGATGCTTGGCAGTGTCAATTGGATGCATGCGCTTAAATGTTGCATAATTGTTGCATGTGCGCCCATAGACAATGTCACATGCGCAGCTAACGAAGCGACCACTGTGAGCAGGAGCAGCAGCAACAGCAGGAGGAGCAGTTGCAAAAGCAAAAGCTGATGCAAGTTGCATCAAGTCAATGCTAATTAGGACGCCGGGGAGCAAGAGAACTTGGCAGGAGGACTCATCATACGCAGTGCTTGGCAAATTTGTAGCCTGACAGCACAGCTGATGACAGGCTGCCTCAAAATACAGCTACATATACGCACATAGCTTCAGTTGGGGGCACCTTCCAAAACTTCCAACTATCCAAACGGCAAATGGCAAACGACAACCAGCAAGTGGCAACCGGCAACTGGCAACTGGTACTTCGTTCTCTTTCTGGGATATCCTGGGCATCCTTTGGAATTGCGTTACGTTTTTACCAAGCGTCTGCAACTTTTGCCATTGCCACTGCTGCTGCTGCAACGGCGCAGTGAAAAATGCTACGTCAACGCCTCAAACATAGACACCAGCAAATTTAGCTGCATGTGCCTCTGTATGTTTTTGTGTTTGCATGGATGTCACGCTAATTTCAACATCAAGCAAAAAGTCACACGCAGCGCCACACGACTCGGCAACGCGTGCCAGGCAAAAATTAATACGCCTGCACCACTCAAATAAAATAGCATATAAAATAATTCAACTACATACATAAATGCCAAAGTACACAAAGAAAAGTGCGCATTCTGCTTAAGAATATCCGACTAAGGGATACCTAGCTGCTATATTCATGATCAACTAAGCCTTAAAATGGCTGATGTAAGTGCAATTTAATCTTTATAGGACTACAGAACTACTAGACTATAAAATCACAAAACATTTTTCATTTAACAATACAGTTCGTTTTTGCTTATATGCTTAATTTTTGTGGCAATTTTGAAAAATTAACTACTTGATACCTATAACATATACATTTCCAATATAATTTTTATTATAATTTTTATTTTCCAAATCATTTAATCAGAATTTGCATAGCATATTCTAAGTTATGCATATATGTATTATATATTGCAGTAATTTCTAGCTTGCTCGACGTGAATCCAAGGGGGTGGCTTGAAACAATTGAAGAATTATGAAAAATGTGGCCAAAGTTATATATATATTTGTAGATAGATATTTATAGATCGAAAACGTTTAATTTTTAAATTTTTTAAAAGAACTTTTTTAAGAAAATAATTGAAAAAGCAAAGCACTTTGATATGCCATAAACATAGTATTATGTACAAAGTTAATATTCGATTATCATAAAATAAAACAAGAACTTTCTAACGAAAATAAAATATTAAAAATATTCCTAACATAACTTTAATTTTGTACGGCAATAAAACTCTAAACAAAAAAAAACCCGACAACATAATACTAAATTTATGAAATGCACAAAATACTCTATACATTTACCAAGTATTTTTTAAGAGCATTTCAAAGTGCCTTGCCTCATTTTTCACCTTCATTGTGTAAGTGAGTTTTTTATGGAGTTAGAAAAAACGTTCAAGCTGTGAAACGTATTTATTATTCATATGCCCAAAATAAATCGAAAAAAAGAAATAGAAATAAAACCAGAAATAAAAAGTGTTGCATGTGGCTAAAAGCTAAGCAAAATTTTTAATAAATGCAGCCGCGCGTCGTCTGTTGCCCAACAACTCCATGCAACTAGCTATTCCCCTTCACTGCCTCTTCTGCTGCTGCTTTTGGTCACTTTTGCAGTTGCATGCGGCACGCGTTGGCTTTTGGCTCTTGCGCCTTGGCCGACGCCGTTGACACAACTGTTGCCCCGGACAGAGTCGACATGGACGTGGACACAGACACAGACACCAACACGGACACAATCGTAGGGGCGCAACGGATACAGAGATGCGAGGCGAAGGCAGTCTCGGCCCGGTGGCCAAATGAAAAATCACAGCGCCGTGCCAGAAACTGCTCAGCTTGCCCATAACTATACGAGGAGAATATTTTTATTGTGTGGCTGCCGCTACCGCTCTGCTCTCGCTATATGTGTGTGTGGCAAAGTCATATTCATTCATTCATTCAGTTCAGTTCAGAGTTGCAACACATTTTTATGTCTCCTTTTTATGCGCAAAGTGTGAATGCGAATATTCTTGTTGCTGTTACTCTTCTTGTTGTATCATTTTATATTATTCGTTCATTCTTTTTTTTCTTTACTTCTTCTATTTTTCACTCTGTGTGTCTGTGTGTGTGTGTGTTGGTTGGGTATTTTTTTTTTTTTTTGTAGCATTTTCATTTCCTATTTGCACATTTTTCACTTCTGTCCGTTGGCTTTTTGATGCGTCCCCCCGTTTGTGTTTTGTGTAGTTAAAAGATTTATAAATATGAATATTATACATTGTGGCATGAAATATGCAAATTCCAGAAATGGCCAAAGGAAATAGAAATGGTCAAAGCGGAACTAGCACCTCCTCTGCCGTTACTGCTCCAACTCCATTGCCCCCTACACCCCTCCTACAAGCTGGTCTCAGTATCTTTCAAACGGTTTTGTAGTTCTCTTTTTTCGTTTTTGTATATTCTCGCTGCACACAGATGCATTTAATGACCGGCGGCAGCAAAGGACATGAAGTCTTCCAACTGGCTGCAACAAATGCAGTAAATGGTCCATCGGAAACATTAAAAATTGAGAAACTTCAATACCCTAATAAAGTATTTACATTTAAAGATGAGCTTCAAATGTTGTTCATACTATTTAAATACATTGATCAGAAAGTTTTCTCGAGCATTTGTTATTCAACAAATCGTTTTATTTTTTACAAAGAATAAAAAAATCTGAATAATGTTTATAGGTTGTATAAACTTTTTTGTAGAGCATTCAAACTTCGACATTGTTGTCTCTGTTTTAAAAACGTTAACTGCTAAATAATTAATTGCTATTTATATTTTTTTGGTGTGCTGGCCGTTATTTTTTTATCATTTAAATTTTTTTGTTTGCCATTTTTTAAATGAACTTGTTGTTGTTGTTGTGAGTCGATGCTATAAATCAGAGCATTTTAATGCAAATGCTGTTGCAATTTTATGGCTTAAATTAGCAATTGGCCGGGCGGCTATTGGCCATTAATATTTATTAACAGGCGGCGCATGATTAATGTGCCATTATAAAATTAGTTATAGAACACAAAAATAAATGAGAAAGAGAGCGAAAAAGAAAGCGAATGACATATACAATTAAATTATTTAAAGTTGGCAATGCGGAGTTTAATTAATGCCAAAATGTCAGCAATTATTCTAAGCCAATGCAAGAGTAGAGCACCAAAAGGGAGTATAGTGGTATTGGTAGCCGCAACATTAAAATCAATTAAATTATGAATGTAATTAAAATAATTTAATGGCAGTACACTTTTGGCCACTCGATGACAGCTGTAATATTCAATTTGATTACACAATTGAAGTTAATTAATAATTCAATAAATTGCGCAAAAGCCACTTAAAATTAGTTGCATACAATTGTCAGTGCCATTGTGCACGTACATAAATACATACATACTTACATATGTGTATGTATTTGTAGCCATAAAGAAAGAGTGATCACATAAATTATAGAGTTTATCAACAGGCGTAAGCCAAGTACAAGGTATGAGTAATAAAACATAATTGAAAGCGTTTTAAATGTGAAATGTTAAGTAAGTACGAATAATTTATGAATATGAATATTCAAAGTAAGAGTAATTGATTCCGATTTTTATTAAAGTGTTTCTAAACAAATTTAAGCACATAAAAAAAGATGGTTTGCAATAAAAAGAGTTGACACTAGTTAACACACCTGACACAAAAGGATGTGTGTGGAGAACAATTGGAAACTTGCTGACGACAACTCGATGGAATGTTTGTGTGTGAGTTCGAAAAGGTTTGCTAAATCATCATTTGCTCTCAATGAATCCCTAAAATGCGCTCATAAATTTTGTGTCAGTAGTCTTGAGAAACTTCTAAATAAGATTCGTGGCCCGGCATTTACGATTCTCAGTTTTATATGCCACACGTTGCCAGTCTCAAACGCAAACTCAAGTCTTAGTTCCATTCGCATTCGCATACGCATTCGTATTCGTATTTGGATTCGCTATGGCAATCATCTCATCAGCATCATCAGCTGCCTGCCAAGTGGAGATACTCAAAAACTTTGATGGATTTGTTTGCCCCTCGCGCTCGCGCTCTTTCTCCCTCTCTGCCTTGCTCCTGGGTAGGATTATGTTAATAGCCAAGCTGGAATTAGCCTGCTAAGGAATTTCTCTGCGTGTGCTGCATTAAAATTTATCGACTGTCTGTCTATATGACTGACGCCGCGTATGTAAATTGATTGTGGCACACAAGCCAAAGCCTCCGGAAACATTACTCGTAAACTTCGTCTTCAGCACAATTATGACTTTAAGCAGGCAACTGAGTGGCCTCATCTGGCCAACGGGTTTTTACGGTTTAACGACAGCGACATAAACCCAAAGTGGCCACAATGCAATCGTAAATTTTTGTGACTTCAAATCAAATTAGTGCAGCTCGCCGGCTCAAACAAATATGTTAATAGAGAATGTGCTCATCTGACTTAATTGGAGTTGTGACAAGAATTTCTGCAAAGCTTAGAGGCTTTAAATTTTGAATATTTTTTAAATAATTAGTTTATTTGCCTTCAGCAAAGTTCGTAAGTAAATGTCTAAATATGTATGTGCGTACCACATTTTAATGAAATTTAAAAAAAATATTTATGTAAACTTTTAACTTTGAGGCGAAGCATATTTGGGCTTATAAGCTTTATATTTACATTACAAAACACAGAGCTTAATGCTGCGACTTAGATAATCCTATCCATTGTTTTTTTTTTTTTATGCTAAATGCCCACTTTATCCCTTCTCGCTCTCCCTCTTTTTATTGCCTCCTACTCACAGCTACATTAATGCAATTAACTACACGCGGCTTTGACCGCTTACAGCTGATTGTAGCATACTTTTCAGCGCACGGAAACGTGAATATTTTGAGTTTTGCATATTTGATGGACAGACGAAAAAACCTGACTTTGCCGACTGATGATGATGATGTTGGAGTCTATATGTTGGCTGCAGTCATATTGTTGTTGGAGTGTTGCTGTTGCTACTGCTGGTTGCTGTTGCATAGAATGCCGAGAAATGCGTGTTACCCAGGCTCCGATGCCAGCGGCAGTCAATTTTCTTGTTTACAATGCCACACATTCACATTCACACACACACACACAAACACTCACATATACTATGACAAATAGCAAACAATTACAACAGCGCGCCGTTGTCTTTCAGTTGTTGTTGCTTCCATTCGTGCTGTTGCTGCCGTTGTTGCTTTTTCGCCGCAATAAATACAATTTGCATGACAAAATAGCAAACAACGGCAACTTTTGCATACGAACTTGCATGTGTGTGTATGCGTGTGTGTGTGTGTGTAAGCGTCTGCAGGTTCACTCAGCCAAACAAAACTACACACAAAAACAATCAACTGCCAGTGCCGACCAACAAGTAACAGCAGCAACAACAACAACAACATTAGCTAAGCTTTATCCTGAGCTGCTGTTGTTTTTCTTCCCATCCTTCTTCTTCTTGCCTGGTGCTTCTGTTGCTGCTTGTTCTTGTTGTTGTTGTGTGGAACAACTTATGAATATTCAATTTAACATAAAAGATTTTTGTTGTTGTCGTACATTGCTGTTGTTATTTTGATTTCTTTTGGCCCGTCTCTTGTTCTCTTTCTTTTTTCCTCGCTCTCTTGCCTTCAATCGCTCTCTTCTTTACTCAGCAAACTTCATGGGCGAAAAGAATTCATGCTTGCTCTCAAATCTGAATCGGAAGAATATTGCATAGGCTAGAAGGCAAACTGGTCAGCGCGAAGCAGCAGCATCATACACTGAAAAAAAACAACTATTATATGTAACGAATTTTCCCTAAAGCGAAGTGTTTATAGTTTGTTTTAAAGCACACCATTTTATTTAGAATTTTCACACAACAAATTGGACAATAAACATAAAATCCATAGAGTCAAAATTTTGATTGAAACAATTGAGTTCGTTTTCGCACACGATATAAAAATCGAAATTCGCGTTGCTCAATCCTAATAACAAGGACTTATCGATTAATCCAGATCGATAGCTTTGGCTGCATAGGCAGGGTTGCCACCAGTATGCACCTTGGACATATTCATGGTCAACAAAGACTTCAATAGATCATCCATGCTAATGACCAGCTGAGACTCATCCACGATCTGTTGCTCCATTTCATTGCCCTCGACGACTAGAAGATTTCGCATATACTGACGCATGCGATAGATGCTGGCATGGCGGCAGAGCTCCCTCAGATCAGAGCCCGAATAGCCCACAGTGAGATTAGCCAAGCGTTTTAGATCCACAGATGGATGCAGCTGCTCCTGCTGCAGTATGACTTGCAATATGGCCAACCTCTGGCATTCAAGCGGAGGCCCAATGTGAAATTGTGCTGGCATTCGGCGCAATATGGCCTTATCTAGATCCTGCGGCCGATTGGTGGCACCCAACACTAGCACCGAGCAACTGTTGCTATTACTGCTAATCAGTCCATCCCACAGCATCATAAACTGTGTCTTCATCATGGCCGTCGCCTCATGATCTCCCGTTGCACGCACACGCAAAAACGACTCAATCTCATCTATAAAAATGACACACGGCTGCAGCTTGTGAGCCAGCGTGAACACAGCTGCGGCCAACTTCTGGGATTCGCCATACCACTTATCCGTTAGCAGTGCCACATCCAGATTAATAAAACGCATGCATGCCTCCTTGGCAATTGCCTTGGCAATCAGCGTCTTGCCACATCCCGGCGGTCCATACAGCAGCACGCCCTTGGGCGGACGCCAGAGCTGTGAGCGCTGGAAGAGATCACAATGACGCACAGGCAGCACCACAGACTCCCTTAGCTCCTGTATCACAGCATCCAAGCCGGCTATATCCGACCAGCTGACATCAATGTCACCTGGCGCCACCAGATTCGAGGCTATCATCAGCTCATAGCAGTTGAAATCATTAAGCTTCAACTGACGTTCGTTGTTGGTCATCGCATTGAGCTTTTGCATTTGCAGCTTTGCCATCTCTTTGGCCTTCTTCTTGGCTTTGGCTGTGGGATCAATGGAGCTGATAATCCATTTGGCGCAGTAGTAGGTGACGACTGCCACGATGCCGATTCTCACCAGCTGTACTACTATTTGGCAACCTGTCTTTTGCGAATTAGCCATACTCAATTTATAGTTAGTTTTCAAAAACATGTCCTCAAGATAAGTTCTAGACAATTTGACAGCTTTCACAATGCTTAGATTTTATCCCAAAACATGAATAATCAATATACTTTATAATGTTTTCGAATACACAAAAATAAAACTATATGGAACACCAGGTCTGTTAACTAATGATTACTAAACTCAGTCATAAGTTATTAGATTACTTTAGATTATAATTAGGTTCAAGGACAATTAAAAATGATTTAAATTAACTTAAGTAACTATAAAGTGAACCTACTTCATTATTTGTATTATTTTGTATGATAAGGTATAATCAACTTATACAACCAGAGTTGCTTTTTGATTTCTTCTTTAAAGTGGAAAGATTTGCAACTCACTTGTATGCCATTTCATTTATTTTGAACTTGTTTCTTGCCAATCATACGCTAAATGCATTTTTCTCAGTGCTATTTGCTTTAGTACATCTTTGGCCCGGCTGCGCTTAATTTCTGTTTAACTTTTCCTGTTTGCTCTCGCCCTGGAAAAGCAAAGCAAAAAAGGAACAAAAAATGTTTTCTAGTTTACCATCTTTTAGCGGAAGTCAATGTAACAAAAGATAAACTTGTCCAGCCAGCTGCTGCTACTTCTGCCTTCTGCTTTCTGCCTGGTGTCTTTTGCCTTCTTGTTTGCTGCGCGCGTATTGAATGCGTGCAGGACCCAACAAGTCCTGAATGTGTTTGGGTAGGGGCAAACCGTTCAGGAGCACAAGTATTAACTAAACACTGCAGCAATTTATCTTGCTATCAACCCAACCCAACGTCGAGTCGCGGCGCAGCGCGACGCGGCGCCTCTAAGCCAAACTCCGCTTTTGTCCAGCGAAGCGCGCGTAGGTCAGTTTTGTTTTAAAGTTTCTTAAGTCGCATCTTACAATCCCCCTGCTGCTATAGCCTTGCTTGTAAGGGAGCGGAAGTAGCTGCGCACTGTTGTTTTGCGCTTCCTTCCGCATTACAAAAGAATTACTCAACACAAAATGTCTGTCCGAAAGTTGGCCAAGATGAGATGCTAAATATTCGCTGGGTCAGCGGCGACTTGCCCAGGTGCCAGACAGCTTTTATTAGCGTGTCAAAAAACAAAAACAAAAATCTTAAAAAAAATAAAGCAAGAACACACAAAAAACAAAGTTCTTAAAAATTAATCAAAACAGCACAATTTGAATTCTTTGAAAAGCGGTTCGTTTATTAAAAACAAAATAGTCTTAGGACTGTTTACTGTATTAAGCTGCGTGCCTAAAATTTTTAATTTCCTCCGGAACTAATTGCGAATACAAGGAGAAAGAAAGGTATTCAAGCTTATTTTTTTACTGAACTGTAAACATATTTACATATTTTATTTTTTCATTTTTGGTTGTCATCATTGTACAGATTTATAATCTTACTTTCATATATGTTAGAATCAGATTAGCTTAAGTTAAATGTTTCCAAAATGCTGACTAGCTCGAATTTAATAAGTTCTATATATCTACCTTAACCTTCGAAGGATCCACAAATTGTTAACCAACTTTCCATTTGCTGAGTCCTTGACTAGTTTTCCATCTTAGTTCCAGTCTTGTCGCTGTTTTATGCTTTGACATATTTGGTACCATTTCTATGCGCATTTCTTCGGGTGCCTTATCTTTAAGCTCGTTAGCGTCGCGTCGTCTCCTTATGCGTCTCCAGCTACTTTTGAAGAGTTCATAAAAATCACTTCAACTGTGCAATATTTCATGATTTAACGTCAATCTTTTGAGCGCCGCTCAACGGCATGCAACAGAATGCTGGGCGTAACGTTGCTTTCAGTCTGACTACCTTTCCCTCTCCCCTCTCTGTACTCTTTGTGAGCGTCAAGTTCGCTCGTTCGTTCTACTGAGCACACGAAAATTTAATTATGTAGTCTGTTTTTGTTGTTGTTGCTGTTACTGTTGATGCTGAAGCCGCTTTCACTTGCCGACTTTTGTCACAGTTAGAAAATAATAATACACAAAAATGGAATAAAAAAAATAACAAAGAGTAGGTAGAAAAAAGGTAAGAAAATTGACTAGCTGAAGATGTGATACACTTGAAAATTTACAAGGATTTTCATTCAATCAAAACAGTGCTGCTTGATTGGCGACTGGGGAATGTTAAATCTATAAAATAAAAATTGTATATGTCCCAAATAGTTTTTAGCCAATTTTAATTTAAATATTTTTGAATGTTAAATTTATGCTGTGTGTAGTTTTAGTATATTTTTTAAATTAAATATTTGAGTGCAGCAAAAAAACATAAGAGTTTAAAGATTTTTTAATTTATAATAAAATATACTACAAGTACTTGCCTTGGTCTATTCAACTTATTCTTTCACTTAAGCCCTTCTTAAGATCCAGCTTTCAACAAAATAAATCAGATATCATGATCAGCTCATTTTTCTATTTTTTAAGGGCATTCCACAGCGAAGTCTGTTGACAGTCGTTGGAGATGCGCATAAAAGAGCAGCATAAAAATCACACGCTTTTCATAAAAATATTTTTGTTGCCCAACCGTCCCATCATCAACATACTTATGTGGCACCAACTCAACCCAACCCATACCCTCTTTCGCCTCTCGCCTTCCCTTTTGTTCCGTTTCGCGTTCGTGTTCATAGTTATTGCCTGGCTTACTTTCCACTTTCTGTCAGCGGCAGCACAAAATATGCGAATATCTATGTAAAATGTGCCACCCCCAGAAAAAGCGGGGGAACCATTCTCGTTGGCAAGAAAAGTGCCAAAAACTGTGAAAAGGTGCGCCAGCAAAAAACGTACAAAAAATAAGAAGACAGCAAAAGACAGAGGGGAGAGCTGCAAAAAAGTTTGCATCATTGAAGTTACACTCAAGCCCACAATTCCCCACCGTGCCCCAACGTTCTTGCCCATCAACAGTCTTTTTCACTTGCGTCGACTGCTGCGCTGTTTGTTTATTGTTGCTCAAAAGTTAGGAATGCAATATTTGGGAGCCACACAACTAATGAAAATAAACGACTCAGCTAAAGAATTTCCAGGAAAACTGACTACTAGAACACTCTGTGTGTGAGTACATAAGAGTTGTCTAAAAATTATAATACTGTGTGCATTTTCTGGGCTTCAAATTAAAAATAATTGTAATTGTGAGTACGGCTCAAATAAAAATCATACAACAGTCATATAAAGATTTTGGGAATTCGGCAGAATTCAAAAGTAATTATGGTTTATTTGGTTTGTTTGGTGGATTTTGTTGTTTGCATATTTTCCCCTCAAACAGATACATTTCAGTTTATGTGAAGCTCCATTCGTTGTTGTGGAATCCTAAGTCAATCAAGAACATAACAAGCATGTTGGTTACTTTTAGTTTTATTTATTCGATATTTATTCGATATTTTATTAATTAAGATTTCGATATGCAATAATAAGGGTTGAAATTTTTAAATTTTGTAAGGCGATCAACCCTCCAATACCTTTAAATTGATTTACCACAGATCCGTCAAATTTAAGAATCGATTTTTAATATCAACTTTTTTACCACATTTTAATTAAACTTATCTCACAATTTTTTTTAATTATATATGTACATATTTATTATACAAAATTTTATTTTAAAATCTTGTCCATTTAATCAATAATATAACTTTTATTTGCGATTCATGCTCAAAGATTTTAAAATGCCTTTTCGATTTTGTGACTTGAGCGATATAAATTTAACTAATTTATAGCTTTAATTTGGGCTTTTCGACATTATTTCTTAAGCAAAACGATTATTTCTATGGACACCACCGACAGATACTTTTCATTTATTACGAACAACCAAACAAAATAATTTTTTTTTTTTTTTGTTTTTCTGAGATATGCCAAAAATCGAGCAGACTTTTCAATTACTTAATCACAATCTTTAAAATATATACTAGTACGCTTGTCACTAACCAACGATTCCTGTGATATCAGAGATGAGCTTCCATTTGCCGACAAGCGATCCGTGCGCTTACCTTCCTGAATTCTGATCATGATCATCTTATACAAGGCATCAACATGTGGCGCCAAATACACATCCAGGCGCACCTGATTCTCCATGGCATGCAAAAGTTTCTCGCACTCATCGAACTTGTTGGCCACGAACTTTACCAAAATGTTTCGCATGTCGAGGGAGAGGTCGAGAAAGGGTTTGAATGAGACCGAATTGAGGCAGCCAAGTTGGAGCATCTCCAGTTCCAAGGTGGCCAGACTGCACAGGCCCGCATAATAAGCCACATCCTGTGGCGCCACTATCTTGTCGTATTCATAGCCGCCATAAGGCGTCAAGAGAAAACAATGCGCTGCCGTCCTATAGATCTTCAGACCCATATTAGAAAGACCAGCTACGCAGCTTAGTTGAGCCGGCACTGTGGACTTGAGATTTGGAAAGCCCTGGGCATACTGCTTGGCCTCGTCAATGTAGCTGAGCACATGCCACCAGTTGGCCATATAGATGGAGACCCGAATTAAATTGAGAAACATGTGGATCACATTATCGCTGCTCGTGCAGTATGGTCGAGCACGGGCATAGAACTTGATGGCCAACTGGAAATTACCGGTCTTGACATGATAGTCGCCAATCTCTTCGAGAATGCGTCGCACATAGTTGCTGCCCGAATTGGATTTCTTGAAGTTGAGCTCGGCATCGAGTTCCTGCAGCAGCAGTGTCGCCTCCATTGTGTTATCCTCCACCCAATAGGCATCGTAGAGATGAGCATTGGACTTGGACTCCGATCTTGAACTGCATGCGGGTGCATCACTTGACTGTGGACCCATCATGCTGCGCTTTCGTTCTATGCGGAGTGTACGATACAGCTCCTCATACATCTTAATGTTGTATGTCTTCTTCACATGATTGATGGCCAGCTCTAGGGCTTCCACACGCAGCTTGGGACACACTTGTGCAATGAACTTGAGGCGCATTATACGTGCCACATCCGTATAGCGTTTGGCATAGCTGATAAGCACGATCTGCGGTTCGTTAACAATGGGACATTGGGAACCAGCATTTGATGGAACTAAGCTTCTTGACTCTTCCAGCAAATCCTCATTGCTGTACACATCTGAAACGGAACCGGAAATCATCTCTAACTAACCAAGATGTTCCGTTAGCTTAATTTGAAGAGTTTGGCTTTGTTTCTTTAACAATTAAAATATCACTGGAAACCTACAAATACTAAAACAATGAAATGTTTGCCAAAAAGTACTAAGTTATTTTAGTTTGATTGAAAACTAAAAACTTTGAGACACTAACAGCAGTGATTTTCGACTAAAGCAGACAAACTCAACTTATTCTGCTCTGAGCATAACAAAAAAATTGAGGGAATTCAAAGGATTCAATAAGCTGCTATTTAACGCAAGTCAAGCATGTAAGCTAGCCAATCTGACCGCCAGGTGGCGTGACAACTTGCAATTGCACGTGTGTATCCCAAGACTTGAGCAGAACTGAATTCAAGCTCGAAGAATACTCTCATGTACACACAGATGGGCAGCAGAAGCTAACATTGTGCACAACCAAATTCCATTACACAGATACAAATCAAATTGCCAAATGGCATTTGGCTGGAAGCAAGTAGGTTAGCTTGGCTATAGATGTAGGATGTATGCAAAAAAAAATGAGAAAAAAATCAAATTACCCAAGCTTGAAAAATCGCAGACATCAGAGACACATAAATCAGGGGGCGGCAAAACTTCAAAAGGCTAAAACGAAACCAAAGGAATTGTTACCGCTATTTAACGGTTTATTGATGCGTCGCTTTAGCTGAATTTATTGGCTTGGTCGTTGGCCGTTTTCCTGCTAGCCAAATGCCACAACACACACACACACATACACGACACCCACACCCCACTGGCAGCGACCAACTGTGAAATGGAAATGCAAAATGTGAAGCTTCAAAAACGTGCAAAATGCTTGAAATTGATTTGACTTCTTGGTATTTGGCTGAGCCGGCTGCCCAGGTAGCCCATTTCTCAAACATTCAGCTGCCAGACGGAGGTGTTGATTACGTTGCTAACCACCTCAGCAAACAAGAAGATAAGGAGGGGGGGACGGGGGGAATATATGGTCAAAAAGATAAAAGGAAACCTCAATTAACGTCAATACTTGCAGTTATTATGATCCTAATGATTCCACTGATGATATAAGTTATGTTTGAATTAAAATATTTACATTATAAATCATAAAGGCTCTTGGGTATAATCACATCTTCTCATTGTTGTAACAAAGCTAAGTATATCTTAAGCTATTCTGAGAATTTTGCTTAACAAACGCCACTTAATAAAATAGTCAAAACTTTCTGAGAATTAAATTACAATTACAATTAACAACAACAAGATTATAAACTGCCCAACAAATAATCAAATACGTTCCAAAAAGCGGCTTAGAGTACAAATGACTGTTTCATTATGCTTAAAGTAATTTGAAAATCATAACAATAACAAGTTTAATTAAATAGTGCCTAGAAATGTTATGTAATTTGTGTTAGCCGAAGTTTTAAGTAGCAGAGATTAGATGGAAATAGTTAGGAACATTTGCAAAATAACAATCAAATATATTTTAAATTCAAAGTAAAGTTGAGGTGCATAAACTGTGATTTAATATCAATATGTTTGTTGGATCAGTTGATTCTTACCAATGAATATATCTTGACAGAAACCTTGAATTAATCTAACAGACGTGAGTTGAAACGCAAGTCTAGTTTTTACTTGCTTATTATTACTTTTTAAACTCTTAGCGACTCGTTAATGGGCGACAAATGATGTTTTGGTTTAACCATAGCTGGACATTAGGAGCGAAAGCGAATGCCAACGTTTGAGCTTTGATTAAAAGTAACAGAGACTGAAGTCATGGCAACCATGAATGAAAAGTAGTGGGAGACGACGCCGATGGCTATCAAAGTCACAAAATGTTTGCAATTGACATGTAATGGCCACAACAACAACATCTAAAGTTCAGGAGGAGCAAGAGGATGCGGACAATGTTGGGTCGAACACGGCATCGCTTTCAGTTTGACGCTTTCGACGCGTGCAAATTTCTAATTTCATTAAAATTTGTTCGTTGCGCTGATCAGAATAGTGCGTGGCAGTCAAGGGGGAGGGGGCGGGCTTGGAATGATGGGTGCGCTGTAACATTGTCCAGACGTTGACAGACACAAATCGACAATAGACGTCAACACATGGATGCTGGAGCTGGGGCGTGGTCCATGCCGTGGTCGACAGCTTTGGCAATCAAAATGCGCCGATCAAAGTAGAAAATCGATTTTAATTGCAATCTAGCGACGCTTAACGTTCGATGGTCGGTCGGCTGGGGCAAAAGGAGGCGTGCTCCATACTCCTCTGTGTGTGTGTTGGCAATTGCTTTTTTGTCAAACGACAATACATCGCACACACACACACACACAGACACATTACACAGAGTCCAAAAAACAAAAAAAAAAAATTGCGTATCCGCTGAGATATTGATTCAAAATTTTGGTTGCTGCTGCACAGATTCACATTGGATGATGTCCCGACCAGACGTTGTCAATGTTTTGACTAATGTGTCGCCATTTGTAGCGCCACGGCTACTTCACATCACACTCACACACGCACATACAACAAATTTCAAAGCCATTAAAACTACGCGAAAATTGTCGCTCAAAGGCAACTCAATCCAATCCGGCTGTCAAATTTACAAGGGCCCAATTACGCCACGCCTCTACCCATATAAAAGTTGACGGCACAAAATAAAAAAAACTGCGGAGTGTCTGGCGACATTAATTATCGCCTATATGACAGGAAAAGAATGAAATATACTCAAAAAAAAAAAAAAAAAAACCATAAATATGTACTATGAATATTTTATAGTCTGGTCAAAGTAGATTTTTGATTTACATGCCCAAAAAAAAAAAAGACGAACAAAGCTTATCAGTAATACATATTATGGGGTTAACCTTCAAATATATGCAACACACTTTTTTGTGCACTTACATATGCAACTAAAACAATAGCAATACTAAGCTATAAACGCATTTTTTTTAATATATTTATTGTAGACAAAAGAAACAACAATTAAAAACATTGCAGTCGGACGCAACCGACTGCGATATACTCTGATACCAGTTTACATATCTGTGTTAAGGATTTTGCGTTTGAGGTATAGGAAAGCATGCAGATGGGGTATGCGTGACATATATATATACATATATAATATAGATCTGTGCCGGATGGCACATTCTATCTCATATATTTCAATGCAGAAACCTGTGGAATGTCGTCTTCTGTCTCCCTACTAAATTTGATGACTCTAGTTTAAAAACAGGTCGTAGAGTCCTAAATTTAACACTTTGTCTACTAGCTTTAGCATTGTCGAAAAAGTTGCGTTCATTCGAAATGACGGACATTGCACAAATCCAATATAATATCAGTATTATCAATATACGCTTAATCAATTGTGACAGAATTTTCTAACATTAATTCTAATATCTACACAGAGGATGTTTGCATGATTTTATTAGAAACTTATTGCTTGGCATTAAGTTATCTAAATGTTTGTTGTAAAAAAAAAATGCAATTAAAGTCCATTTACTTAGTTTGTCCATGCGTGAAAATGAAAAAGACATTCAGCAAAAATTATTGCAGTTAGTTAGAAAGAATGCAAAAGACTTTTGAAGCACTCAGACAAAGGAAAGCGAAAAACAACTTAAATGCAGCCTTGAGGCTAAATATATCTGAAGAAAAACTTAATTTCTGTTGTATTCCAGAAGCATAAAGAACTTGTTAAGGCACAGAAAAAGAAATGCAAAGAAAAAGGGGGCGTCCGATAGAGAACTACTTACACCTAACCCCAGAGCGACAAACTCGTCCCAACTGACATTAAACGCAAAAACCAAACCTAATTAGAACAACAAAAAGGCACTTCGGTCTGTGAAAGGCAAGGCGTGGCACAATGACGCATTGCAGCAACAGCAACAGCAGCAGCATCAGAATTGTCTGGCGGTTTGTCCGAGCTTTCCTGCTCGAGGACCTCGTCAAAAGGTAGCCTGGTAAAAGCTCGACTATTGCTGTTAATTTCCTGCGGCTGGAGTTCAGGTCACAGAGGGAAATTAAATTGAAATATAATTAAATGGGCACACATTGCCGCAAAAGTGTGGCGAAAACTGTTGCTCATTTTTGTTGATCATAATTATGAACACAAGTAGTCACTGGGTCAAAAGAGAAGCAGTAAGAGAGAGAGGAGAGTGTTACCAGAGTCAGTCAGCTGATGGTCGACCATTTTTTAAGTGCTGCACAAGCAAGCGAACAGGCGTCGTCCTTTTGTGCGTCAGTCAAGTCAAGTGCAAGGCCAACAAAGGGTCATAAAAAAAAGGGGCAAAGAGTGTTGGAAAATAAATAATTAAATGCAATTATACTGCAGTAAAATAAATATGATGAGCTTTATGCATAAATATACGGAGCTTAAAAAAATCTATACATACAAAAAAGGAGAAAGATTGTGATTTTATTTAAATTATGATTTTAAATATAAACGAAATTGCATAGCATATTTCGAAGATGCTGAAATGAAATTACTTGAGTATGTGTTCATGGCTTAAGTTTATAAAAATACTTACAAGTGTTGATTAATATATATTTTTTAAGCTGAATGAAAATTATAGATCGATTCAAGGAGTTTCAGTGTAGAAAATCAGGTTAGCAAAGCAATTGAGTTAATTTTTGTAACTCCAAGATGGTTTCTACTGCTCACTGAAAGTATGCAATAGCATTATTATAAGCCTATTCTCAAGCTATGTAATTATCAAATTTCTTTAATATGGGCTCAGCAGTAATTGCTTACAAACTAAAAATCATCTACACAATCTTTCGTGTTTATGAATAAACATTTTAGACTATCTCAAATAGTTTTTAAGTATTGTTAGTTGTATATTTCTTATCTGCCTTTAGTACTTTGCTCAATCGTGAGTTGATAAGAAATATTTGAGTACGAAAAACAAATATATATACCATATGCATCTCTCAATGAAACGCTTATATTTATTATTTATAAACTATAAGTCAGATTTATTTGTGTTTAGTCTGTTGAAAATTGATTCGAAAGATGCATTTCGGGCGGAGTATTGCAATTATTTTGATTACATTTGTGAGTGAATATAAATGTCTTTTATATATAAATATATATATTTTTTTCAAATATTTGATTTCGTTGTTAGAGCTTTGCACGTGCGGTGCCTGTTAAGGATCGGATAACTATTGCTGAAGTAAAGCAGGCTGCAATAAGTACGGCAAAATCGCTTATGCAGTATGCATTAAGAAACTTCATAGAAATAGATGAAGCTATTATAAACGCTCGGGTTTTGGATCAATTACGCATACAACAAATACGCAACCATATGAATCAAACAATATCTTTGTTTGAAAAAGACAAGTCAACCAATTCAGATCTAACAAGTGTTTTAGATGATATGATGAGAATACTATCGTTGGAAGATTCATCACCTGCGGCCAAGAAGGCATTTATTAACGCCTATACAAATGGTGCTCTTGATGATATCACCGAAAAGAATTTGCAGAACTTGGACGCAGAGATACGATTATTCACGTATAGAGCAAGTCCTAAGATAAAAAAACTAACCGATGAAACTAAACAAAGTGAACACGAGCTTATAACAGCATTCAATAGTGTTGCATATGCCGGCCTCGTTGCCATCCAAGACTCATTTACAAAATTCTTGGATGTTATTGAAAAATATTAAAATTGAATGCCAAACATTGTTTTCAACCGGTATCAACGAAAAAAATAACCATAAATACTTTAATTTGACATTAAATTTCTAATACTTACAAAAGTAGACAATTGAGAAATACCAATAGCATGCAAAGTATTAAATTATACATAGCTAAAATTTAAAAATTTTCGAATTTGAAAATTGCACATAATTAGTATATGAGTGTAATTAAAAACTTTTCTATTTCCAGTACTTTTATCACGAGTTAAACAAAAAATATACTCAAAATAATATAGTATGTTTCTTATTAAATATTTCTAATCTATTCTCGCTCTCTGTACGTACAACCCGCATTATTATTGTTTGCTAATAGTTGATTAGAATTCATATATAGAAATGATGTAAATAAATTTCCCAATACTTTAAAGTCGCAGTTAATTTTATAAATAAGCTATAAGTCATAATCTTTATACTCTGATACCAAAGGTATTAGTAGTATATTGGTTTTGTGCAATGTTCGCCATTGTGTACGTCCGTCTGTCCGTCTTTCCGTCCGTCCGTATGAACGCAACTTTTTTCGGCACTCTTAAAGCTAGAGCCTTGCAACTTTGCAAATATCTTGAAACATGTCATCGTTGGGCAAGTTGTTAATTTAGGACTCAATGAACCCGAGGGGACTAGGAAATCGATAACAAATCGATACACCTCGTTTTGCAAATCGAAAAAACACATATATCGCACAATTAAGCAGCCAATTTTGGTGACAAGAAAGCTAGTGACATTTCCCAAAAAGCATCAAAAGTTAGATGCCACGACCACTTCTTCCAACCCCACTCACATTAAAAACAAAAATGTCTATATCTTCCACATTTTTCAAGCTGTAACCACCAAATCAAGTAGGAAGGTGAATTTAGTTGTGTATTTTCGCCTGTTTTTAAGGTAGAAAATTAAATGGGATTTCAATATTCTCAGAATTTTCAAATTGTAAAGAAAAATAAAAAATGTATTAAACAAAAACATACATTTATAAAAAGTTTATAAAGTTTTTTATTAATATATAAAATGTAATAATATTTCAATTATTGGGAAATAATTTTTATGACTTAATATCTTGTAATATTGATATTAAATAATAATAACGAAGTAGAAAATTAAAAAAAAATTCATACGAAAACAGGCTCTCGAATTTCTGATTAGTGAGCGTCCGCTGTATATTGAATATACATAATTCTGTCCAATAGTATTGAGTTTTTAATGTGTAAAGTACATGTTTTAATCTCTTAAATTGAACTGAAAAACTACATTTATTTTGTTTTACAATTTTTATAATTTTTTTAAATTGTAATTTTTTTTTCAATTCATGAATGTATTTTCAATTTTTTTATTCTGGAATTGGAAGGAACTTAGACTTTAAGCAAAAGAAGCAAAAGAAAAGAAATATTATTTTAATATTTTAAATCTTAGTCAATCAACAATTGACAATTATCATCGGTCAAAGTATTCACTTCGCTTTTGACCTTTTCGCAGAGCTTAAATTAATTCTCAATAATAACAAATAAATATGAATAAATGCAAATAATTATTATGAAATGAAAGTGAGCAAAATGCCTGAAAGGAAATGGCCCTTAAGCAAACACATTCGTCTGTCTAGATATAAATAAATAACTGTTTATTTTCAACACAATTTATTGTTGAATGCACCTGAGGCATGGCCAGACTCTCTCACAACTCGGTTCCAGACACAGCCCAAGAGACAGACTGTCCAAAGACATATAGAGTATAGAAATTTGAGTGCCTTGGGCATGGATTGGTTTGGATCAAATTGCATGCGCATTTTATGCCTTTTGAAAGTGTGGTTGCCTTTGGTCTCGAAAATATATGCCAATTGTTTGTTGTTGTCCATGGGCGACTGTAAATTTTGTATAATTTGTATAGCAAATACAGCAGGCAAGAGAGCGGGAGAAAAGAGAGCGAGAGAGAGAGCATTTCAGTTCGGTTATTTGGACCCCAGTTCGGTTTGTTTGGTTGCTGTTGCTGTTGACCATTTGGCTCATGTAAATAAAACATGTAAGCCGATTGGCAAATATTTGTTTATGTGTGTGTGTGTGTGTGAGTGTGCAGCAGTCGCTTTAAGCGTCCACGCGCAACAAATTCGCACTTTAAGCGGGGTAGTGGCGAGTATAGGGGGCAAAAAAGAACCAAAACCGTCCCATAGCTAACAAGCAACAAGAACAACTATGGCCAACCTCGAGCGGCAAAGTTCAAATTCAATTACCTTTCAAATATTTGCATTTTGCGACACAAAGTTCCGTCATAATGTGCACAATGGCTGCCACTCGAATGCCACTTGAAAAGCCAACGGATGGACGTTAGGGGCAGGCGGGGCGTGTAGTAAAGGGTCTGGGGGTAGTTGACTATAAAGAACGAACCGACAACGGAAGGAGCACTCAAAACAGTTGCCGCTAATGTCGTTCTGCACGTCCAGGACGTCGTCCTTCTGCTGCTGCTGCTACTGTTGCTACTGTTGCTGCTGCTGCTGCTGCTGCGTTGTTGGTATCACAACAACAACAACAACAACAGCAGCAGCAGCAGCAAGCGCAACAACAATGACGTTAACTTTTGCCGCCTACTGCCGTCCCCTTTCAAAAACAATTACAAAACAAAGGCCAGCAACAGCGCGGCAAGGCGGAGGGAGGAGAGCTGAGGTTGGGACTCACAAAATGGGGCAGCCTGTGCGTGTGGATGTCTCTGTGTGTGTATATGTTTATAGTTGTATGAGTGTGTATATGTATATGTGTGTTGGGCGCATAAAAATACCAAATAAGCCAATTTCGAAACAGAACTTGCTGCAACGTATTGGCCACCACCCACACAACCACCCACAAAGCCACCCAAACGTGCAGGCTGCTAGGCAAGCAAGGCCAAAACAGTCAGAGGTTGGGTTTTTTTCAATGCCATCTTTATGAATAGGGTATTTAAAGCTTATCAACAATGTGCTTGGTGTGTAAAAAAAAAATGTGACAGTAAGAAATTATGTATTTATATTACATAGAAACCTGAAAATTATAATTAAGAAGTGACAGAAAAACAAGAAGAATTAAGGTTAAGCAGAGCACTTAAGATCAAATATAAGTATGGCATTTTTCCAAGAATTGAATTGAACTGATTAAAAATGAAAGATTTATTCTTTTAGGACTTTCAAGAAATGCCTAAAAGGAAGGTAGTTGATTTATGATTATGTGAGACAATGAAGATTGACGGGTCATAATATTAACGAATTGGAAAGTAATTAAATATTTTTCTTGACATTTTACTACAATGAATAAAATTGGGATATTTGTAAATAGTCGAGCCAATTATCTTTCGCATAATATACTAACACACTAGTAAATAATAATAATAAATAAACTAATTTACATTTATTTATTGGGTTTTGGTAGAGATCTTCCCATACGGAATATACTGACCGTCAATATTAACTAAAGAATGACAACTGCTTTACCGACGTCTGTTAATTGACGTAGCAACTGGAACAGCTTTTACAAAAACTATATTAGCTTGCAACTTAATATAAATCGCAAATTATTTAAAGAACATTTACTTGTAGTGTATGTCAATAGTCAGCTTTCTATCCACTTCCAATATAGTTTTCGATTTTTTTTTGTTTTTTCTTGTTTTTGGTATTTGTCGTGTTGGTTTGACTGCCACGAAAAGTTGTCCTTGTTGGACTGGGTGAGTGTGGCACGTAACTTTTGCTGCCAACTATGTGAAACGTTGTTGGAGGACCAATTTTCGTATTGCTTTCCCTGCTTCAACTGGTCTACTTCGCATCTCTCCAGCGCGCTGCCTCTATTCCATTCTCTTTTCGTATTCGAGATTTTTTTTTTATTGTCTATTTGGTTTTTTGCAGAAGTAGCAACAAAAATGTGTGGGCGCATGTGTCTCGTTTGGTTTGTTTTTTAGTTGCAACAAAGTGCATTGAAAATTATTTCTTTTGTTTATTAAAATTGTTTGGCGAGCTTTATTGAAAATGAGACGGAAATATCAACCCAGTGCTTGAACCCAGTGTCCTTGGCCAGGATACGCATTTTGCACCCACCCCCGCATGTTACGCTTATGGCTGACAAATTTCCTAGCTCTGTGGGCCATGTGGTATGTATTATGCATGTGAACGCAACATCAACCATACCACGAAATATCCAGTTCGTATTCCTAGTTGCCAGCTTATTTACATGCTCTGAACTTTTTTATTCTAGTGTATACTCTTGCAAAGAGTCGAGTAGACATCACACCCACATGTTTTCAATTATGGCTCTGTATTAAAGTCTTTGTTTTACCCAGTGATAAAATCAAATATTAAAGTATGTGAGGAAGGCCAAATGATGCCCTCCCCCACATTTTAATATAGTTAATATGTACCTAGCTCAGAATATGAATGAGAATATGAATAGTTGAAGATTGCCAAGAAGGCCCTTTATTGTTAAATATTAATATAATAAGCTGTAAGAAATAATTGTTAAGATCTATAATGTACGATACCACCCAATAGTATAATAGTCAATAAGCAACGTCGGTTTTAAAACAGAACGGCCATTAGAAGCAAAGTGGCCAGATGATGCGAAAGCGCTAAGCAGAGCTTTCGACCCTCAACACGCGATCCACCAAACTACAAAAGCTCGAGTGGATCGGCGAAGAAGGGCCGAGCGTGAGCCGCGAATATGCAGCGGGACAGTCTGGTACGAGCATCGAAAGTGCGTGGAAGGGCCAAACGCAGAGATGTGACGGTCGAGTGCGAACCCTAAACGCGGGCGGGAGTGCTAAGTTCTGCGCAGACGCGAGTACAAAGCAAACGTGAACGAGAACAAAAGGAGAGACGCGTAAGAGCAACCAGGAGCAAACCGGAGGAAAGATCAGAATAAGAAGAGGGTTTGGAATTAATACGTGAGTTAGAGAATCACATCTGTATCTTAGATTTAGGCCCCCCTTCCCGCTAAGACTAACGCGTGGCTTGTCCCGCGGCTTAAGTATATATATAGAGAAAATAAAGTGGAAAATAGTAACATAAAACGCGTGGTTACTCTGTGTAGTACAGTGTCTGATACCCTGTGATTCAAGTCCACAGAGGCACGTGTTCTATCAACGATAAGGTGCAGAGGCGATTGAGGCAATAACCCAGTCCACACCCTCGCCAGCTAATTTACCAGACGACACTCGTGAGGCTAGCCCGCGGTGGCGTAAGGTAAGCTTAGCGATCAGATAAGGTAGCAATTGTGGTGTCGGCCCGGTTGATACCCTAACTGATCAATAGTTGACAGGACACGACTTTACGTCGGATCACTATTTGACTCTTCTTAACGCTATACTTTGGGTTTCAGCAAGTTATAAATTACTTGTAACCAGCCATGGCCAGACTGAGATCTGTACCTCGGCAAATCACTACTTTACAAGTGGCGCCCGAGCAGGGACCCAAAATATTAGCGGGTGGTGTAGACTAGGATTAAAGCCCCCAGTAACATCGCTAAAAAGTGCGCAAATTGCGATTCGGGTAGAGTATGCATATACCCGGTGATACCCTGTTTTACTACGCGCATGTAAAACGGTGGATGAAAACGGCATTCGAACCGCGAGATTTTGTGCAATTGTCGCGGCACAACGAAAGAAAACGAAAACGGGCGAAGCGATAGAACCAACGGGATCACGGCGAACAGAGTGTGTAAGGCGTGTTGAATAGGCTGCAGCTGCAGAATAGCAAAGAAAACGTAAGTGGCGATAAGGTAACGGGCCTTGCTTGAGTCCACGCGGTCGACAAAGATTTGAGTCGCAGCGAACGAGACGGTGAAAACGTGCGCGCCGATTACTTAACGGAACCGTGTAAGTCATTGCTGCTGGCAACCGTCGGTGAACGCAGCGAACTTGACGGCAAAACGGGTGAGCCGATCACCTAACGGAAAACTCTCACGTCGATGCGAGCAGCACAGGGTGCCTATAATTTTGAGAAGTCAAAGCGGTTGACTCAGGAGGAAAATAAGGCACAGTGGGACGACACCGACGAAAGTGAACACTGTTCGGTTTATTAAAAGTCGTCTTGGCAATTATTAGAAAAGAAATAAGTGAACGGATTGGCTGCACTGTGGGTCGCGGGATATTGTAAAAGTGTTTTGGAAATTCTATAAAATTTTATTTTTTTTTGTCGACAACAAAAATAAAAATAAATTAAAGCTAAAATAAATAAATGAAACTAAATAAATAAAAATAAATATATAATAACATAAGAGGGAAAAAAAAAATATTTTTTCTGGCTTTCATTAAATAAATTTTGGGGAATTTTTTTTATACACATAATACAACTGAGATATTGGAAAAAAAAAAAAAAATTGTTTTTTCTCGGTTTCGTTAAAATTTTGGAAAATTTTTTTTTTTTGAATAATAATCTACGATGGAGAAACCACCAGTCAGCGAATCTGCCGGCATGGAGCCTGGAGGCTGCACCAACCCAGGGGTGGGCCGACAATGGGTCTACGACTGCCGGAAGGAGGATTTAGAATATATCTCCGAGGAGTTAGGTTTGGGGAAATGCGCAACAGTGTCGGACTACCGAAAAACAGTATGCGATTTTATAAAAAGAGACGGGCATACGAACGAGGTGTGGACACGTTTGGCCGACTGGGAGTTACGTTTCGCGAAGTTTCAGACGTCGCCAAACCAGACCGATAAACCTGTCGTAGGCCGAAGACCACGACAGAAATCGGAATCCGATGTGGCAATCCCATCGGGTTGGGCTGGAACGGCGACAACTGTACTCTCGTCGAACCGGAACATCCACAACAGCACAACGTTAAACCCAATGGCGACAAAGGAATCCATCCCTCGTATCCATGTCCAGTCACCTGCTAGTACACCGGTGGTTCATAGTCAGGTCGAGCCGGCGGGCTACCGACATGCAGAAGTGGGATGTTACAGCCATAGAAACAGCGTGGTTGTACCAGAACTGGTCCGCAAGTGGGGTGTTAGGTTCAATGGGTATACGGACCCACTTGTATTTCTCGAGGAGATTGAAAAGCGAGCAAGTATGTACGAGATCAGTCTGGAGCGATTACCACGGGCAATAAGTGAAGCGCTAACAGACCTGGCCGCGGGGTGGTTTTCTGTCAGTCAGTTGATGGACGCCACATGGGCCACTTTTAGGAGCGCATTTTTAGACTTCTTCCTTCCGCCGGAATATTATCAACGACTCGAGGATGATATCAGGATCCGCCGACAGCGTGCCGGAGAGAGCTTTAGGGAGTACATGATTGACCTCCGAAGGATGATGCGACACGCTAGGTATACGGCAGAGCAGGAGCTATATAGGGTGTATGAAAACTTGACGTCAGACTATCGACGAAATATTCGCAGGCGCGAGTTCAAAACATTGGAGGAACTAACCCAGTTGGCGGCAGAATACGAGACCCTGGAGGAACGGGATCGGAGAGATGCGGCGGCAGGTTACGGCGCGCGGACTGTCCCGAAACACTATAATCCGTTCAGATCGCCACCACAGCCAGTTGCGAGGATTGAGGAGCCAGTTACAGCACCGCGTAGCGAAACGGGGGTAATAGCGATTCGAATGCTGAGTCACGAGATGCCTAGGACGCCCTTGAATAAACGAGTGTGCTATAACTGTTCGCAGGCGGGGCACTTTGCCAGAGAGTGTCCTAATCCGCGAGTGCAGTTTTGTAGGGAGTGTGGTACCCAAGGAGTTAGAACGAACGAGTGTTGTCATAGGCCCGGGGCGGGAAACGAGCCACGGCACCAGCTGGGACGGGATCAGGTGGGTGCCGACTCGAAGCAGTCCCGAAACTAGAATACCCTTTAAGAGTGGAGGATGGGAGGATAGTCGCTACAGTTAAGATCGGGGACCAGGTAGCGACAGCAACGGTGGATTCAGGGGCAACCAGAAGTTTCATAAGTGAGGAATTTTCCCGAGGGTTAAATAATAGATGTGAAGTATTGACAGCCAATGCGAAGATTCGCTTAGCAGATGGGTCGACATTGGAGGTGAAAGAATTATTCAGGGGAAAGGTTAGTTTAGCGGGGGCCGAGGTCACGATGGACATGCTCGTGATGCCTTCGATGCTAGATAACCTAATATTGGGAATAGATTTTTTAAGCCTGGTGGGGACGACCATACAGTGCGGGAGCGCGCGGATGATGTTGGAAGCCGAGAAGGCGCTGAACAAAGACGGCGACAGGGTCAGAATAGAACCCGAGTCAGCTACAAGGCAAGGATACACTAGCGGGAAACAGAGGGAAAAAGGAGAAGTCCAGGAAACGCGTCAGCCAGACGTCACCGTGAGAACCATCACCAACACAGGAAAGGATACAGCGCCGGGCGCTGAGAAACAGATACCAGACGAAGTAGTAAAACGAGAAACAGATACTACTACTATACCTGCCACAACGCTGACAGACAAAGTAGCAGTGAACGAACAGGAGTGGCCGGCGGATTTGGAACCGGGAATACAGGAATTGTTAAGGTCGGAATTGGCTCCCTTCGATGGACTCCAGGGTGTGTCCAACGTTGCCGAGCACAGGATCATCATGAAGGATGACAAGCCTATAAAACAAAGGTATTACCCGCAGAACCCGGCAA
Source organism: Scaptomyza pallida (assembly GCA_018152965.1). Classification (NCBI taxonomy): domain Eukaryota; kingdom Metazoa; phylum Arthropoda; class Insecta; order Diptera; family Drosophilidae; genus Scaptomyza; species Scaptomyza pallida. The sequence continues at coordinate 2,369,392 of JAECXP010000116.1, read as the reverse complement.
CACAGCAGATAATCAAGGCACAAGTGGACGAAATACTGCAGGCCGACGCGATAGAGCCATCTCGTAGTCCGCACAGTGCACCAACTGTACTTGTTCGCAAGAAAACGAACGAGTGGCGGAATTACAACCTCAGACGAAGAGAGTGGCGGCCGGGGATCAACACGTTGGTGTTACTGAGGACACACCAACTATCGAAGGCTAGCGACGGGTTTGCGGCAAAACTCGCTCCCAAATACGATGGCCCATTCCTCGTAAAGAAGGTTGTGTCACCAAACATTGTACGATTGCTGAAAGTAGGACAGCGTAAAGGCCGAGTCGCAAGCATAGGCTAGCTAAAACCATTCTATCAGGAAGGCGACGACTACGAGGAACACCAAGTGGAAGAAGGACAAGACCTGGATACAGAGCGAAAGACGTCATAAGCCAAATCGAAAATGAGAAGAGTCGACTAGAGTTTTGTGAAAGAAGAAAAAAATAACACACTCCCAACTCTAATAATTTTTTTTTCTAACCAAAACATACAAAGGGAATAGATTAATAACGATTATAATTTTGATTCACAGGAAAATGAGCGACGATATCGTAGTCATCAGCAGCGACGAAGAGGTACCGTCCGGCGAGGAAAGCCCGTCGGACGAGGAGACGACAAGTACGGAGGAAAGCAGCAGCGAAGCCCCGCCGAGTGTCCGCGTGGAAGATGCCGGCTTAACCAGCGACGAAGAAGACTGCAACCAGGGTGGGCAGCAAGAGCAATATCCGAGGGATCCCCGCAGAAACCATCCCACCTACCAGAGGCAGGAACGCGAGGACAGCCCGCCGACGTACCGCCACACGATTTACCGTTCAGAACAAGTAACGGCGTACCGAGTGGACGGGACAGTAGGACTGATGAGGGTGGAGACGACCACGGCAGTAATCGAGAAGGAGGACGCGCAGGCCCCACAACCGCGCGTCGAAGAGCCGCCATCCCCTCCACACAACCCCGACTTGGAGCAATCGACGGTGGCGTCGATGGCCGGAAAAGACAACGAGGAGGACAAAGCAGAAGAGGGTGTAGCTTCCCTAGCCCCAGAGGTGTCAGCCCGTGCGTCCCCAACCCCGGAGCCGCACGAGGGCATCGAGTTGTTTGACGAAGGCCTCGAAGCGGAGGTGGGAAATTTCGTATGCCCGTTTAGACAGGAGGACATGACCAAGGACTGGTCCCCCCGGTTGTACACGACAATCCCGGAAAATTGGACGGTGTACCCAGTCGATAGCATTTTGACCAAAGCCGCGGTAGCGGAAATACAAGACGAACTCTTGAGACGCAGGCAATCCCCAGGGTCACGCAGGGCGCGATTCAGGGTGATAGGAGGAGCCGACGTATTTAACGTAACAGCACACGCCGACGGGAGAGTAATCATCACCCTAGTGGAGAAAGGGGGGGGTGTGAGGAAGGCCAAATGATGCCCTCCCCCACATTTTTATATAGTTAATATGTACCTAGCTCAGAATATGAATGAGAATATGAATAGTTGAAGATTGCCAAGAAGGCCCTTTATTGTTAAATATTAATATAATAAGCTGTAAGAAATAATTGTTAAGATCTATAATGTACGATACCACCCAATAGTATAATAGTCAATAAGCAACGTCGGTTTTAAAACAGAACGGCCATTAGAAGCAAAGTGGCCAGATGATGCGAAAGCGCTAAGCAGAGCTTTCGACCCTCAACACGCGATCCACCAAACTACAAAAGCTCGAGTGGATCGGCGAAGAAGGGCCGAGCGTGAGCCGCGAATATGCAGCGGGACAGTCTGGTACGAGCATCGAAAGTGCGTGGAAGGGCCAAACGCAGAGATGTGACGGTCGAGTGCGAACCCTAAACGCGGGCGGGAGTGCTAAGTTCTGCGCAGACGCGAGTACAAAGCAAACGTGAACGAGAACAAAAGGAGAGACGCGTAAGAGCAACCAGGAGCAAACCGGAGGAAAGATCAGAATAAGAAGAGGGTTTGGAATTAATACGTGAGTTAGAGAATCACATCTGTATCTTAGATTTAGGCCCCCCTTCCCGCTAAGACTAACGCGTGGCTTGTCCCGCGGCTTAAGTATATATATACAGAAAATAAAGTGGAAAATAGTAACATAAAACGCGTGGTTACTCTGTGTAGTACAGTGTCTGATACCCTGTGATTCAAGTCCACAGAGGCACGTGTTCTATCAACGATAAGGTGCAGAGGCGATTGAGGCAATAACCCAGTCCACACCCTCGCCAGCTAATTTACCAGACGACACTCGTGAGGCTAGCCCGCGGTGGCGTAAGGTAAGCTTAGCGATCAGATAAGGTAGCAATTGTGGTGTCGGCCCGGTTGATACCCTAACTGATCAATAGTTGACAGGACACGACTTTACGTCGGATCACTATTTGACTCTTCTTAACGCTATACTTTGGGTTTCAGCAAGTTATAAATTACTTGTAACCAGCCTTGGCCAGACTGAGATCTGTACCTCGGCAAATCACTACTTTACAAGTATTTGTTAAATTTTTTGTTTGTTTGTTTAATATAATATATAAAACTTACCAACATTCAACAATATACGAAATGAAAATAAATAAAATGCTACTTATCGATAGAGTATATTAACTTCGGCTAGCCAAATCGAAATATTTTTCATATCCTTTTTTTGCACCCATCAAATGAACGCGTGCTGAGTGCACATTTGGATTAAGGGGCACGCGAACTAGAGAGAGAAAGAGGGAGGAACGGTGGGTTCAATGGGAGGAAATAGGAAGTGGGAAAAATTGCAAATGACAGTGATGAGTGCGTTGTAACCAAATGTGCGGAGAGTAAATGCGTCAGAGACGACTTGGCTCAAAGATGCCTGAATGCAGATCTGCATGCCAACATAAATACATATATAGAAACGTATATGTATGTAATATGCATATCCTTACCTAAGCAACGAGTATATAAATAGTAAATGTATGTAGGTGTGCGGCCATTGGCAATGGCGTCATATAAAATGCATAGAATTTTCGCTTTATTCCATGCATTTAAAGGCAAATTTATATTTGTTGCTATGCATGCTGCATGCTGCATGTTGTATGTCTAACGCTAAATTGCAACAACAAGAGCGCACATCAAAAGGTAACAAACAAATGCAGCAAATACAAAAATAACTGCGAAAACATCGCTCAAATGCCACGCTCTATTTTCTCTTTCGTATTGCAACATTTTTTTATATTTTTAAATATGATTAATAAGTAAGAAAGAAAATATCTTGTGAAATTCTGCTGAACTTTCACATAGTTTATTTTCTATGAAAGTAGGGAAAAACTTTAGTAAAAAGAAATTGCAAATATTAAATTCTTTGTAAACTAAATTCAATTACCTTTGTGCGTTTGTCAATCAGCAAAATATTATAAGCCATAAGCTTAGTTTTGACCGTGAAAGCTTTAATAAACATTGCTTAACCTTTTTCGTAAGCTTTATTTGGAAAATAAGAAACATTCAACAATACCAAAAATATAACAGTATTAATTGCTCCAATAGATCTTTGAATGATTAAAATGAATACGAAATACTTAGCTCAACATTGTTCAATACGAAAAGTTTGGTTTTCTTATCGTAAATATTAAGATTTTGAAAGAGATATTCCTTCTAAAAAACATACATCCTTTTGCATTATTAGCTATTAATCTTCTCAATCCGATTGCATACACATATATTTTAACAACTCAGCTAATCTCTGAGACAGCAATTTTCAATTCTTTAGCTGTAAATACTTTTCGTAAAATGTTGAAGCTGCAGCTCATCCGACTGAACACCCTTTTTCCAACCGTTCCCCACACCGTTCTCAGTATTTTCTGGCTGGTTTTGTGTGCAATTCTGTGCTTTGCTAAATGAAATGCAAATAAATACGATGCTTGTGGAAGAGCTGCGTAGCAAGCGGCGCATCATTTGTAATGTTGGGTCATAAATTTGACTCAAATATATTGCGCATACGCACTGTGACCCGCAGAAGAACTAAACAAATATTCTAGTTGTAGCTGCAGTTGTTGTTGTTGTTGTTATTGTTTTAGCCAAGTTTGCTTTTGGGTCGAGTTGGGTCAGAACATAGCGTAGCATAAACTGCAGTCCAAATTGCCTTGACATATTGCTTAAAACAACCAACCAACCAACTAACCAAACCCAACGGACTCTGCAGCCCCTAAAAACAACTGTCTTTGTCCTCAGAGTATGTGTCGTCTGTGTGTGTGTGTGTGTTTGTCAAAAGCATGCAAGTCATTCAACTCAATTTTATTTATTGTGCAACTGCTGTGCGTTGTGGCTGTATGTTTGCTAAGACAGCACAACACAACAGCAACACAACAACAACAACAAAAACAGCATGCATAAAAACCAAAGACACATTCATCTATTTAATTAATAACAAACACTGCACAAATGACATACATACATATGCATATGCATAACTAACACACTCACAGAAAAAAACAAAAGACTTCTTAAAAAGACCGAAGATTTTATGCTCTGAAATATTTAATACTCTGCAAACAAGAAATGATTAAATATTATTATATTATTAATATTATATAGAAAAAATTGCAAAAATTGAAAGTCTTTTGCTTAAAAGCTATCGAATAGATGGAATAATAATCAAAAATCGGGAAAGTAATCTTCCATCTTTTGTGTAACTTCTTTCTTATGTGTATTTTCTCGTCAGTGATAACTAGAGAAGGCATACTTATTTTATTCTGATTAATCTATATATATAAAAATAAGTCTGAATTTTTTCTGACGACATAACTCCAGAACGCAAGAACCGATTTCCACGCTTTTGTATTCTTTTGAAAGGTCTAGGGGTACGTGATGTTTGTAGCATACAAATTTCAGGAAAATGCTCAACAGGAATGCAGGAAAACCGGGAAAGATTTTTACACCCTTAACAAAAATCCCTAATCAAGTAACCATTCGATTACATGACGTTACAAGGTTAAAGTTATTCGTTTGTTAACAGTTCAATTGGAAACAAGATTATTGTGCAAACTTTTTTTAAATTTCAACAGCATCCATTTGTCTTTAAGGTGGTAAGTTGATCTGTGTAAACTATGTGGATTGTGCATTTGAGGTTAAATTCACCAGTCTGTCCATAGTCTAAAATGCCTAGAGGACGACGTGCGAACATCGGCCGCCGCACGAGACATGCAAGCCAGCAACAAGTGTATCAAAGCCAGAATATAATAAGAGAAAATGCCCGATTGAGTACGCGGAGATCATTGGCATACAATCGCTTGGCATTCCAATATGATCCCACTGCGAACTACAGTGATGATGACAGTATTCGAGGATGTGTTGAAGAAAATGGTTGTAATCGGGATTACTTCCATCTAACAATGCTTTCAGTGGGTGTTATGGTGTAAGTAATGGATCCAGTTTGACTTTTCCACTTGCGCAGCACCATCCAGCCGATTCTCTTTTAAACTTTAGCGCATTGCAATATCGACATACAGTCGTCATTGGTCCAATATCTTAATTGTCATCTTCACTGTAGTTCGCAGTGGGATCATATTGGAACGCCAAGCGATTGTATGATGCCAATGATCTTTGCGTACTCAATCGGCCATTTTCTCTTATATTTTAGCTTTCTTCGCTTAAGTTCTGTCCATACACTTCTTGCTGTTACTTAATGAAATAAAAATATTGCTTTTCAAAAATTTCATTCTTCATCTTTTAATCCCCAAACGAAATGTTTAAAAAAACGAGGTGGCGTAACGGAGTTCGCCGGGTTTTCTAGTGTTTACTAAAATAAACTTTTTGTGTGAAAATCTCATTGAAAAATATCAAATAAGAATATAATTTATATAAAAATAAGTACCAAATATTAATATTTGATATTTTTCGCTGTGATTTTTTCTGTTAACAAATCAATTTCAATAAGCTGACTTCAAATACGAATACGAAAAGGCTAATAATAACATAGAAATAGTTCTCGTACTTATATTTTGCTTTAATGTAAGAAATAAAAGTTCATCACATCAGTTATATGAATGTATTTTCTATTAAATCTTTCAACACTTTCATAAATATCAAATATGTGTGCCTTAAGAGTTAAACTGACAGACATTCCCCTTAGTACGAATCATATGAGTTTTGTTTTTGGGCAATACTGACAACAATGCCCTTGGGCAAGGTATTCAGGGGGGCTGTTTGCCTGTCCGGCAATTGTCTGGCATTAAGTTAGTGGCAGCTTAACATAAATTAACTTTATGTATTCATTAAAAATAATGAAAGCCTGCAACGTTAGTTGTCTTCTCAGGGAAAAAGGAGTTGCTCTCCCGTTTGGGGTAGATTGCACATGAGTTGCCAGCTGAAATTTATTTGCAATGGCACTGTCCAGAGAGTAATATCAGGACTAAATGCAGTCAGTTTTTGAATCATGTATGTATGTTTTAGAATGTAGCTGTTGCCCAGGGGTTGGCGTGGGGGGAGGGAGTTCACACAACATGACGCTTAAAATCCGAAAAATGCATCCGCCAACTCTCGGCAGGAGTTGATGCTGCTCGCTGCTGCATTCGCAGGACAATAGAAGCTGTCACTTACAATGAAGCCGTATTCGCCGGCAAGCAATTGTCAAGGATATTGGGGGCTGTGGAGATGAAATAACTTGGGAGTCGAGTAGTCTCGCCTGGTGACATGTGCAGCCTGTATGCAGGCAAAGCCGGGCAAACAATAAAGGATAACATTTACACAAGGCGAACACACACACACACACACACACCTCATACCCACCCACTCACATACACCCACACACATACATGCACTCATACACTAACTGAAAAGGGTCATCAAATCCTTTAGCCAAGTTTGCTTTTGTTCTCGTCATCGTCAACGCTCTCATCACGCGCACTCTCTCACTCACTCTCTCTCTCTCTCTCTGACTTTTCTACTCTCACTCCGTTGTCTGGCATTGTCTTTATGCTGGTTTAATCTGTGTCAAAAGGCGTGAGTTATTACAAGCCAACCACGCCCACACAGCCGCCCGCCCCTTGGTGACACCAAATGCTGCACATACACATACTCTCCGCCTTACTTAAAGCTTACCCCATTGTCTAGTCGCATCGCCTGCTCAGGACATGAGGGTATGAGGCAGCGTGGTGCGGGGTGTCAAACGGAACTTGACCAAGTCAAAGGTTTATCTTTTGTCAACGGCTTTTGTGTAGCCTGGCATAATCAGCTTTCTCTTTGATCGAGCTGTCTATTCGAGACACTGATGATGAGCAGCTACCAAAGGTTCTGGTAGTCAAGTCAATTAGCAGCAGTACCATGTGCAGGCAGCAGGCAGCATGCGAGAGGCAGCTGCATAGATAAATTTCAAATAAAAACTTAGCTAAAAGATTGCTAACGGATAATGAATTAATTGAAAAAGCGTTTAAGCTGGTTTCGTTGCTACTAACTGCTGAGCTAATAGTTACACTTTAATAAAATACTCAAACATTAAAAATCACACATTAATTGCAGTTTACAAGTCTATATTATAACATAAATAAAGCGCCATCTCTCAGCAATTGATCGCACTATATCACCGATATATTTAACTAACAATCGCACGAGCTATTATATTGTGAAGCATAGCAAATGCGAGCAATAGCTGTCGTGACTATCGAAATCACCCACAAACAGATCAAATGAACGACTTTTCTTCATAAGAGCCGCTCAATTAAACAAAGCCACAAACGAAAGCGAACTTGTTTCAAAATAGAGCATAATGCAAAACGTTCATGTTTATTAACTGCTTTAGCTACGTATTGTGAAGTTTAGGTTGCATTTGTCTTCATAATTGTTCAATACATTTTTATAACTCATGAAAATATCATCCTTCGCATATCTTTGTGCGATTTCAGTTCGATAATGTCCTTTATTTAAGTTTTTAATTCAGTTAAATTTAAGTAAAAATTATTAAATCAACCAAACAAACAAACTGTAAAATTAAATAAACTCTTTGGTAGTAGGAGGAAAAACCTCCAACATCTTGTTACTTAATCTATAATTTAATCACAACCTTTATTGAAAACACTACCGAATTTTTCAAGCCACATTATTGCTTAAAAGTTTTGCAAGTTCGTGACAATTTTTGCCCTTGATAATTGTGGCATACTCAAAGCCATTGGACATGCAATTTGATTGTACTAGCATGGTTATTTTATTTTATATTTTCTTTCTCTACTCTCTTTGTATTCTCTTTTTGTTTTGTATGGTATTTGGGCTATAAAAACTTTAATGAATTAATGAGCTCGTTGGCACTCGAATTGCAATTGGCGTCGATATTGTCGTCGTCTCTGTGCACAGCAGCAGCGCTACGCCCAGCCACGCCCCCTTTTTGGAGTGTCCTTTGCTTTACTTACAATTAGCGCCATCGATTGTTTAATGGCAGTTGATTGTAATAAGCCAATTTCGTAGAGTCTGCATTTGAATTCAAAATGCGAAATAAGTTCATTAGCAAAACGATGACGCCTGCAGTGGCGCCCCCTGGCGTCCACCAATAGTAACTGGGTGTATGTAAGTGTGTGTGTGTCAAGCCGGAAGTGCCAGCTGCTCTACGTTCGCATTGCTTGTGTGTGTGTGTGTGTGTATGTGTGTATGTGCGCTCCCTCTGCCCGCTGCCCAAAGGACACAAAGGACAAGCAGTCGATTTCGGAATTGCAATGTTTGGCTGTCTGTCTCTCTGTCTGTCTGTATGTATGTATGTATGTGCGTCTGTTTGTTTAATTTGAGTTTATGCAACTTTTATGCTTATTAATACTTTTATAACCTGCTCAACAACCTACCAACACCAGCTATTGCCAGGTAATTGCCAATTTGGTTTGAATTTCAATTCGCCAATTTGGTGGTGATTTTTTTTTTTTTTTTTTTTGTTTGCATGAGAAGTTTTTAAGTGCTTTAAATTGTTAAGTATCGAATTGTTTTTGCCCGATCGAGGCTGCCAAAGATTCAAAGGGAGCTTTTTTCCATGAGAACAGAATCTATAATACTTCTTTATATTTTTAAATGCTTTTTTGTTACTTAATAAATTTTAATTTATTTTTGATTTAAAATATCATCGAAAAGACAATATTTTATGAATTTATAGTTTACTAGAAAACCTGGCGAACTCCGTTACGCCACCTCGTTTTTTTTTTAACATTTCGTGAATCGGGATCACTTCCATCGAACAATGCTTTCAGTGGCTGTTGTGGTCTAAGTAATGGATCCAGTTAAATTTTTCACTTGCGCCGCACAATCCACCGATTTCTCCTTTGAACTTTAACGCATTGCAATATCGTCACTGTAGTTCTCAGTGGGATCATATTGGAATGCCAGGCGATTGTATGATGCCAATGATCTTCGTATACAATTGGTCATTTGTATCAATCGGACATATTCTCTTATTATATTTAGTCTTTCTTCGCGTAAGTTCTGTCTATACTCTTCTTGCTGGCTTGCATGTCTTGTGCGGCGGCCGATGTTCGCACGTCGTCCTCTAGGCATTTTAGACAGACTGGTGAACTTTACCTCAAATGCACAATCCACATAATTTACACTGTTCAACTTACCACCTTAAAGATAAATGCCTGCAGTTGAAATTGAATTAAAAATTTGCAAAATAATCGTGATTGTTTTGATGGTTTCCAATTGAACTGTTAATAAACGAATTGGTTTAACCTCATTTTTACAATGTCAAATGAAATATACTAAACATATTACAATTAGAAGCTGTCAAACAATGTTACATGAAATCGAATGGTTACATGGTTAGGAATTTTTGTTAAGGATTTTCTCGGTTTTCCTGCATTCCTGTTGAACATTTTAATAATATTGGTTTGCTACAAACCCCACGGAGCCCTAGACCTTTCCAACAAATGCTAATGCGTGGCAATCGGTTTTTGCGTTTTGGAGTTATATCGTCAGAAATAATTCAGACTTATTTTTATATATATAGATTACAACTAAATAGAGTTATTTTTTGCTATTCGCTGAAACAACTTGTTCAAAAGATTCTTAAATCCTGGGAGAAACCTAAGTATCTGTCAATCTCACAGATTAAACAATATTTTCTTTATAATAATATATCTGTGCTTTTTTGCCTTGTATCTCATTCATTATTTATTATTCCAGATATTAAACCGTTTCAGGCCATAAAATATGTCAAAAGAAGCTCGATTTTTTTTGTTGTATTTTTTTTCTAATTTATAAAATGGAGGTCGCTCAACTCAACTCGAATTGAATTTCATTGTTGTGCTTAAAATTGCAATGCGCTTTTTAAGCTGACAATCTGACAAAAACTCAACGCCGTCTCTCAAGTGCAGCCAGGCACATAACTAAGGACCCATCCACTTCTATATATCGAGAGAAAGAGAGAGAGACGGTTGGGTGAGGAACACGATTTAAAGATAACAACAAACAAGACTAGAAGGGTATAGCAAGTGTCTCTCGCCCTTACTCTTTCTATCTATTGCAGATGCAGCTGCAGCAGCTGGATTTTTATTATCCCAACATATAAAGCCATTTTAGTTGATATTTGTTAAGTGGATGCCTGGGTCAGCTTATGCCACGCCCCCCACACACACACACTCGCACGCACCCCAGCCCAACCTAGTACTAAGGGGGGTGGAATAAAAAAATTGCAGCTAACTAAAGAGAAAATAACCGTGAAGTTGTATGTTTTGCAGTTCAGTGCATTTTGGTTATTGTAGCAACATTTCTTTCATATTCCCCGACCAGGAACCACTCATTCACCCATCCTCCTGCCCGTTACCACCCCCTAAACGTATCAAGCCATTGTTGTTGTTTGTTGTTGTTGTTCTTGTTGTTGTTGTTGTGTTTGTGCATGGGTTGTAAAAATGTTTTGAAGTGCGGCTGGCCTGGCAAATAACCAAATGGATGCCTCCGCTTCTGGTCAGCAGTAACCTTTACCCCCATCCCTTTTCCCAGCCCATTTGTCCCCTTTGTTACAGCCCCCCTTTGTCCACGTTCGCATCGCGCTCAAGTAGCCCCATTCAGTTTTTGTATACGAAATGTACTTGCTTTATGGTTTGTACTCGTAGACCAGGTCCACAAATTCAGTCAGATATTCACTCGACCAGTTTGTCTCTTTAACCAAACCCCTCGCCGTCTCCACCACCCACCACTTTTTGTATTTCTTTTATTCTTCTGTTATTTTTCCTTTCTTTTTTTCTTGTTTTTTTGCCCCTTTTGAGCTCGAGTCGGTTGTTGTTGGTGTGTCTGAAACTTTAGCCACAGACATCGACACTCCTGAACCACTAGCTACTAGTGGAATTAGCAGCTCTGACCTGCCTACTTTGATACATTAATACTCTAGTACTCAGGACGCATTGAGAGAAAGAGAGGGATATAAAGTCAAAAGACCATCTACAGTTGAACCTCGGGAAACGAGCTATTAAGGTTATTTTTAGTTTGTTAAAATAAATACCTGCAGATAAAGAATACAAATATGTTTATATTTGGACTTTGATAACATTTTTATCTAAAAAAAAAAAACTCACAAAAAATGTTTTTTAAATAAATATAAACAAAAAACTATTACTTATAGCTATGTTGTACTGTACTTTGACTTTAGCACAGCTGCAACAATTGTGCGAGAAAATTTAATGACACTTAACGTCTGCCACGCACAAAACTTATCTCCTTCTCTATCTATCTGTGTGTGTGTGTAGAGACAGTTTTCCATGTATTTTCTAAAACTGCTGCAACTAAAAATAAGGAGGAAAATGCCAAATGGCTGACTGCAGGAATGAGGCCAATAGCAAATGGAAACGGATGCATCTGGTTAGTTATAGGGGTAGAGAAGTTGGCGGAGTGCAAGCATAGGGCTGACAATTGAGGGCAGAGTTGAAAAATGTTTCCAAGTTAAATGAAGCGCATCAAACGTCAGTCGATAAATTTAAAAGCCAAAGCTATTGACTTGCAAAAAAATAAAATAAAAGCAAATAATGCCGGCCAAAAGGCCAGACGGTGAACGACAAACGACAGAGGGCGCCACAAGCAAACACACACACACAAACACTAGCTGCAAGGCCAATTCGAATTTCGAATGCATGTGCAAGATGTGACATTTTTGCTGACAGCACAGAAGCAGCAACGCCGACGACGCCGACGACGACGCGTCCAACGGAAGTCGACGTGTTGACAGCGCCCTCTATGGAGTCATGAGTGCAAGAGCGGCCGTCACATAAAAAAAAGAGCTACAGCAGCTCAGGCATCAGCACCGGCATCAGCAGCAGCAGCAGAGAGAGCAGTGATTGGCTACTTAACTCTTTGACAACTTGACTGCTCAGCAGAGAGCAGCAGCTGCTCACGATAGGTGGACGGGACGCTATTATTCCTGCACCCTTCACACTCACACATATGTGAGCGTCACCAAAGTTGGCCGGCAAAAACTTTGTCGTTTGCATGCGACCAAAGTTTAATAGAAATTCAATTTCTACTATTTTATTTTTATTTTATTTTTTTTTTTTTGCCTAGTCGGCATATGTTGCGTGTTTGCATTGAAACAATAAATTTGTTTCAAAGGGGTGTCCGTGTCCAGTTTGGATTGCTTTGACCTGGCTAAAAGTGGTGGCGTTGAGGCGTGCTAAAGTTACGGATTTTTATTATTAGCTTCTCCCTGTTGAAAGTTGCAACTCGTCTGTAAAGTTTTGCAATTGGCAGCATGCAAAAGCGTATGTGCCGTTAATCAACTGCAAAAAAGCAAATTCTCAAAATGCAAAAAAAAATCAAACATAAAACTTTTGCAAAATTGGTATAAAGCCACACATACCAAAATGGCTTAGTATTTAGTGTGTAAATAAAAAAAACTTACTTTATTTATAATATTTATTGCATCTTTAATGTGTCTGAATACTTAATATACAAAAATGTATTATATTTTTAAAAACACTTTTATGTTAATTTTATAAATAACATTTAATTTCTAATTTTTGTAATAAATAATAAATAAAGTCCTTACCAAATGGTAAGGTTTTTATATATATTTATAGTTTGATTAACATCATATTCGGATGAAATTGATTTCTAATACAAGCTTAAGGCGTTAAACTCATTATTTTTTCCAAACTCTCTTTAATAAATAAATCAACAACTTAAATATTCAATAAGTGTAATCGCTTTCCAGTGTTGTTGTTGTTGTTGATGTTGTTGTGGCTCTGATTGTTGTTGTTCAGCAGTTTTAAACAAACTTTGACTTTGATCGCACCCCTCGTAATTTTAATTTGTTGTCTTTTTGCCAATTCTTGGGTTTCAGCATTTTCTTCTTCTGCTTTTGTCGTACTGAAACGGATTCCTCCCCCCCTCATAAGTATTTGCTTGCTCATTATGCTGTTGTTGTTGTTGCTGCTGTTGTTGTTGTTGTTGTTGGCAAACAAATTGCATATAAATTGCATTCATTGACGGCAGGGAATCTACATGGCAAATATTTTGTAGGTACTACATAAATTTCATATTTCACAATTTCTGCAGCCGCCCACTTCGTCGCTTGGGGGCACATCAAGTGCTTGCCTCCTACAACAACAACAACAACTAAGAGAACAACTTTAGCAAGTTGTTGTTGCTGTTGTTGCTGTTGTGCCAAATGACTTGCCATGGCAGTTGTTGGTTGGGTTTGGCTGGCATTTTTGATGAGCCAGCTGCACGTAGCACTCGCCCAGCCTGGCAACCCTGGCTGGCAGGCAACCCTAGCTAGCTGGCTGCTCAGGTAGTAGTTGCAAGTAGTAGGAGCATACTACTACTCCAGGACTTTATTAAAATTATATATTTGCATGTTTGTTGCAATTTGAGCGAGGCGGCACGAAGTCAGCCCCAACAACGTTGACGATGGCAAAAATTGCAATTGCATATGCATTTATAAATATGAAACGCAATTTTGTCAACTTGCAACTCGCAGCTCGCAACTCGCAACTAGCTACGTGCAACTTAATGTTAAAGTTTTGCTCGATTTGATGAACGGTGCAGGTTGCTCTTGTTGTTGGTGAGGGGGGAGTTGCGGGGCTTATGCCACTGTGTTGTGCCATTCTCTGTCTCATTAACAAAACACGGACATTGCCAGCATTAGTTTCAAGCAATGCATCCAAAAACTCTCAAAACTCTCAAGTGCAAAACAGCGAAAGGTGAAAAAAAAGAAAAAAAATATGTAGACAAAACTTAGTTTATTAAAAATAAATTATTAAAGTTACTAAAATAAATAATAATAGAAAAAAATATATATGTACATCAAATTAAAAGTGTAAAAGGTATTAATATCTAAAAGTCCTAGGCTTTTCAGGAGTATAAATTTTTTTATTAAAAGTTTTAGTTTATAATAAAGTTTTTTATCACTCAATTTAAAACTTTATTATTACATTTTCATTTTTCTTATATTTTTTGAGTTTTTAACGCTTTTAGAATTTTAACAATTTTTATTAAAAAAAAAAAAAAAAACATTTTAAAAAAAAAAATTGTATTTAAGTTAAAAACTTACAGTTTTTTCTCTCCGCCTAGACCAAATATCCGTTGTAGGCTTTGTGGCAAAAGGCTGTCAAAGTGTTAAGGCTAAAGTCCTCTCCACCTGTGCATTTTTCAGGCCAGCTCGAAGTGCTGCAAGTTAGACGCCCTCGCAGAGTCACAAATAAGCCGGGCAGAAAATGCCTGCACATAAAAAGCAATAGAGAAAGAGAAGGGCAGGTGAGGGTAGAGTGAGACAGCTGAGTTGATCCTGGAGTCAGCAGGAAGGATAAATGTTTGTACGTGTGTATGTGTGTGTGTGTGTGTGTGGTAAATTAAATTGAAAGGCATTGCGAAATGCAGGAAATGCGAGCATAATATTTGCGCCTTGTTAGTTTGTCAACGCTTCGCTGGCTCTGAATGATGAGGAACTTGACGAGCAATAGGATTTTGGGATGGGCGTCGTGATGTTGAAACATTTAATGACATTTAACAGAAATAGAAATACATATAAAGAAAACAAACAGGCAAGAGTGGGAAAGAGAGAGGAAGAGTGCTCGACATACCACAAAAAGCAGTTGGCAGTTGGCATTTGGAAGGAGAGCAAAAGTTGCCAAGATTTGTGGATGAGTGGAAGGTTAAACTACACCCGTTCTTCCAGCCCCTGCTGCTTAGAAAAAAGGGGTGGGGGTGGGGCTGGGTGTGGGGGGACGCAGCGTCGACTGCCAGAATCACGCTTAAGCTGACGATTTATGTGAGATTCTTTAAGCGAAATCCAAGTCAATTAGTTTCCTAATTCGTTTTGCGAAAAGGAATTTATCGATTTTATCTGCAGACGTGCAGAAAGTAGTTAAGAGCAGTTTCTCCAACGACTTTCATCGTTTTTCCCTTATACACTTTCTCTCTGTGTGTGTGTGTAAGTGCTGATAATGATTCCCGCTGTGTGCCTGTGTGTGTATGTTTTTTTTTTTTTGTGTCTGCTTCTTAACAAGGCGAAACTGTGCGTTTTATGTGCGGCACTCTCTTTCTTTCTCTCTCTCTCTCTCTCACTATAAACAAGCCGCATTGCTCATACGCCATGTGAACAGGGAACTTAGCCAGTTGCGTCAGCAAATTAAATTAGATTGCAATTGTTTTGCCAGTCGATTTAAATGCTCAAATAAACAAGGCAACAACTTAATATACTGCTGTGTAGCAAAATTCCTTAACTTCCTTCAAAGATTCAAATGAACTTCGTTCAATGTCTTTCACAAATATCTTATCGATTTGCCCCACAAGACCAAATATTTTCCCTAAGAGTTTTGCGTATTTAAAGTATTTTATTGTTTTGCGTTTCGTTGGAATTCGAGCGAAATTTATATATGCTTTGCATAATTTAATTGATAAAAAGAAGTTTTTTCGTACAATAAATAAATTTGAATTAAATCTTTGCCGTGGTCCGAACAAAGCCAGTAATAGTTATATTAAAATACAATTTTTCAGAATTATTTTTATAATATTTATTAAGGTTTCTTTTATGTTTTTTCTGTTTTGACTCCAAAATTGCATATAAATAGTCATAACACAATAAATTTTATAATTCTACAAGTAAACTTTCGTTTTCTTGTTGTTCCATACTATAGCTATAAATAAGTCTTATCTGTATATATGTATATTTGAGATATATTTATAATCCGTTCAAAGCTTCAGCACTGGTTACAGCAGTGGTTCGGTTTAAGCACTCAAAAATGCTGTGGACAAACATAAATCGGTTTAAAATGAAAAACTTTCGTTATTACAGCGAGTTGTGTTTACACTTGTAGCGGATGCAAAGGTTCCTTACTTGTGCTGGGAAGGGGCGGGAGGGGTTTTTGCCACGTCGATCATTGGACGACGACTCAATTTGCGGCAAAGTCGCCGACGATGGCGAAAGGCGTCTTAAAGAATTTTTAATTGCTTCAAAAACAAGTTGAATGCTGTTTTATTTATATTTCCGTTGAACGAACGAGGCAACGCCATAGACAAATTCCATTAAACTTTTGGCTTCTAAACTGTGTCAAAGTTGGGCGTAGGCAATGTGAATTGAGTGCGAAGGGAGCGGAGGTTGATGCAACGCTTCCTGGTCCGCTGGCTAAGGATAATTCAGTGGCGGCAACCGCCAGAGACAAGAGAGATAGAGAGAGCTCTCGCAAAAAGTTTCTTGCGCAAAGTAAACTCAACTGAATGAAATGAAAATGCCACAGAGGCAACCAAAAGCTCCTATGGGACACACCGGCTGAGCGAGCGAAAGAGATAGATTAAGTGGGTGGAGGGGGGAGGAGGAAGCGATAGCGAGCGTCGCTTGGTGAGCAATCAATTTCTGTTGACGTTGACAACAAGGCAAAAGTCCGGCCAAAGTTAAGGCCAAAAGACAACGCTCAATGCGTGGGGAGATGGAGGTGTGGTGTGGTGTGGTGTGGTGTGGGGAGGGCCAACAAATCAAAGTCGACGTCGCGTTTTTAAGACGCCTGTCGAATTGAGTGCCAAGGGAGTGGGTGCGGTGGGGAGGTAGGGGACACGCCCACTTTTAGCTGCGTAAACGCCTTAAGTCGGCGTCTTGGGCTGCGGCTGCGACTGCGGCAGCTTCTTTAGCTTCAGATGCTGCTTTAGCTGCTGCGGTTGAAGTGTATTTAAAAGTTTGATTAGTTTTTAATGTTTGTGAGGCAAGTTCTTAAGTTTCTCACTCCCTTTCTCGCTCTCGCTCTCGCTCTGTCTGTCTCTTTTCAGATTTGTGTAATTTTTATATACTTTATTCGAGCATTTCATTTTACAACTTTAACGTTTATATATATGTATATGTACGTTGGCGTATCGCGACCTCTTTGGTCCTTTTTGGCCAATATTTATGCATATTTATGCAAAAGTGAACTAATCACAAACATATTGCATAAAATAACAATTTCATAAATTGAAACAAAATGTCTAGACTCATTATGCCACCAAAAATGTATGCAATAAAATTATGCAAATTATACGCTCACAACAATAGCAGCAACAACAACAGCAACAACAACAGCAACAACAACAACAACAACGACAACAATATGTTGGCTAAATAATTTCTCATATTTGGCATATTTTTGTTGCATGTTTGTTTGTTTGTTGTGTATGTAGTTCATGTTGTTATTGTTCGCCCTTTTTGCTCCAAAATTGTCTCTTTATCTATTTGGTTCAGTCGCATTTTCAAAATTCATTTATTCCAAAAACTTGATTTTCATTTAATCGAAATGCTTTTGATTTTGAATTTCATTATTCCATTGTCTTTTTGTTATTTCTATTATGTCTGTGCTTAAGATTCACGAAATTTAAATGCCATAAAATAATTTGATGAATAATTGTATAGAATATAAAAATTGCTTGAAAATATGTTATGAGGATTGACACAAGAACATGCCTCAATCAGAAACCATGTAATAAAAGCTCCTGTGGGCGGACAGCCATGGTTCCAGTATATTTGTCCGCCTGCGGGAACGGTTTTTGTATAAAAATCAGGCTATGGGACTATTAAATTCGTCCGGCTATGCGAGATGTCCGCTAGTAGAGCTTTGACTATATTGGGTTACATAATACAAAATATAAAGAGATATAAGAATCCTTATAAAGTTGTCCTGAAGTTTGACAAAATTTGAGATACAAAAATAATTAAGTATTTTTAAAGCCGGAACCTTTTTAAAAATTTCACATGATTTAACTTTATGAAATACATAAGAAACTAAAAATGGATCCGTTCAAAGGTATAAAAATATTTTTTTAAATAAAGAAAATTCAAATAAACTATATTCCATTTTAGGGTTACGATTCTGACAAACTTACAAAATAAATTAAGCATTCTTCAATCATTTAAAATCTTTCGCACTTTAAAATCATCTCTGAAACCAAAACATAAATGGTTTTTAAGAATCATTTAATCATTTTCCAAGTCCATATGCTTTTTAACAGATTGTTATTGAAAATGTTTTCTTGATAATTGCAAGTTAAATAAAAGCGACTTTGGCATCGTTACAATCTTTCTTAACATTTTCTTTTTGGCCTGCTTTTTCTCATCTTATATCTTACCGCACTCGTCAACAGCAACAACAACAACAACAGCAGCAGAAGCAACAATAATAAAAAGGCAGTCGGCAAAATGCAGCCATAAATTATGAATATGAAAGGCAGGCAAGGTGTGTACGTGTGTCCCCCTCCCTGCCCTCCTTCCACCTTGTGCTCTTCCCTAGGGTACAATAAGGCAAAGAGGGCTCACAAGGAGCCGCAGGCATTGCACGGTTAATAGAATGTGTGTGTGTGTGTGTAAGTGTGTGTGCAAAAGTTATAAACATTTATGGCAGCTACTTAAAAATGTCAAGCGAAAAAATTATGATAATGATACGTGACATTTGAAAGCAATAACAATTTAGTTAGCACGCACTTTTTGATTACACCAAAAAATATATATATCTATATATGTGAACGTGTGTATATATATAAAACTCGACCTGCTTTTATTTATGAGTTGGCAACATAAAATTGAAAAATTGCCTCAAATATTTATATGTACGTACAAATATATATAAATATAAGCGCTATGGTCTGGTGTGTCGCTCAAGCGAAAATACTGTGTTTAATCACAATAATCATAAACAACGCCAACATAGAGTATGACCGATGTGTACTTACAAAAAAATCAAAACTGTTCAAAGTTTAAGCGAATCTTGAATGCTCTAGAATCAAAAAACAAAAAGGTTAGTGTTTTTCACTCACCACCATTGTAGCAACTTCTGCCCCGATGGCATCAATGAGCGTATCGTACAAACCTTCTTCTAGAATAATACCAATATACCAATAATACCAATATACCAATTTTATAAGAATCGGTCCATTATTTTTATACCCTTAACCCATAAAATGGGTAAATAAGGGTATAATGGTTTTGTGCAAATGTATGTAACAGACAGAAGGAAGCATCTCCGACCCTATAAAGTATATATATTCTTGATCAGCATCAACAGCCGAGTCGATCTAGCCATGTCCGTCTGTCCGTCTGTCCGTCCGTCCGTCTGTCTGTATGAACGCGCCGATCTCAGAGACTATAAAAGCTAGAGAGATCAAACTTAAAACTTAAACTCTCCTAAGCCATGCGCAGTACAAGTTTGCTTCAAATTATCGATAACACTTCTGGTTTCCGATATACACATGTGATCGATAACAAAAAATTCGTGAATTTCAAAATTGTGAAAATGAGGTTTGAGACTACGGATAAAATAATGAACATTTGATTAAAATCGGGTAAGAAACACCAGAGATATCGCAGTTTTAAGTTTGGTTATATTGGTCACTGAATAAATACACACAAGTTACTGTTAGCATTACGTATCGGGTTAAGGGTATTTTCTAGTCGGGATTTCTCGACTAGAGCCTTCTTACTTGTTTGATTTCATCGATGGCATACAGACAAACATTAATTGACATTTAAATAGAAAAAAAAATAAATAAACTAAAGTGTATCTTTATTTAAAATGCCAATTCGATTAAATAAAACAAAATCCTAATACGAGAATTTATTTATTTCTAGACATTTAATACTGCAATTGCTTCATTTATTAAATCTTCTTAAGCTTAATTTTTTGTTAAGAACCTTAGCTTAGTTTTTATATGGTACATTTCAATTAAAGTCAAAGTTTTTACTAAAAACAATGTACTAAAACTGAGTCTTAAGCTTGCTAAAAAATGTTATGAAATTTATGAAATTAACAAAGGACCAAAAGCAGGGGGGGTTGTCCTTCAAGTGGTCAGACTGCCGGATAGGCAGGCAGGCATTCAGGCAGTCAGAAGCAACAACAACAACAACAACAGCAACAACAACAAAGCACACATCCTGTATGTCAACTGAATAATTCGTTGCATGCACAAAAGGCATGCACTCACATCCGGTTTCCTGTCATTCTTTTCGCCACACACACACACACATACATGCACGTACAAGCACAGAGTGAAAGAGCAGTATGCGGGAAGAAAGAGGGAGAGCGAGAGAGGGAGAGTGACCAGGCCTGCAATTTATGTCTATGTTGCTGTTGTTGTTGTTGTTGTTGTTGTCTTTATGGCGTGTTTGGTATTTGTTGCAACTTTTGTTTTGAATTCCTGTGGCCTTGTCACACGCTCCATGCGCTTGCAGTTAAATTTATGTTTTAACGCACACAAACACACACACACATACACAGATGCAGAGAGACACGCACACATACACACAAAGCATATACACACGAATAACTCTTAACGAACAATGAATGCAAAAAAGTGTTGCATACAACGCGACCATTGCGAGATTCGCTCCTCCTCTCTCTCTCTAAGGGGCTAGCAGGAGTGTGGGGCTGCTGGTTGCGAGTTGTAGTGCTGTGACGGGCAACTGCCAGCGCCACATCTCTTGTAAAGCAGCGTATAATCCACTGATTGCTCCCAAGGTTCAGCTTTCAACAATGAAGGACACTGCGAAGGAGTCACACTGCATACAGTAGCGAAGCTTCGATGGGTAGGCGGGAGGACGGGGGTACGGGGGGAGAGGACGTCGCTGTTGCCGCCGGGTCAACGGATGTGCTGCGCTTTTTATTGCAGGGCATTGCTTTGGGCATATTGGCTATACTGAGTGCAACACTAATAAAAGTTTCATTAATAAATTGCTGAAAAAATCAAAATATTTATTTTGTTTCTGTAGGAGAGTCAAAGAAATATAAAAGGAACCAATATCATATATGATCCAAAAATAAAGTGCATCGAAAATTCGTCATTATTATTTCACTATGGAATTTCGGTTCTGTATTTTGTTTGCCTGCTTTCGTTTTATTCATGTGCACCTTGCCTGTTCTCCAGGTGCAGCTGCAGGAATTCCCATCCCAGGCGCAGTCTGCAGTTCAGAGAGAGAGAGAGATAGAGATGCCGGCGAGGTTGGCATTAATTTTGCATATGAATACGACGATGTGGACAACTGGATTTGTCCTAGTCTACCTCACTTGCTGTACACAAATACATACATGTATACATGTATACATACATATCTATGTAAAGTAGCTGGTGCAGCGGTTGTTGCATGCAACGCGACATGTTTATTGCATGTTTTGGCATCCGTTTGTCTCTCTTTTAGTGGCAGCCTCTAGCACTATATGTCTGACGGCTTGTCTATGCAAAAGTTTGAGGTGTTTACCGGCAAGCAAGCATCGAGTTGATGGCATCAATTTTCACATTAATTTCGTTTGAAGCTTTGGCCATGCTCAATTAGCTAACGCTGTCGGCTCATTAGCAACACGAGCTTGGCCCACAACACACAGCCAACGGCAGCGCGGAGGCAGGTAATTTTCTCACTGAAAATGCATTAGACAGCTTGTTGCGTGCTTCACTGTACTTCAAAAAAGAAAAAACAAAAAGGTTTCAATTTGCATGTCATCAGCGAAGTACGCAGCTCTGCCCTTAGTCTTACTTTGTTGCGCTCTGAAAATGTCATCCAATTTCTGAACACAAGAATCAAAGCACAGAATATTTTTTGAGTGGTCTCGACTGTGGGACGAAAAGTAAAGTAAAATAGAAAAATATATAATATTTGCATTATAGACAGGCCAACAATACTTACTTTGTTAAACAATTCTAAATCTTTAAATTGCCCATATAACATAAATAACTCTATGAATATGGAATAAAACGTGCTGCCTAAGAGTATGCAATAAATTTGTAAATCCTTTGCATTTGTCATACGACCGGAGTTCATTAGCAACCCACCACAAAGTAAATCAGCAGAGTTGCCAGGCAAGCGCAAAAATTTTTAAATGATATACAACTTGTTACCTGATGTGTGTGGGTGTGTAAGAGTGTGTGTGTGTTTGTTAAAGTTGCCAACGCTGCAGCAGCTCATTGTCGAGTGGTGTTGTTCTTGTTTTTGTTGTTGTTGCTGCATTTAAGTAAAATGAATTGCCTGCAATTTATTTTTGTTGCTTATCATATAAATTGCACTCGCCTGCAAGTCATTATTTGGCACATTTGCGCTCAATGGCTGCACATTGTTCTCCGCCCACAACCAAGTTGTGGCAACAGGGCGTGGCACCATTCATGTGCATGTATACAGTACGTATGTGTGTGTGTGTGTGTGTGCGTGACGAACCGGAAGCTCACAGATACGCTGGCAGCAAACAATAGATACAACTACAATTTGGCCAAGAGATGCTGCCAGGTGGCCTTTGCACTTGGCTGCATTTGAGCCAACTGATGGCAAGAACAAGTATACGTAGAATCCAAATAGTCGAAAGAAAAGTGGCTAAGGGCAAAGGCTGCGAAATGGCCATTCGGGACACGTAAGTATGTATGTATGTTTGTATGCTTGAAACTGCCACTTAAGCAGTTGCTGCTACTGCTGCTCTTTTATTTACCAGTTTACAATGGAAACACAAATAAATTTTCGGTTTTGCTTAAATCGTGTGACTTTTGGCAGTGTACCCAAAAACAAAGAAACCGGGACGAAATGCTTGTGATCTAATAACAAGAATGCATTTTTGACTCATTTCATTCACAAACTGTAGATTATACCAAAAGAGTCATCAAATAAAGATATAGACTCAATTTGGGGGCATTACGATACTAATTTACATAAGACGGAAACATGGATTAATTTTGTACAAGCTTCAATGTCTGATAAGTAAACATTACACTTGTAAAACTTTGTTTCAACTGCAACACACACACACACACAATGTACAAAGTGCGTAGCTCATTTACATACGTAGGTTTTTTACACTAAGGCAACACTGGCACTACCTTTAAACTTACTGCAACTACTTCACAGTCAGCAGGGTAACCAAAACTCAAGCAAAGAATGCAAACAAATGGCAACAAAGCAACTGGCAAAGTGTGCAGAAATATTTTACAAATGCAATTGCAATTAAGTTGTCCGATTATTGGGTCAGATAGCAGCGACATTTAAGAATTGCGCAGCAAACCAAAACGAAAACGTAAACGAAAAAAAAGAAAAATAAAGAACCCCACCATACCACACAGCAAACACAACACCAAGCAGCGATTGCAAACAGCTGAAATACATACATACATATATATGAACGTACGTACAGAGACGACACACATGGCCTATCAGCTGAAAATTGACCTTGCCCAATGTATACGACAATAAAAAACAGTTTCAAAATATGTGATATCATGTGAAGACGACTTTACTATGCTCTATAATTTGTTGAATTTAAGAATGAAATTTTACTCTATTCGGCTCGTTCATCCATTTAGTTATTATTGATTACGCCAAGTTATTGAGTAATTAAAATTATTTTGTAATATATTCATTGAAGGGCTAAGTTAATTACTTTGTGATTGCTAAACAATGCAAATTGATAAGCTTCTTGACACATGCCGCGCTTACGAGTATAAAAATCATACGAATTTCTACCACAACATTCAGAGCATCTTTAAAGTTCGTCAGAGATAATGAATTCTAAGTACTGTGTAAGTAAATATAAAAACAAAACAACACAATAAACAAAATGAGAGAAAAAAGCTTTCACTCATGCACACGCTCTCTCACTCTCACTCTCTTTGCAGTTACTGTTGTTGGCGTTGCTGCTGGCCAGTGCAAATTCTAGCCCCGTACGGAGTACGCCCACAACTCAGCGCTCCTGCACGCCCTGGTGTGCCGGCCAACCTCCACCGCCCCCTGGTGCCGTCAACTAAACTGTGTATGTGGATACTATAATCAGCTGTTGGTACTGTTAATGCGACTCCCCTTTGTGCAGGAGCCCATGTGTTAGTGGTCATTTATTTGTGCCATTTGCTAAAACAATTAAACTCACATAAAGTATACAAATAAGTTTCTTACTGGTATCTTCTGCGCTTCCATATGAGATTGGGAACCTTTTGGTAATTAGTATCGTTTTTTATGTGCTACCAAATCACACACGCACACACACACACACACACACTCAAACAAAGAGCGCGAGATTTTATTGTCTGGGAATTGAAATAAAGCTTTGAGTTTAGCGCTGCTTTTAGGGTCAGCAAATTACTGTTTAGCTACAATAGCACAAATACATACACATAAGGAGAACGGGTGTTTGTGCAAAAAGCAGCTTTTTCAAAGAACTCTGCTATCTCGCTTTCTCTCACTTCACTATCTTTAGCTTATACTTCAACTCTACTTAGCTGTTGTCAAAGCTGCATTGACAAAACAACAAAAAGCAGCAGCTCAAACGATACCGAGAGCGCAACAATAACAACAAACCTTTTAATGTCGAGAAAGAAAGCAAAGGCAACAACAATAAATGAGTGCCGCTCACAAACTTACACACAAAGCAAAAACACAAAACACTGCAAACAATGCGTGGGAGTGTGATCATTCAAAGTATCCAAACAGCAACAACAACAAGAACAAACGAACAAAAGAAATCACAGAGCATATCCTTACTTAAAAGAGAAACTTATATAACTGTAAATGTTAGCAATGTGGAGAGTGCGAATTCTCGCTCCGATTTGTATAGAGTGTAGAACTTATAACGCAGAAATAAACTCTAAGTTGTGTTTAATCAGTATTTAATGCATTTATTAATACTGAATGTGGAACATATAAAGTTCTTTGCCTTGTGCAATGCGGAAAGTCAGCCGCGGTGATGTGAACCGTGATGATGATTATGATGATGATTGTGATAGCCGCCACCACCGCCGCCGCCGCGATAACCACCGCCACCACGAGAACCACCGCCTCCACCACGTGAACGCCCAAATCCGTTACCAAATTGGGGCAATGCCAAAGCAGCAGCAAACAGCGCAAATAAAATGATCTGCAAAAACAGCAACAAATATTTAATACTCAAAATTCTTTGTCGCTGACAAAGCGAACAAAGTACTCACAAGTAATTTCATAACGAGTGCTCTTTCAACTATGAACTCTTGTGTGCCGAGTGCTCGCCTTATAAAGCTGAAAAGTTCCTCTACCTGGAGGCACAACTACACAGTCATAAACATAAATCACCTGGACACATGTGATATATTCGAATATCTACCTAATGTTGACCTGTGCCTGCATTTAGGTTTCGCAGAATTACTTAGAAGTTAGAAGGTCATTAAAATGGATTAGCTTATGTACTGATATGATTTTATGACCTTTGCTGTTCAAGCTACCATATGTTTTAATGTTGAAAACCTATCATCTGAAAATGTCCAAAAATAGTATAAATAAGAAATCTTTGTAGGTTTGGGTTTTCTTTAGTTTTTTTTATTCATTTAAATTGTCTAGTATCCAGTATCTAGTATCGTCCACCCTGGCCATGTCCACCATGTCCACCCTGGCCGAAACCTTGCTGGCCATGTCCACCATGTTGACCATGTCCACCCTGGTTAAATCCCTGCTGGCCATGTCCACCATGTTGACCATGTCCACCCTGGTTAAATCCCTGCTGGCCATGTCCACCCTGGCCGAAACCTTGCTGGCCATGTCCACCGTGTTGACCATGTCCACCCTGGTTCTGTCCACCATAGCCGCCGGCCAAAACAACGGCAATCAGGGCAAAGAATACAATCTATATAACGAAATAATATTATTAGCAGTTTGTCCCATGTTTGATTGAGTAAATCCAAAGGAAACTTACGAAGAATTTCATTTTGTTTTGTGACTTGTTTGTACTATAGCACTTTCAAATAAGTTCTAATTGTGCAGCATCCATTGAGGGCTCTATTTATACCCAGAAATCGAAGAACTTAAGCTTGAAAGCACAAAATGATTTCAAAATAAAAAACAAAAAAACAAACAACGGAAAAACAAATCTAATTCCAAACCGAATATGTGCGATTGTGTACAAAATATTCTTATCGTTAATTTTTTTTTATTTACATAAACAAATACATATTTTGCATTAATTATAAGGGGTACCTAAACTTGTTTAGTAAATCTGTTACGCTCGTTTTTGAGAATATATAGTAAAAAATATATATATAAATACTATATAAAATTAAAATTGCTTTTAAAGTAATCTTAAACTGTAATCTTAATAGGTATAATTAATAATTTTGAGGAATTTTTGTTTTTAAAATTTTTTAGACATTATTTAAAAGTAGTAAAGCTTAGGTAAATTAATATTTAAAGTGTATTTTATATTCGACAATTGTTATTCTATTTGTGCGTTTTGTGCTTATCTTTCCTCATGGCGCCTCTCAAAATACAAAATATATTCGTCTGTCGGTGGCATGAAACGAGAAGCAAACTAATTTGTTTGTATGAATCAACAAAAAATGTTTTAACCTTAAACTTGAACTCGAACTAAATGTATTGATATACTAACTAGTAGAGGCGTTTGTTAGGGGAAGAACTATTTTTACTGTAAGCAATCGTAAACTATGTTTAAACACATAAATGATAAGCAAAACAATATCTCTTCAAGAAGCTTTTGACATATTTTCAGCATGTGTTTTGGAAAGGTCATTGGATTAGACTTTATTTTAATGACGCTTTTATTAAACTATTTTCAAGTATTAAACACAAGTTGATGTCACAAAAATTTTTTAAAAAAACCCCAAAAAACAGATCTATGTTTAAGTGGTAGCTTGTTGACTTAATTGTTTTTAAAATAAACAAATAAAAATGTGTCTTCTTTGAAAAGCCTCCGAGTTCAATAAAATTTGAAAATTCATAGCATACTTTTCAGCAGTGCTGAATATTAAGTGCACAGCTTTTTGGTTAGCATTAACATTATTGCTTAACATTATTGTTTGAAAAGGCAGAAAGACATTGAATCAATCCACTGTAGCATCTGTTTATCTTCGTTCTGCCCACTCTCAGCCAGAACTTATGAACCGCATCTAAATTATTTGAGTACTCAGTGCAAAACACGACACAGAGACTTGTTAGCTTTGGAAGATTGATGGGCGGGCTTATGGAACTGCTCGATTTTGACTATTGAAATCCGTGGCCATAATGCTAGTGGTAAATAGTAGCAGCAGTAAACATAATAAGCGTGACAGAGACAGGAGGGGTGGAGAAAAGAGCTTCCGAATTATTTCACACAGCTGATGCGTTTGCATAAATCCTTTCTTTCAAGGCGTGGGATGGAATGCTGTGCTGTGCTGTGCTGAGCTGTGAGTGTGGCAGCGAGCTGAGCGAGCTAATTAAAAGCGTTGCCACTTAAATTGTAAGAAAATGTTGCACAGCTTTGTTAAGGATTTGGCATTCAGAGCAAGACGCGTACTACATCCGCAATCCTCTTTCGCAATCGCAATTCGGATTGCGAGTCGAGTTTTTAATGTTAACGATTTGTTTTGTTGTCGTGTTTGTGATTTGCTTTAGGGATTTAGATGAATGCATTAAATATTGAAATTAATGGATTCCAAAGCGTACATTTTATATGTATTTGTTGCCAAATGACTAAACGCACTTTGTTTGTTTCACTTTAACAATCTTGTATTATAATTTAATATAGCTTTTAGTTCATTTAATGCCAAAATGTGTATATTTAATAGATTGGCCCATTTAATCTTGCACTAATCCTAACTTTTCTTTTGCAACAACCCCAAAAAAAAAAGTTACCCGCTCCTTTAATAGCTCTTATTATATGCTGCTTCTGGCAGGCGCAAGCAACAGGATATAATGATGCAACAATAAACTTTTTTAATGCCGCCAGCAATGAAGTAATTAAAATATTTTAACGCAGCTCCAAAGTCAAACAAAGTTAAACGCCATACTAAGACAAGCATACCCATACGCACTAAGGGAGAGCGAGAGAGAGACAGAGAGAGAGAAAGAGAGAGTGCTCTTTCGCTGATGAGCAAATAAGCTTCAACAACTTATTCACCTCCCATACAGCGTTTATTATAAAGATAAAGTATTTAAAAGTGAATTTAATTAAAAATTTACAGCAACAAAAAATCATAGAGAATATGCCCAATGGCAAATATATTACCCAAACATATAATACTATACATACATACAAAAATGATTGCCAGAAGTTATTTGAACATTAAAATGTACTTTAATCACAGATACAACTTTTTTATTTTCAACAAATGGGAAGAATATATTTATTTACTGTAAATTTAATTAATCAAATATTGGATAAACAAAAAATATTATTATACATACGGTTAATTGAAAACTTTTGTAACTTATTCAAAACTATTTTTCAATTTTCTGCATTTAATTGTACAAACATTTTCTGTCTGAGTTCTTATACTTTAAATTCTTAATATTGCTAAAATAAAAGCTATTCAAATGTGTTTTTTTTTTATTATAATTTTTAATATTATTGTTTATGCCAAACAGCGAGTACAAAATAACTTTAAGTGATCAGCACTGTCGTAGCTAGAAACTCACCACAAGCCGGTCTCGCTATCCCTTAACAGCTTAACGGCTATTAACATGAGCGAATGTAAATGAGTTCTAAGTTAAAAGTGTACCACGCATGTCATTATTTTACCTCGTTTAATAAAGTTAACATTTATAATAACCTAAACCGCGACAAATGTGTACTTAATTCTACGACAAATATACATCTACAAGTGCTGCGCCCACCGACAAAACATTGGTCCTTCGAGCCGGATTTGTGGAATATAGAGATCAACGATATCCAGCACCAGTTTTCGGCAGCACTTTAAGGAGAAGAAGATAAGTAGAAAGTTCAAAAATAATGGAACACTTACCGCCATATTAATTCTCCGTCCGCCTTTTTTTCCCAAACAAAAAGAAAAGTTTATTTTTCCTTCTTTCGCAATCCATGGTTAGCTTTTCAGCTAAAACCACTTCCTTCCGACAAGATTATTTTTAAAATATTCTATATACATATGTACTTATGTATGTATGTATACTCACAACGAGATCCACTTGTCGTACAAGTCACTCATTAAAAGTGCTCCAGAACGTATGTGCGTGGGATTCCTACAAAATTAAGTATATTAAGTGCTTAAAAAATCCATTCAATTCATTTATGTTAACTTTGTACATATGTATTGTATTGTATTAATTTTATTACTGTACATATTAATAAATATCAAACATTTTCATTTAAATTCTTTAAAAATAAATATATAAAAAGTAAAACAAGTAAGAAGGCTCTAGTCGAGAAATCCCGACTAGGACATACCCTTAACCCCATACGTAACGCGTACAGTCATTTGTGTGTAATCTTCCAGAGACCAAAATGACCAAACTTCAAACAACGATATCTCCGGTGTTTTCAAACCGATTTTGATTTTTTTAAAGTTCATTATTTATTTCATAGCTTAAAACCCTGTTTTCAGAGTTTTGAAAAAAAATTTTTTTTGTTATCGATCACATGTGTATATTTAGAAACCAGAAGTGTTATCGATAATTTGACGCAAACTTGTACTGCGCATGGCTTAGGAGAGTCAAAGTTTCAAGTTTGAAGTCTCTAGCTCTTATAGTCTCTGAGATCGGCGCGTTCATACAGACGGACAGACGGATATGGCTATATCGTCTTGGCTGTTGATGCTGATCATGCTTCCTTCTGTCTGTTACATACAATTGCACAAAACCATTATACCCTTATTTACCCATTTTATGGGTTAAGGGTATAAAAAGGAAAAAATTTGACTTTGCTTATCATACTCGGATGTATACCGTAGCATTTTAACATGATGTTTGTTAATATTGATTTCTGAACAGAATTCAATGTTTTCTTTTAGACAAGAAAAACTTCAAACACCCTTGAAACCGACTAGGTTATCACATAAGATTTCTGATGTCTGTCATTTGATTTTTAGAAACCAGAAATTCCAAACCATACTCAAAAAGATACTTTTCGATAATATTTTAACAATTTGCTCATTAAACAACAAAAAACCCAAACACACACCATTACCCAATTATCCTCCTTAAATTCATCGAGTTTTATCAACTGAAATCGATGGGCCATCGAGAATACTGCTGCGATGGCTGTCAAACACACAACTTCAATGGACGTCGATTTCACTGTTTGCGCTGTGTGAACTATGACCTGTGCCGCGACTGCTACGACTCTCATGTGGAGACACTCAATCATCGGCTCGATCATCCCATGCAGTTGCTGCTCGATCATCAGGTGCCCGAACTGCTAGGCGATGGCCAAGTGGCCGATCTGATACATTTGCCCAATTGCTATACGTGTCCCTATTGTGCCATGATGGGCTATACGGCCAAAGAGCTTATAGAACACGTGGTCAGCGGACATCGCCATGATGATAACCATGTTGTGTGTCCCATGTGCGCCGGTCTGCCGGGCATTCAGCTGGTGGCCATACGCAATCTGGGCCGGCATCTGCTGCTCAATCATATTGAGCATGCGAATCTGCTTGATCCTCATACTCCACCGCTGAGTCATGCCTTGGCGCGTCTTGCACGACGCTGCCGACGTCAGAGGCCTGTGCAGGCACCATCGTCATCCAGTGCTGGAAATCAGAGCGGCAGCAATCGGCGCAGCTCTGCCAGATCGCAAAGCAGCCGCATGGAGTCCGAGCCGGGCAGCTCCATTACCTATCAGCTGTCTGAGCTGCGGCGTCTGCGGCCTGAGCCCAACTATAATCCGGAGCCGGATCCGCGCTTGCGTCAGCCACCAATGCTGGCCATTACCGGTGCCGAGGTGACAACCTCTGAAGTTGCCACAGAAACGACGCCAACATACCTACCTGCGGAGCAACCTGATGCAGATCGCTTTTTGCTGCACCAATGGATGAAGAATCAGAGGGCGGAGTCGACACAAGCTGCCCTTCAGAACAGCACACAGCGCCAGCAACATGGCCTCTTTACCGAGCACCTGCTCCTCTCCATGCTGTGCGAGGAGCAACTGTCATTGCCGGACCACGAAGCTGATGCAACAACTGCCACAGATCCCCCGGCAGCGGTCGAGCCAGCAGCAGCTGTCGAAGATAGCCATGAAAATATGATAACCCGCCTCTGCTGCAAATATATTCCATCGCAGATTATGATGCTAATGTCGCTGCCTTGGAGTCGTCCCTGGCTGGCACAGAGCAAACTACGCTACATTCAGCTGCAGGGCGTCACACTGGACGAGAGCAAAGTGAATGCTGACAATGGGCAGCAGGATATCGACTAAGCTCCATTGTCATCCCATACCTTTAATGTATTCCGTGAAAAAGTTCCATTGCTGTTTAATTTTTTTTTTAACAAAAGAATACGCACATAAAAATTATTTTGTGAAAATTAATCGAAGGGATGATGCACTTTTTTATTGAATGTCCAGTTGGATGAACCTTTTTCTTATTAACTATTGACAATTGCATAAAAAATAACTAAATTTTGATCTAACTTTTTAAACATGTTTAAGCATTTTTAATATACTAAAGCAACAAAAGATGGTTTCTTTTTTGTTGTTGTTGCTGTCAGACTTCATTTTTAGCATACTGAAAATTAATATTTCACATTTTACACTTTACATTTTTTAACATTTTGCAGCTCAGCCTTGCAAATATGTATTTTGCGCCTTAATTTCTTTCGGACTGACTTACAGAATAATTTCTTCCGGTTATGCAGTTTGCCAACTGGATTTACCTGGCAAACCATTAACCCTAGAAAGCGCAAATTTCAAATATTATTAAATAAAACTAAATTGGCAAAGCACGAAAAAGGAAATAAAATTATTCTTAACCTCATACTTAGTTTTAATTAACCAAATTTAATTTTGTCTTCAAAAATATATTTTAAATACATATTTTAATTTATTGATTGCAGTGTTTTACATCTATTGAATATTTTTCAATAAAACAAACATGAAAAATGTTTCAAATTATATTTTTTAATTTTTATTTGAAACTCCTAAATTAAAATTTTTAAATTCTATCAATATTTAAAAATTATTTAAGATTTAAAAAACTTTATTTTCTTTCATTAGAATTCTTTTCATATAAAAAAAATATTTTTGTATCTTTGGGTTAAACTCATCTCTTTCGACATGCTGGGCTCTGACTCGCTTTTTAGCCATTGCCTTTTCTTACCAGTTTCGCTATTCTCGCTACCTATCAGATGTTGTTGTTGCTGCTGCTGCTGCTGCATTGGTGTTGGTAATTATTTTATGGAGTGTTGCAGGCGGGCTGCCTTCTAGTCTCTCCAGTATCCAGTTCCGTTCTCCCTTCTCCATCCCAAAGACACCCACAATACCCAAGCATTCTGAGCTTGGTGTGTGCGTGGGCAACTTATGTTTACCAAGTGCGAAAGTGGAAACGTGCTGCAAACACGAACTTC
Source organism: Scaptomyza pallida (assembly GCA_018152965.1). Classification (NCBI taxonomy): domain Eukaryota; kingdom Metazoa; phylum Arthropoda; class Insecta; order Diptera; family Drosophilidae; genus Scaptomyza; species Scaptomyza pallida. The sequence goes on along the minus strand of JAECXP010000116.1, from coordinate 2,336,722 downwards.
TTTCTCCCTTTCTCTCTCTGTAGATGCAACATTACCATACCCTACGAAAAACTAGCAGTCCTCCTCCGCCTCCTGTCTTACTCTCCTGTTCCCATTGCAGTGCTTTGCGTTTTATAATAGGATTTGAATACAATGGCATTGTAATGAAATGTGCAGCAAACGATGGCGACTGCTGAAGTTTAGTTCTGCGGTTCTGCACTCGAGCCAGCCATGCTATGCTATGCTATGCTATGCGATTCTCGACTGCCACAACCATCTCCATCTAGATTTCCATCTTCTAGCGTCCCTCTCTCTTTGCCCTCTTGTGTTGCTATTCTCATCTCCTTCGTTTTCTCTTATGCAGTCGTTGCCAAGTACAAGCCAAACAGCTGTTTCAACGTTTTTGTGTGTGTTCCCTGTTGCAAAATAGCGACCAAATATGTATGTGTGTGTGTGCCCCATTGTGTATGTGTGTCTGGCCATGTAATTTGAGTTGGTAATTAAAAGTAAAGCAAAAGGCAGGTACTACCAGAAGCTGTGCATTAAATGACCGGGCATTTACACACACACACACACACACACACACACACACACATACACATACACAATATGTCTGTGTGCATTTCGAGCAGTTTATAAGACTGTTTACCGTTGTGTCTAATATCGTTGCGCTTTAAAGCTGCCAAACAGCATTAGCAATCCAATAAAAAGCTTAGCAATTAACGTCAACTACATTAACAAATGCCCCAAAGTATAAATTTTGTCTCCAAAACTAATCGCGAATGAAATCAAAAAAATGATTTTAAAAATTTGCATAATAATAGGAGAAGGTATAAGAATTATTTAATTCCTTTAAAAAAATATTGTAATTAAAATTCTACTAAAAAAGATAAAACCTTCAAAACAAGGACTTCAAGATTCCAATAAATCTTAATACAATAAATTCTTTATGTTTTTTAGTATGTGCCATTGATAAAAGTAGAACAGATTGATAGGTGACTAACATCCGTTAGCGCACTCTAATAAAGCATTCACCAAATTTGTTACCCCAGTCAAAAGTTCCAAGGTATGTTATACGTAAAATACAAAAAAATTTAATTGAAAACGTATCCTCTTAATTTCCTTGTAATATTTATATAGAATAACTTAATAAAAGATACCCAGTAAATAAGTATTAAGAATATGTCATTTGTCTACAAGATAGCGACATTTAAATACTTATTATCTGAAAATAATACTATTATTACCTTATGTACGTAATATGAATATTCTCCCCTTTCTTAAGATAAATTTTTGTTCTTTTTATCTTTCAACCGCATAGCAAACTAACCACAAAGCTTTTTTTTTCTTTGTATTTTTTTGCCTGTTGAAATATGTAAAATTTAAATTGACATTGATTCATTGACATAAGCAAAACCAGGAAACCAAGCTTGCAAACCGCGATGTATATATGTATAGAGTAAAAGGATGTGTGTGTGTGTCAGCGATAATTACAAGCATCTTGTTGTCAGACGGATACTTGGGATCCTTATATGCATCCGTATGTATGAAGGTATGTATGTATAGTGTGTATGTAGCCGCTGGTCGGGTACAATATCAATTATCGAACGTCAAGTGTCGCTCAAGTGTCACGTCAACACCACAAAAACACCAATGGTGGAGTACGCAACTCACATGATGACAATCATCGTTTTTATCGAAACTGGTTTCTTTTGATGATGAGTTGGCTGCTGCATTGGGAAGCGCAACTTGAAAGCCTTTTTCCCATTTTTCCTACACCCACTGTCACTCCCACTTTATACTCTATGTGTAGTATGTATGGTTGACTGCTCTCTCTGACTTTGATTGATTACAAAAGCAATTGAGCGCAACCTTATTCTAAAATCGCCAGCAACAACAAAGAAAGGAGGCACTGGAAGCGAAATAAAATAAAATTAACATAAATCAAAGAAAAAATGGGTAAATTCTCGATTGACAGCTTCGCAAATGGAAACGTAGCGCAATTAGCTCCCAAATGAACCCTAGAGACCCATTGCAACAATAGGTTAATGAGCCACGCCCCATCAATTTTTAGCGGTAAGAATTTGCCCAGCTAGACGCGCCGCGGCGTCTGCTATTAATTAGCCAAGTAACAGAGAGAATGCTGCGAGGCACTAAATGAAAAATAAAAATCCAATTACGTTTAATTGATAAATGAATCAGCAGGCGTGACAGATGCTGATTGATGTGAAATTTTCAAGAAAAAAAATTGTGAAAGAGTGCGAAAATTCAAACTCAAACCCAAAAGCATAAGCGGTTTAAGAAAAAGAGTAGAGTATTCGAAGTGTGTGTATAAGAATGATACAAATAAAGAAAGAGTTTATTGCTATTGAACTATTTATGTTTAAAATGTTTTTAACATTGAATACTCAACGTTTAACGCAGAGGGGACCATAAAAACACACAGCTTTTTTGATGTAGTGTCAAGATGAGAGGTTGAGAACTCTACAACTTTTGTTTGACATTTAATAATAAGCTAAACGCTTTAAGCTAATCTCAAATATATTGAAGGTCACAGCTTATTTGAAGCAGTTTTAATTAAGGCAATAAGGCTAATTAAATGACAATTTTAACAAATTTACTAAACCATTTAACTTTAATGAAATTAAAAATAAACCAAAATGAAATTTAGTTTGTAAATTACTAAGTAGCTATATTTATTAACTTTGCCTAATGTCTAAAGCATTTGTACATTTCGCAACTACAATAAAAAATAATTGTTTAAGAGACCTTAAATGCATTTTGGCTAAAATGTGTCAACGGAGAGAGTTGGTCAGAGTTTAGTCAAAGTTTTCAATGTGATGTGGACGAGTGTAGCAGTGAAGTCGGCAAACAACTGTTGTTGTTGTCAGATAATTGTTAACCATCAAGTTGCACCGCAAATCAAGTGCAGCAATTGCAACTGGCCTGCAATTCATTTGTGGCAAGGATGAAGAGCAGATAAGGCGGTTGGTCGGTTGGTCGGGTTGGGTTGGGTCAAGGGTGCGGGTGTCAACAATGTGAGAACTACTATAGCAAAAACCAAAGACAAACCGCATGCAAAGTTGCCAACGTAGCCAAAACAGTTAAAACCACGAGTCAACCCTGAAAGTGTCAGTGCAAAGTTTCACAATGCTTAAGCACACTAGTATATAAAAGGGAATAGGGCAGGGTACTTAATGGAGATGGAGTTAGTATTGTGGTTGGGGCTGGGGCATACAAAATCTGCTTTCAGTTCCATTAAGCATTCGACGTGGCTTATCAAACTCCAGAGACGGCCATTCATCAGCATTAGAGGGAAAGCGAAAGCGCTTTGAACTTTTCAACTATTTCGCATTTTTGGAGCATATTTAATGTATACAGATTTTGCAGATTTTCCCATCAAAACAATATCTGTCATTAGTGTCAAATGTACATTTACAAACATAATGGAGGGGGCGTGACGAAAAATCCTTTTAATGTCAGTTTACCAGGAAAACTGTTATCCCAAGTCAATCCGGTTCATAATGTCAGCTACATAATGGGAATAAAGCACACACACAAAACTCTTCCTGCCTCCCTGACATCTATTGAACAGCAGCAATGAAAGAGGCAGAATTTACTAACTTCCAACCCCGTTAACCCATCATCAGACTGGCAGGCAGGCAGGCAGGCTGGCAGGTCGACAACATTAATATTAATTTATTTGTTTATTAATTATTTATGAAATTTTGTCATTTTTGGTAATTATGACGCGCGTCGCCCTATGACCTTTTAATTAAAACCTCGACTTTGACAACTGAGCGACAAAAAACCAACAAAACAACTGAAGCGAATTTCGCATAAAGTGCGCTCGCTCATAAAAAATATACGAAGAGATAGCTTTTTTGTGGAAAGGGATCGGAGGCGTACAAAACGTTTCAAGCAACAAAATTATTATCAGTGCATGTAGACAAAAAAAATGTATAAAAATTAAGAAAGCAAAAGTTTTTTTAGCGACAATCCCGACGCACTTTTATGGCCCTGACTTTCGGTCGTGTATGTGTAAATGAAGATAACCATGGCCCTATCACATATGAACTTTCATAGAGATGAGCAGTATGAAATGATGAATGAAAAATAAAACAAAGCATAGAAGAACCAGAAGAACTCAAACTAAAATTAAGAAGAATTGAAAAATAGACGTATTTCATTAAAGTTTTTTTTTTTTTTTATTTGCTTAACAATTTTATTTCAATATTAAATTCTCATTCATTTAATTTTTTAACAAAAATATTCCTTTATATCGATTGTTTAGGCTTCTTTCGACAAGCCACAAAAATTGCCATCTCTGGCTATCAATGTGTGTGCGTGTGTGCTCTTGTGTGTGTTCATCTGCTTAAAGTATGATTGCAAGTGTGAAAATATATATGCTAAACGTGCCCGCCCCGTTGCGCTCCATGCGTTTTTTGTTTTATGACGCGACGACGTGCTCGGAAAATGAAAAGCACTTGACTCGCCAAAGTGCTGAACTTGGCGGTGCCCCCTCCCCCCTCTTAACACCCTGACTATACCACATCCTGCCTCAAGTCCTGCCACACATGCCGAATCGTAAAACGCTTCGTCTTTTCTTTCGTTTTTTATTCTTAACCAGCAAGCATTTTCTTGGAACAGCACAAAAAAAAACTACTGATTTCGGGAAACATTTAATGCGGGTTGCACTTGGAGTTTAATTGAATAATGAATGCTCTATTTTATTTCAGAATTTGTGCACATTGTTTGTTGCAAAATCTGAAACAATTATATCTTACATTAAGTAATAAATAAAGTAATTAAAATCCGACCATTTGAAAGGATATAAAATCCTGATAAAATTAAAAAGTTTTAGTTCCACCTTTTACCATCTTTTAATCTAATGTTTACCTTAAACATTTAGCATAGAGTACTCTGCACTTCGTTTATGGCCCATGCGTCAGCTCTTTCAGTTTGAATAACATACGCAGCTCGCAAGTAAATTGTATATTTTTGCCTCTACTTCATTCTCATTTGTTTGAAACATTTAAGGAATTGTCGCCAAGCTGATGTCTAACTTGATGTCACAAGGTTCTAAACTTTATAGAGTAAATAAAGTATGATTGGGTGTACATGTGTGTGTGTGTGGGTGTGTTGATACTAGTGTGCGTGTGTAAGTTCCGCCATTGTGGTTTGTACAAATTCAACACTCTATTTACTGTGCTGTGCTTTGAGTTAATTTCATTTGATTTATGCGATTCTCTGTGGCCTGCAAACTGGAACTGAAGCCAAAATTGAAACTGGAGATGGAGCTGAAATTAAGCCCGATGTTGTTGCTGTTGTTATTCGAGAGTATCTGTTGTTTGTTAATGTTGTTGTTCTTGTTGTCGTTGCTGCTGTTGCTGTGGTCAATAAATTACCCGCTGTGCAGAGGCTTTTCGCATTGTTCCTTTTACATTTTTGAAGTGCACTTTATGCTTTTTGCATACACAATTCGCAATTAATTTAAAACAATTATGTTGAAGCCGTGCAAAAAGAACTGAATTCGCCGCCCACACTCCAGCATTCCCTCTTCTCCCCCGTCACCCTCTCTCCCTCTGCCATCGCAAAGTAAAAATAACAACAACAACAACACACAAAAAAAACCATTCTGCGGTGAAATGACATGTCGCCTGTCAACCGCACATTTTCAGTTCAAGTGTTATGCAATTATGGTAAAGCATTTTCACGGCTGGATTAAACAAACAAACACACACAAAAAATTGGCAACCAGCTGAGTTAATCATTGCTTCTTGGCTTCAAATTGAGTAACAACATAATTTATTAAGCCCAAAAAAAACAAATAATTATAATTGAATACGGAAGTCAAACTTTTCGATTTTAAAATTATTTTTAATGAAGATATTTCAAAACAGTATTAATGATATACTTTCAGTTTTGATTACTCAATATCTTACTAAAATGTATTTCAATCATAAATGGTAGTTTCAATCATTTTTAACTTACACAAATGTGTAGTCTCAAACATTTTTGAAAAATGTTAGACATTAGACAACAAATTTCATTAAGTTTTAAAGTCAAATGCTACGAATTACATATTTTATAATTTTTGAACTTAAAACAACTTATTTCTGTTATTATGAAATTCTAATTTCCTACAATGCATACTTTCGTAAAAAATTTTCAAAATAAGTGTAAATCATAGCCCGTCGATTATGTATAAAAATCTTTGTTCTCCAAACTTAAATTGTCTTTTTCCATTAGCAGTACAGTAATTCCTCGATTTGCGTCATTTTTGTGAACAAAATCTTAAAATATCACACATACGTCCTGACTAGTAATAGCTTTTTCTCAATCCACATATTTTGTTTTTAGTTTTATTAATCAATTACTTAATTCTTTTTATCAAGTTTACATATGTATGTAAATTGTCGAATGCGTTTAAATGTATGTGAAAAAAACTTCAGAATTCGTTTTACGTCGTTTCAATATACGTCGTTATAGCGCGGGGCAATTCACAACGTAAATCGAAAGATTACTGTAAGTACATATATCAAAAATCTTGCATTGAGATCTACAAGAATACTGCATTAAAATCAACAAACGAAATTTTTAATCGATTTTTAAGCTAAATATTTGTGACCAAGAAACGAAATCGGTAATCGTCAAAACTTTCAAATTTCATTTCCTCGTCAAAACTAGACCTATTTAAAAATCGAGGGTTATCTAGTAAAAGAAAAGGTATTTTTAAAAATATTTTTACTTTGCATCTTTTTTCATATTCATTTCATATTCAGTACTATTCCATAATTAATTGTCATATTTACATTATACGCAATAACTTTTAAATATTTTTTGGCTTTTTTAAAAACATTTCTTTTAGATTTTGTAGGAATTTGAGTTTGCTGTGGCCCACGCCTTCACTAACCGCCCTTGGTTAATATGTCAACTGCATTAAAGTCTAATATCTTGACATTGGAATGAGTCGCAATATACTTACAACCCTAATCATTGTCCGTATCGCCGAAAATCTTATCTATGTTGTCCCTGTTGTTTGAAGACTTTGCTTTTAATTTAATCAGAAGTACGCTTAAAAGAATTCACTTCTTCCATTTCTTCCTTTATATATAACTCAGAATATTTTCAAAAAAATAATAACTATAAATAGCTTTGAAAATCGATTGCGATTATTTATTTATAAATTATAATCGAACAAAAGCTTGGCATGTGTTTATTGCATTAACAATTTGCATTGATGTGAAAGTGCTAAGCTTTGAAAAATTGCATAGCTCGAGGCACGCTAATTGCATCTGTCTGTTGCTCCAGGTGCTAACTGCGCCAGATGCAACCCGATGAAGCGCTGGGAAAGGAGGACCAGAGCTAATGGATTTTTCCACGCCTAATTACCATTACTTAGCTGGACGCAACACACCATGCAGTAACTACAAAAAATTACATTAAAAATTTGACACCTTTTTTTGTGTGAGTAAGGGGAAAGAGTGTGGGAAATGGTGGATACCATGCTTATTTTAATTTTATAATATTCTTTTCCTTTCTCTTTTTATTTTTTGGTGCCAGCTAAGAGGTGTGTGGAAAAATGCAAATGGAATTTCATAGTCACCATTAACACCTTTTTGTACAGGTTCGCCTGTTGGCTCTTACATTCTCGTTTCCATTCATTTCTTGTGGTCCTTGCTTCCTTTCTTGCTGCGCATATTTTATGTGACGTCATGGTCAAAAAAACACAAGAGAAAAGAAAAAAAAAAGTATACAAAAAAAAATGCATTTAATTAAATGCCACACAAATGCGGCGCGAAACGTTTTCAGCGTGTGATATTTTTCAACACGTTCCGCTTGTCCTCCTTTCGACCCAGGACCCTGTGACCAGTGTCCACTGTGTGCTAAAATGCGCGTTCACCAAGAGAAGAAGCAAAAGTCGCCTTTTATTCGATTAGTGGCATTATGCATAGAAATTTCAAATTCAAGTGTATTAAACAGACAAAACGAAAAAAAATTAATAAATAAATAAAATTATTTTTAAGAAAAAATCAAAATCACTTTTAAGCCAAAAAAAAAAAAATTACAATTTTAACAAAAAAAAACCAACTTCAAAATAACCAAAATGCCCTAAAAATTAAAAAATAATTGAGATTTCTTGTACAAGAAGTAAGAACTATTGTTATTTTTGGAGTAGATGTCAGCTACGGTAGGTTTACACTTAATACTGACAAACACAAATTCACAGATTCGCAAGGAGTAGTTTTAATCTACTATTTATTATTATTTTAATCTTTTATTATTCCACTTCATAAAAATTCTTCCAAGTCCAATGTTAAAAATTATAGGGGGATTTCGAAATTGTCTGCCATTCCGAAAGTCTTCGAAAAACTTATTTGCTCTCAATTGCAACACTCATGTAGTGCAATTATGTCGCCTTATCAACACGGTTTCGTAAAGCGTAGATCTACTACCACCAACCTTCTAGAATTTACATCGCTTGTTATTAAAGGATTTCAAAGCAAAATGCAAACTGATGTCATTTATACCGATTTTAGTAAGGCATTTGATTCTGTTAGTCATCAACTTTTTCTTCATAAATTAAACATTATTGGGCTCCCAACTAACCTCCTTTCTTGGCTTTCCGACTACTTGTGTGGCCGTACACAAAAAGTTCTCTTTAAATCATCTGTCTCTAAACCAATTTATATATCATCAGGTGTCCCCCAAGGTAGTCACCTTGGGCCTTTATTATTTAATCTCTTTATTAATGATCTTCCTGCAGTAATATCTAACTCGCACGTGTACATGTTTGTCCTATAATGAACCTTCTCTCAGTAACTTACTACAGTCTGATCTTAGTGCACTATCTGATTGGTGCAACTTTAACCAACTTAACTTAAATTGTTCTAAATGTAAAGTAATGTCTTTCTGTAGAAGTACTCCTCATACTGCTCAGTACTTGCTTGATGGCTCACCACTCGATCGCGTATTAGAATTGAAGGATTTGGGTATTATTCTTGACCCAAAATTAAAGTTTGATTCTCATATATCGTGCATGGTTAATAAAGCCATCAGTGTCGTTGGTTTCATCAAGCGATGGTCGAAAGAGTTTAACGATCCCTATACTACTAAAACACTTTATACATCCCTAGTGCGTCCCATCCTTGAATATGGATCTTGTGTGTGGTCTCCGCAATACAAGATTCATCAGGATAGAATCGAATCTGTTCAGAAGAAATTTCTTTTATTTGCACTTAGAAGTTTTAACTGGGTTCCCGGAGTTGATTTGCCTTCGTATTCAAATAGACTTATATTAATTAACCTTCCTTCTCTTTTAAACCGTAGAACTATGCATGGAGTTTTATTTGTTACTAATCTGCTCAATGGTGAAATCGATTCACCTACTTTATTAAGTCGAATAAACTTATCTGTCCCTATTAGATCTTCTCGTAACTTTGTACCTATTAACCTTGATCGTTGCTCTACTAACTATCTAATGCATGAACCGTTTCGAGTAGTGTGCGCAGACTACAATAAGATGTTTTCACTTGTTTCCTTTGAGGCCTCCATTCCCATACTAAAAAGATCCATACTGCTTTACTTATCTAGTCATAGTCACTAATCACTAATCTTATGATCTGATTGGGTTTTTCTGGGTTTTTCCCAATCCTTGCAACAAATGTTGGATCATTAAATTAAATTTTTGTTAACTCCCCAGAATATTTTAATATTTTAATTTTTAAACTTTTTCATTTCATTCCAGTTTGTTTACTGATTTAATTTTAAATTTCATTAATCTTAAACATTTTTGTAGCTTAAGCTCTACTTTTAATTTGATTTAATTTCAATTTTTATGTCGACTGATATTAGTTGACAATAAATAAATAAATAAAAATAAAAACTCATTTTAAGTTCCAATTTCAGTCATTTACTCAACGGATTTTCTCTTACAACAAAATGGCTATCTATCAATCCATTCAATATGGACCATCCATCAACCTATCTTAGCTGACATCGCCTCCAAAAATAACAATAGTTCTTACTTCTTGTACAAGAAAACTCAATTATTTTTTACTTCTTAGGACATTTTGGTTATTTTGAAGTTGGTTTTTTTTTGTTAAAATTGTTGTTTATTTTTTAATTTTTGAAGGTATATCTAATAAGTTTTCTATATTTAGGATAGACCTACTAAATGTGTTGTTCATATAAGGTAGCTTCGTTTAAGTGAAACAAACAAAGAAAGGCGAATACGCCTAACTCAACAGAGGTGACGACGTCCCCTAACTTCACAACTAATCTGGGATGATGTCGTCAGCTGTCTTCCTACCAAATTGTGTGACTCATACAATATTACTAAACACCTTTTAAAAACGGAGGGGGGGCGGAGGTGGGAGTGGCATCCAAATTTTTGATGCAGATCTTTGGTAGATGTCACCGTCTATCTTTCTACCAAATTTGGTGACTCTAGCCCAAGAACTTTTAAAGATATAACCGTTTCCGATTTAAAAAGGCGGGTGGATATGGTGGGCGTGGCATCCAAACTTTTGATGTAGATCTTAAGGGGACGTTATCACCTAACTTCTCAACTAATATGGTACTCTAGCTCAAAAAATCGTGCGAGATACGTATGAATAAGTATGCAAATTTAAGAGATATGCGGTTTTCTTAATGAAGCCATTGCAAGAACTAGACCAAAAAAAAATGGGACCGCACTGGAAGCACCAGTGTTCAAATACAAAAGGAATCATCAAAATCGGTTTACCCAATAGCAAGTTCTAAGGTAACAACGCCAAAAAAAAAAAAAAAAAAAAATACAGACGAACTAATAACCTCCTTCTTTTTTGAATTCGGTTAAAAATAGGCTTAATCAAAAAAATAAGGTTTATTAAAATAAAACCAATTGAGTTAAAATAAAATCATTTGTCAATTGGTAAACATATCGATTAACATACAAATAAAAGAAATGTTTTTATTCGGGAGTATACCCTTTCGAATTAAAAATTATATTTTTAAATCTCTTCACAATTGTCGAAAATGTCGATAAGCATAAAAAATAATAAATACACAGAAAACGAACATATTACCTTCTATTTTCGAAAGTAGGTTAAATTTAAAAGTAATTGTTAGTTCTTTAAGGTAACTTAGAATAGAAAACTAGTACATAAAATGTGAGATGCATAAAAAGAAAAAAATATATGCAAAAAATATCAAGAATTTTTTATTTATGTGACACGACTACTGTATGTAATACTAAACTACATCAATCACGTTTGTAATTTATGTAAATTATTGACCTATTTTGCAAATTTAACCCATTATGTGCTAAGTATAGCAGATCAGAAATCATCAACAAATATCAACATAGAAAGTTAAATCTATTGAGTATTCAATTTCTTCAATCGAATTGAGCCCCCTCTAGCTTGTATATCTGTATGTATTTATTCTCTACAAATTCCAACCAATTTGTTGTCACACACTTTTGGCAAATGCTGCTGCTGAATTAGAGGCCATGCATATTTGCAGTTCAAACAGTTGTGACTGCCGTTTCTAGTTACCAAAACTCACTTCCTGTTGCTGCTGCTGCCTTATTGCTAGCTCTATTGAATGTTGCAGTTGCCGTGGGGCATGGCAGCAACAACAACTGCAACAACTACAACAAAACAGCTCAATCTGCAGAGCTTCAGCTTTAGTCGTTTCCTGGCCCTTGAGCTATTCCGTTTTGCTGCTTACTTTGTATTTAGGCATTGCAGTTTTGCAATTTTTGTGTTGGCTCTCAAAACGCAACGGAAATTGCTCGGTAGGTGAACAGTAAACCGAAAATTTCAAACCAGAAACCAGAAACGAACGAATGAATTTGTCATTTGCAATTTGTCTGTTGTCTGTTGTCTGTTGTCTCCTTTTGCTATGATTTTTTTTATTATTTTGTTGTTTGTTGCTGTTGTTGTTGTTGTATGCCGTTTGCCTGACAAAATTGCAGCTCAAAAGTTTGTGTAACCAAAACGCAACCCCGAAATCTGAACTCTTCCCGCTTTGTAGCCCTAACTGTTTGCATACGTGCCCAATGTGCAATTGCCTGGGCGCTTCCAATCATTTGGCCATGCTGTTGTTGTTATTGTCCTCGTTGTAGTCGTTGTTGTTGTTGAGTATGCAACATGTAACTGACACAATCGAAATGGAAAACGACTTGCAATACGACACAACTACAATTGCCACCAGATGCTGCTGCTGCTGCTGCTGTTGGTGATGCAACATAAACATTTTCTTACCTTGCAACCGCACACGGAAATTGAAGTGTGAAATCTGCGGCAAATCTCTAAGCATCTCTCTGACTGCCGGATTAGCTAACCTCCCAAGCCCCACAACCCTCACACCTGACATTGCATCGCATCGTGTGATTTTTGAGTGTTTGATCGTCAGACAGGCGTCAGATTATGTCAGCCCCGCAACAAAAAAATTTAACATAAAAGGAAAGACTTCTGCTTCTTCATCTCGTCTAACCCAAAAGGCAAATAGCTAAGAAAAATATATGCACCCAAAGTTGGCTAACGGAGCCAAACTGAAGATGGCTTCAAATGTCCCGAATCTGGCGCCTGGCAGTATGCGACAAAATCCTGTAGGTCTGCTGCTTGTTTACTTTGCAGCGGCAACACTGCGGCGCCTTAGGCAAATGTAGCAAGTGCAAAAACCAAAAAGAAATAAAGGTAAAAAGACGACATCTGAATGCACTTTCTCCCTTGAACAAAAATCTTATGATAAATATTATAGAAAGAGGAATGTAAGTTGCTAAAATAATGAATCATTGAATTTTAAACAACTAATTGCTTAAACATTAACAGTTTATTAAGCATCTGATGTATTAAAAATAAAATAAATGAACTTAAAATGTATGGTTCTCTCTATGCAAAAGGGGTCAAATCCGAAGGCTTGAAAGAAACTACTCCTTTGACATGGATCTCCGCTTTGGAATAGGTTCATATATTTCAATTTGGGTTTCCGAAGGAATTATATCGTAATTGTTTTTTAAAATTGATTTGTTTCTTAGAAAATTTCGCTATATGAAAGTAAAATAAAAATATTTGTAGATTGGTGTATGGTAGTTAAAATGTATGTCTATAAGCATATATTGAATGAGCTTTATTTATAGCATTAAAAGAAAGCCAGAAAGATAAAGCTTTTCCATCGTTCTCAAATTTATCCCTAAATTCGTTTGGCAAGTCCAAATGACATTCGATGCAGTTGCAGTGTATAGGCTTAATACACTTTATGCCACGGACTAGCAGCAACTGCTGATGTGTGGCGGATGCAACACAGTTGCGCTTGTACGCATTGTTGTTGTGTTACAGTTGTTGTTGTTGCTTATCAGTGACTGTAGCTGTAGCTGTAGCTGTGGCAAGTTGGCGTTACGGTTACGGTAACGGTACATTGCACATACGCCGTGTGGCACAGCAGCATTTTAAGCTTAAGTCAGCCCACAATTTTTGCCTATGTATTCGTTACCTGAATTCCCTGTGTCAATTGTAAGTCTGTCTGGCTGTCTGTCTTCTTGTTGGTAAATATTTATACACAGCATTAAATTCAGTTAGACAAATTGAAAGCATGGCTTTTGCGGAAAAATCTTAAAGCGAGCATACCATAAAGGAGAGTTAAATAAAATGGAAGGAAAGGAACGCAATATAAAATAAACAAAACAAAACAAACATAAGAAAGCCAACTCATCAAGTTGTGCCAAGACTGCCAGTTGCACGTTACACGGGGCGTATGCGTAATTTGTCGGAAGATGCAGTAAAAATCCAGCTGCAGATGTTTCGAAGCACGAAATTAATTACAAAAACACACACACATACAGACACACACACAAGCAAAGCAGCTAAGCAAAAGAATAACAAAAACAGCGCCAAAATAATAATAATAATAATAATAAGTAAGAAAAATAAACTTTACACACACAAACACACAGACACATACAGAGCCAGCGAGCCAGAGAGCGAGAGAAACCATGAAGAAGCATATGCTAAGGAAAAGGCATAAAAATAAACTCAAGAAAGAAGAAAACACAACTTTTACGATATTATCTACATATGTATGTATATATGCAAGTGTCTGTGCTTGTGTGTGTGTCTTTGTTTATATTTCTTGTTGTTACTGATGAGTTGTGAGAAAGAGATTTGGCAAAAGTTGTAAAAGCCTGCACCAAAACTGGAAGTTACTGCTGGTCATATCTATGACTGTCCAAAAAGCAGAGCTCATCATTCCACTCGCTGCCAAACTTATACCCTATGATATGGGGTATACTGAGTAACATAAATTAGTTGTGTACGCCTTGTAAAGATTGTTTTGCAATATACAATATATGAAAATTAAACTTCTGGAAAGTATTTTAGACACATTTCTACGACATAATGATTTATAACGGATTTGCAAACTATTTTTTAAAGACATTTTTTTGTAAGGCTATTAAAAAAACTCAAAAAATTGTTCTTTAAGTTGGATGATAAAGTAGTTAATTTTAAAAACGACTCAACAACTTAGAAGAAATTAATATGAAGTACTTATAAAAAAAAAGTATGCTGTTAAAAATTCTGTATTATTTTGATTAGTTTTAGTTAGCAATAATATTTTATTTTTATTATTATATATTATTAATATTTTTGTTATATCCTTCAAAACATAATACAAACTTAAATATTTGAAATTCAAAATAATATCTTCCGAATAGTTATTTAAAAATTTCAAAAAATACTTACATTTATCAAAAAAAAAGCAAAACTTAAAATAAACGTCACTTCTTGAAGCTTAAAAATTAAATATACATACATTGTTCTTTTCATATTCTTTGCAAGTAAACAGAAAAAAAATGTGAGCAGTCATAAAAATGCAGGTGTTATTTGATTTTCAGTCTCTGAAAACAATGGAAACCTTTTTAAGAGCATTAAAAATTCAACAACATACATATGTATGTATGTTTGTGCATATATCAATATATCATCTTGTTAAATTGCTCTAGCTCTCAGCCCCCAGCTCTCAGCTCTGGCTCTGGTTTTTGTTGTTGTTGCTATTGTTGTGTTGGTTGCCTTAAACATTTTATTTGGTAACGTCTTTGGTGCCATAGGACTTGGTAAAACTTGAAAGGCAGCAATTAGTGTTAAATAAAGAAGTCATAAAGTGTAAATAACATTTTTAAAGCACAAATGAAAAGCAAGCAATAATAATACCATTGGCAGAATTACTTCTACACTCAGAGTGCGACTCTGCTTCCTTGTATGTGGGTCTGGTTAGGTGCGTATATATATGATGGCTGACTGGATGGCTGTCTGACTGGATGGCCATTATTTATGTGCAGCATTGTTTGGCATTTAAAGTGAAAAGCTGGCCGACAGCTGGCAATCATTTTAAAGCATTTGCCAAGCAATTAATTGTTGCATAAATATTGTAAACAAATTGCTGGTCACATGTATGTAACGTGCATTGCATCAACAACATCATCAGCGTCAGCAATAGCAACAGCAGCAGCAACAACAACATCGAAAATCATACGATTACAAGTTGATTTTTGCATTGGGAATGTCAAGTCTCGTTTACATTTTGATTTATGCCTCGTTTGTTGGCTCAATTTGTCAATTAATCAGTATAAATGTCAAGCGAAATTGTTTTGAAGAAATTAATGTTTGCATAGAATAAATCATTGAGCCAACCATTTGAGACCGAACGCATTTGCTAACAACACCCAATGAACTGGAAATCATTCAATTCTAACGTGATTTCCCAAAAAATCTATTGAGTTTTGCTTAATTTTGCGTGTCTTTAATTGAGTTAGTTGTGAATTTGTTATATTTAAATGATTTTTAAAGTCAATATTTACAAGAAAATTATTTTATTCTGTATTTGGTTTTAAATTTGTTCTTGTATCTTTTTTGTACATTAATATTTACAAGATTTACTATTTTATTAGCTTAAAAGTTTATTTATTTATATGCAAATAATATTTTCTATTTTTATTAAGAACATGACTGTCTACTTTTTTTTGTGGTTAAGAAATCAAAGTCTTATGTATTTATTATTGCGCAACTTGTGGCAACTTATTGCGTTTTGTACTCCAAATTAAGTTAACATATAACATAATTGATGGCTCGATTTGCATAAGTTTTTTGCAATGCAAATACTCAACTGACAAATCGTTCCATTTCTTTGGCTTGTAGGCCAACGACGACTGCAATCAACTTGCATATTTTTTGATATGCTGTCAAGTTGGATTTTGGCAAAAGGAATTCAAGTCCTGTGCCTGCCGCCAGCCGCCTGCCGCCTCCAAGCATCATTTGATAGACAAATTGAAACAAATTTTGGGCAAACAATGCGTTCTAATAGATATGCACGTTGCATGCGAGAAATAAAATGAATTTACGACTCTTTGTGCCTTCCTCTTTGCCTCCCCCCGTTCCAAATAAAATATGACTATGAGTGAAATTTTAAGTTCGACTATGTTTGTTGCAAGTGGATCGCATGCATAGCCATCATTGGTGCTAGGCACTCGAGAAAGCAAGCATTCGTTTCGAGTGTCCCCAGACGGCAAGTAACGGCAAACGACAACGACCAGAACGAACGAAGAGTGGGTAGGGAAGAGGGGTGGAGTACGATGAGGACAGTTTCTAGTGGGAATCACGTAACGAAGTGCATTGTTAAAATATAATAAAATCGCAATTTTGCGTTCATGTTGCAATGTGGCGTCATATCCTTTTTCCTTTAATTTTTCACGAATTCGCCGTTTCGCAGTTCCGAAAAACCCGCCTTCCCCCGAAAAGCAAAGCGAGTAGAAGGGAGAATGCATTTCTATTTCCCCACTTCACACCCCACTCACTGCATGCCTTGTGCTCTCTGGTGCAGTTCATAATGGTTCTCCATTCGCGGAGATGGTGCGGATGAGGAGCGGTTCGTTCTAACGGCACTTTCTATGCACACTCCATAGATTTTAATGCAATTTTCTACGGGTTTTTATATGTTTTTATTTCACTGTTGTCATTGTCACAGCTGCCAAAGTCTTTGTTCTTTGTTCTTTGCCTAGGAACAGGTCCGATTCCATAGCGACCAACCCGACGACCGACGACCAACGACCGCTGGCCGCTTCGTTGAGTTTTGGCTGAGTTTTATGTTGTTGTTGGGTTTGTTTGGGTTTTGCTTAGTTGTGTTTGGACCATGTATCCGGTTCGCAAGAGTTTCTTGCTTTCGTTCCTTCTTTCATTCTCAATACTGCACTCAATTGTCCTTCAGCGCACTTTTGCGGTTTGTTGCAGCTTCTCCACAGCGCCCCCCAACCGCCTTTATGCTGTAAAATATAATGCCTTTGTTTGTTCGCGCAATAAAAAATGATTACTTTAATTTCCGTGCACATAAAAAAAAAAAAAAGAGAACACGTCTAACATGAAAAATTGCTGTCATTGTGTGCATTTTTTCTTCTATATTTTTTAACCATAGATTGGCACAATAAATGCATTAAGCTAGGCAAATTCTTGGGTAGTGGATGCTGCAAAAAAAAACTTTGCTTAGCTTTTCACATATCTTTCGCATGAGAATATTTCACTTAACATTTCAGTTTCTTGTTTTGTTTTTTGTGCTGTCCTACAAACAATCAGAAAAATATGTCTGTCCAAGGAACTTATTTTTATTCTCACTTCTTGTCTTGCATTGTCCTTTTTTTTGGATCCTGCTGCTTTCTGGTGGGTTTTTTTTTATTTTTGTTTTTGGCTTCCTTGCGAATGTTTTGTGTCAAACCGCATGGGCCAAAAACAGAAGTCAGGCCCAGGCTGTGGATTGTGGCTTTATCTTCCTTCAACGCCCTCGCCACCCTTCCCCGCACCCCAACCCTTTTAGCTCTTCCCTGCTCGTTTTTTTTTTTGTCTTAGTCTCTGGTTGCTGCTGCTAAGCGAAAAGTTTATGGACCAAATTGTTTTCACCTGCTGTCCCAAATTTATAACACCTCTCGCCTGGCCTTTATTTTTATTTGTATAATCCTTTCGCTTATGGCATGCCCCTTGCTGCAGCCACGCCCCTTCCGTTCGTCGCCAGCACATTTGCACATGACAGAAACCAGGCATTGGAATTTGCGAGCCCGCCACTTGGATTAGTGGAAAGACAAAAACCCAACCCAACTGAATTCTCAGCTCTTACTCCTACTCCTTCGCCTTATGCTCCTCTTCCTGCTGTTTCTTCCTCGACCTATGCAAACATACATTCCCTCCTCCCAATGCACAGTGGTCAAAAAGTTAAGTCTCTCTCTCGCTCTCTTTCTATTTAAAAGCCTCCTTCTCCTTCACTTTCGAATCTTTTTATGGTCATTTCTTGTACTTTGCATAATGCGTTGGTTCGCCCCAATTTTTACGAGTTTTTGGCCAGCGGGCCGACGGCGGATTTTCAGGCCATAATGGCCCAAACACTTGTTGTATCCGCAAGGTGCAACCCCCAGCCAACCTCCACCCGCCAATCATCCCGCGCTGCCCTTCTGATGAGTTGGCGCTATTGCAGAGAAACATTTTTCAATGGCCTCATTAAACGACCAGAAATTATATTAAATTTGCCAAACAAAATTCCGCTGCATAAAAATGTTGTAAATATTTTTATGCCTGCATTAATATGCAACGTCAACCACTGTGCCACAGACCTCTTTCTCTCTGTGTGTGTGTGTGTGTGTGTGTGTGTGGGTGGATGGGTTGGTTTTGGTGGTGTCGCTGTCGCTGTCGCTGCTAATACCACCGCTAATAAAATCTTACTGCCGTAGCAACGCAGAGCCATGAAGCACAGCTGTGTGCAGTCATTTTTACTGCTGCAGTTGGGAAATGGCAATGCCGAAAGGCAAAAGACGATGAAAACGATGGCCAAAAGGCCAAAAGGGAATTGCGCGAAGCTGAACACGCCAACACTTCTGTCCTCTCTAGGTCTTTGTTGTTGTTGTTCTCGTTGTTTTTTGGGGTGTGAGCTAGTTCACAAGATTGCAATGAATGAAATGGAACGGTCTAGCTCTATATTAAGCTTATTGTTCGATTTATGATTAGCTTAAAGTACATAGCTTTAAGTGCTTTACAGTATATCTTTTTTATAATACTGTTTACATAAATATTTGTGATTTAATTAAACTGATAGTACATAAATTTTAAAATATAATATCTCTGCATGCTCTTTTATACTTAGAGCAATGGCCTCAAAATTAATACAGTATTAAAGGAATATACAAACACTTTTTTATTCTAAAAAAAAAAACAATGTTCAAATGCCAGGGAAATGAGTGGAAAAAAATAAAAAAAAAAATGTTTAAATAACCATGATTTAAGTATGTATTTAAATTTCTATCTATCTCTTCTATCTAATCTTGGATTCTCACAAATACTTATAAAGTTGAGTCCTAACATACAAATAGTAACTTTTACTTGAATGTCTTGCCAAGTGGCAAACTTACCCTAAATTGTCAGGTTTTAAGTTAGAAATTCTCTATTTAATATATTCCTAGGTATAGCGGAGTGAATAATACAACACCAGATGAGATAGAAATATGTAATAAAAATGGCTTAAAACTGAAGCTTGAATCGTACACTAATCGTTAAGTCACATGAATGAAACCACAAAAAAAAATTAGTAAAAAGTAGGGTTAACGAAAAAACTAGAATGTCTGTCGTGTTCATTACGCAGAAAAATGTATTAAAAACTGCTTCTAAATCTTATAATAAAATGTATTGCCTATTCTATGATTAAATACAACGCCAAGAGACACTCTTTTTAACTTGATCTATTTAAATGCAATTTTGAATCTTAAGGTGATTCGATCTACAGCAAGGGTAATGTATCTATGTAATCGTACATATTATTGGGTAATGTGAGTATGTTTTCTTCTTTTCTAATCTAGATGTGATTTACTTTATAACCGTTTTGTGTGTGTGTGTGTGTTTGTGTGTGTTGCCTCAGGCAAAAGAATTAGACGATTATGAGCATCTGGATAATAACATTTTGTGCACACCCTCGACATGTCCTTTCTGTATACTGTTCTGTTGTGTCCTTGTCGGTTGTCGTTGTCGCTTGATCTACCGTTTCATTTTAAAATACAAATTAAAAGATGACAACGTAGCTGTTGTTGTTGTTGGTTGCTGTTACCGCTTAACGTTTACATCTAATGAAACTTTATGACGACCACTTGGCCCGAAGGGGCACACAAACACACATAGGTCACAAGAGGAGCGGGACATCGACTTGAGCCACACCTTTAAGTGCCTTACCCACCCCACCCCTTACCGCACCTTGTGTTCCTTTTTTTTTTGTACCTGTCCGCGGTTTTTTTTTCACTAATTTGCCGAGCAATTTACATAAAGGCCGCGCTGCCAAAGTTGTTAGCCAACGCAATTTTTTGCATATATTTCCACGGTCAACAACTGAAAATGACCAACAATCAGAGAGAGAAAGAGAAGGAGAAAGAGAGAGTGAGAGTAAGAGAGAAAAACCTTCAGGCTTTGCCTGGGCAACATAACTTGATTAAATTAGAGCTTAAGTCGAGGGCCTTATATACAGGGTCGAAGCTGGCAGGCAGGGATTCTGAATTTTTTGGGTCTAATGACAGTCAGCTGCATTTTACTGCTTTTCCGCGTACTCAATGCTTTTCCCGAGTTGATTTCCCGTGCTCGACAGCTGTATGCCTTTTTGCATTTTTGGATTTTGCGAGTCATAATTCGGAGATTTATTTATGCATAAAATGCTTAACAAAATCTGAATAATTACCAACAATGGCCAACAACAACATAACTGACTGACTGACAGCCATACAAAAGGCATAGCAATAAACAGACCGTGAGTGAGAGAAAGAGAGAGATGGGGTGATAAAGAGAGACAGACAGACAGTCAAACAAAACGCAATTTAGATTTTTCGCCTGTCAGTTTCTCTTCATACGAGGTAAAATAATACGTTTTAATAATAATAATAATATGTATAACGATTTCTGGCATACAACTGACAATTGTACGCTACAATATGCCAACAAAAAGGAAATAAAGAAGAAGAATAAACAACAGCAGCTAAAGCAAGTGAGCGTGGCAGGTGTACTAACCACTAAAGGGTTGCCAGAAATATATGTTTAAAGAATTTCTTGGATTTATGAAAAAATAAAAAACTCGACTTAAATAACAAGTGAAAGCTCTACTTGCGGACAGCTTCCGCAGGCAAACATCGGTATTTTTGTCCCCGAGTAGAGCTTTCACAGTAGTTAAGTTAAGCTGATCCTTATTCTAGGGAGCAGATAAAAGTAGAAATTTAAAAGCAACCTTTTAAGCCAAAGAAATCTCTTTTTAAGGACATAAAACATAACATGCGTTAAACATTAATCTCTTTAGGACTTAAAGTTCCTAAGAAATTGCAAGCAATTAGCTAAACTACGAATGAATGTGCATTATGACTTTACGGGTAACTGAACTCGAAATAATGTTAAAGTGCCTTAACTATTCGATTGCCAATTCAATGTGAATAGCTGAATAACTGGCTTTGGGATTTTGAAGCTTTAATCCTTAACCGAAAGCCCCACTCGTCTAACCCCTTTTGTGGCCATTAAACACGTCAATAATCTGACGCGCTGCGGGAACAAAGTTGTCATCAACTAACGGCAAAAGCAAATGGCAATGGCAATGGCGAATGGCAAATGGCGAATGGCAACCGTGTGGCCCCCCCGCTAACAATTAACAATTAAAACCCCAAAGAGCACAACTCAATTTTAGACAACACCAACAAACAGACAAACAGATAGACAAAGGCAATTTCACACACATACACACACACAGATGTACATAAGAGATAGCTGACTTCGATAGCAAACCGCAATAGCAACAAGGATGAAACAAGAAGAAGTAAAAGCAACAACATGCAACAACAACAATGGCCAGGCGAGGCGAAGTTTTGCGCACTTACAACTAAAAACTTGTTACGTATTTAATTGCAATTAAAAAGTTGTTTGTAGTTACGAATGCTGCGTTCGGTCTCTCTGTGTGTGTGTGTGTGTGTGTGTGTGTGTGTGTGTGTTGCCGTTATTATTGTTGTTGTTGTTGTTGGCAATGCTGACTATAAGCGTAGTGCTGCCAAATTGTCCTTACCATAACAGAGAGAGCCACAAAGATGAAGTCATTACACAAGCCCAAACCGAAAATTGGCGCTGAGCAGCCAAAAGGGTTTTTTTTCTTGAGCTTAATGAGTTTGATGTGTGCGGCATGGAGGAGGGGGTAAGGGTGTATTGTCAGTTTACAAAAACCTTAGCCAAATCCCAGCACAAAGCATTCGATATAGCAGGAGACTTAGATTATGCAGGCGATAACACTCATTAGAGTTTTGTGATTTTGGCTTGGGGAAAAAACCCTTGGACAAAACTTTGGCCATAACACTTGGCCATGAACGCAATTGGCCAAACGAAATACGCAGTACATATACAAGAGGAAAGGGTGTGGCATAGCCAAATGTTTTTGTGTATTAATCAAATATTTTTTAAAACAATTTTGACATTAAAGATTTCAAGCTTAAAACAAAAACAAGAAACTGCATTTTTTAAGCAGTTGACAGAAGACAGAAGAATCTGCTTTCGGGTCCACATTGGTGTATTGATTGAGCTCTGCCGGTGCAAGCTGTCAAAAGCCAACTGGCTCCTTAATGCCAAAAGTGCACACCGACATGGAGATATGGTGTCCAGGTCTGGGGCATTGCGCTTCGGAAAAGTCAAAGACGCATCCAGAAGCTCTAGAATTTGGACTTGCGTCGGACGACTGGAGACGAGTGGTACGGAAATGCCTCCTTGCACAATGACCTCAGAATGAACACCATAAAGATTCGGGTCAAATAATATTTCACTAAATATAACGCAAGTTTGCAGCGTCATCGTAACCGGCTGACTGGTGAGCTTGCGGAAAAGAATGTAGTAAGACGATTGAAGCGCATGACGTTCAGGAATCTTCTGCAGTAGCCTACCATCCCATCCACTCAAGCCAGTCCATAGACGATAACGCCTGGTAAAATTAGGTTTGGTGATTTATTTAATGTTATGAATGTTGTGTTGTCATTAAAAATTAAAAATAAAGAAAAAACGACTCCACTTTTTTGAGCAGTTGATATTTCTTTAGTTAAATTGAAATGATAATGAAAAAATAATGATTAATTTCATTTACATTTTATTTTTTTATTTTTGGTACTATTTGTTGGATTTATTTAACTTTTAAGCTTAAAGGTTGATGAATTTTTAAAATTTATTTTATTTTATTTTTATGTTTATTTTCCTTCTAGTTGCAGTTGTTGTCGTTCCAGTTGCCGCTGCTGCTGTTGCAGTGTCTGCTGTCCATAGTGTTGCTGTCGAAAACGTTGCTGCTGTCGACCGAAATTGAAGCGAAACTGCGGTCCAGCAAATGCAGCGGATGCAATTGCCAGAAGAATAAAGACCTACAAAAATAAAAACTCAATTTTAAATATTTTTGCAGAGCTTAAACAAAAGAACTTTTGAACTTACTTGAAATTTCATTGTTTTCGAGTTAACGATGTGAAAGATCGCTTGCAACTGTGCTGTTTGCTTTCGAAACGCCTTGTATTTGTACGACTTTGGTGCAGGCAACAAAGAATAAAACAGGTAAGACACATATTGTATACCTGCATGATAAAGATAATTACCTGAACTTTCCTAACAACTCCAAAATTATATACTCGTCAGAGTTTACCTACGTTTTGTATTGGTGCTCGAAGAATTTAAATTGAATATGCATCAATGCACTAAAAATATATGTATGTATGAGCATACATTTATATTCATAGCAATGAATTGAAATTTCATGATGCCATAGTTGTTTGTTTGGCATACCGAAAATGAAAGAACGAATCCCCAATTGGATTAGTTAAAAGATACTTTTGAGAGTTTTGCTTGACAAGAGCAAAGCAAACAACAAGATTCAGTCAACCATCGAGTTGAAATCACCTGCAGCGGATACAAAAAAAAACATACAACAAAATGTGACCCGTTTGACTCTCGGCTGTCGCCTTGTTGTTGTTGCTTTGGCTCCCCCAAGTGCAGACTGCACTCTAGCTTTCTTTCCTAACCATCCTTTCCCTCCCCTTCGTCAATGTGACGGCAATTGAGTTTAGTGTAGTATACGTGTTTGTACAAAAGAGAGAGAAAGAGAAAGCAAATAAGAGGGTCTAAGCTGTGGGGATTGAGCAGCAATAGTTGAACGCGTGTAAACGGTAAATGAATTTATTTGGCTCATTTAGTTGCAGTTAATTTATTTTTATATTTATTGAGTTTGTTAAGCAATTGCTATACAGCACTTTGTTCAAGCTGAGCTTAAAGTATTTTCTCTTTTTTTTAACCGACGATATCTTATGTTCATGTGTTGTTAAACTTTGCATATCCTAAAAATCCACAACACTCGGCCTAATCATAGTGGACGTGTCTTAGTAATTTCGACAGCTTGAGTAAAATGTCTAATAGGCAGCTTTAGGCAGCTGCTCCATGGCTCCACCATTTCAAAATTGCAGTCCTTTCGACCGCCACTTCCTGTTTGGTGGCTTGTCGCGTGCCGATTCGATTCGCAAACGTCTGGTTTCTGAACACTTTTCGGCATTTTGATGGTTGCCCAACACGACACATGGCCATGCATTCAAATTTGTTCAAATTCATTTCAATTACCGTCAATTTTCAATAATTTTTCCTTAAATTATATTCCATTAGCCCGATACCCAAAAAAACAAAACATAATTAAGCAAAGCACGCAACAGTGGTTGGTAAAATATATCAACAAGGAATTAAAAAATATATATATAACAAAACCCAATTCTTAGCCAAAATTAAGTACTTTTCCATCTTCTGTTAGTTCTTATGCCCATCCTCTGGCAGCATCTCCTAGAAACTTGGCAAAAAGGAAAGAACGAAAAAAAAAATCGAAAAAGATGAAGGAATCCAACTAGAAAATCCAGCTACATTTAATTTTAAACTTTTCATGTGGCAACTTTTTGACTGCCGCCTTCTGCATGCGTGCGGGGCTGGGGGTTGGGGGTTGGGGGTTCGGGGTTATTTAGGAGCAGGTTGGCAATGCATTAGCCAGTGCTGTATTTTATGTGAATATATGTATGTATGTAGGTATGTATATGGCGTTGAAAACACCAAGCAGGTGGCAAGGGTTACGAGTATGCATGTGTGTGTGGGGGAGTACAATGTGGAAACTAGAGGGTCGGGTATTGCCATCCGGCTGTGCTCTTATGAATTTCACATGCTTAAGCCGCAAACTTATGTGCGCGCACAGCTTGAAATCCACGCGCACGTAAACTAAACTCCAACTAAACCAAAAACTCACATTTCTGCCGCGTATCTATTGCCCTGAACTTTTGCTTTTCAACGTCCTCATCCACATCCACATCCACATTCACATCCGCGTTCACATCCTCGTCCTTGTTGTCGTCGCCACAGCTGCATTTCGGCTTTGCCATGTTACCAGGGCTTAGAAGGTAGTGCTCAGGTTTTGGAAGTCGCAAGTCGGCGGAGCAACGTGTGCCAAGTCAATGAGCAATGAGCAATTGACTGCCATCGTCCGTAAACCCGACTTCCTCATCTATTCATACTATCTTGTGACGCTGTAAAACGCGCAAATGTGCTTCAATATGAACGAAAAGTTGTTTGACTGAACTGCTCGCTCTGCAGGAGGCAAAAGAAGTCCCTACAATTGAACTTTTTGGCTGATACTGGCGTGCACAAATTAAACATTATAATAATAGATTTAATTTTTTAAATGACACATCGAAAATTTAGTTTTATAGAGGTAATTGTGATCTTTCATTTTTTTTTTTTTTATATATATATTTATTAAGTGAAGAGCCTGTACTATCATGATAAGTACCTTAACAACACATAGGTGGCAATGTAACATAAAAACCAAACCCCATAACTTAGTATGAGGATTTTAAATACATTTTATCTTATTGACGTCTTGGCAAAACCTTGCCGTTTAAGTCGCCTTAAAGGTCGGGCAGGGAGTAGTCTTCTGGCAAGCAGGCTGCGGTGTCTTAGCAACCTTTCGCTGTATCTGCTTGTGTGCCTTCCAATATGCTCTTCAACTGTATGCAGAAAAAGCGGTATATGTACACTGTGTATTCCCGATATGGCTCTTATGGAGTGCAGATTTGGAGAATAGCAGCCAAGTCCAATTATAAACGTGTACAAGTATTGCAGAATCGTGTACTAAGACAAATAACCAACTGTGCCTGGTACGTACGTGGTTCCACACTCCAAAAGACCTCAATCTGCATACAGTTGAAGAGCAGATTGGAAGGCACACAAGCAGATACAGTGAAAGGTTGCTAAGACACCGCAGCCTGCTTGCCAGAAGACTACTCCCTGCCCGACCTTTAAGGCGACTTAAACGGCAAGGTTTTGCCAGGACGAAGATGAAATGTATTTAAAATCCTCATTCTAAGTTATGGGGTTTGGTTTTTATGTTACATTGCCACCTATGTGTTGTTAAGGTACTTATCATGATAGTACAGGTTCTTCACTTAATATATACAAAAAAAAAAAAATTAGGGGTTTCTTTTGTGCTGCATACGTAGTAGCAATTTCCAACAAATTTAATCAAATAGACATTATTATCCAATAAAATATTAATACACATTTAAAAAATATGAGTGTCAGCTTGCGTTTGTAGTGTACACTGTCAAATTAATTCTCGCAATCATCCAACATTTGTTGATCTTCGTCATGATCCATATCAGCAAATCGCTGATAATTGTAGTTGGAGACCAGTAGATGTGTTTGCTTCACAAGAGCACTCAGTTCTAGTAAAATGGGTTCCTCACTTAACAGCAGCTTGGGTACACGCAAATAGCTCCTCTCATTTATAACTTGTTCAAAGTTTGTTTTGAAATCGTGTATGAATTTAAAAAGAATCTCGTGCTGTTTTACAATCTCGGTTGTTTGGGGGTATGAAACCGACTCTTGATCAGCATCGTCTATATTCGGATTACTATCATACTTAATGGATTCATTGGATTCATTCATCAAAATTTCGTTTGATTCAAAATCGGGCAGACAATTGCTTTCGTAATAAAGGCTGGACTCCTTGCTTGATACGTTTTCATCGTTAGCCATAAGGTTCCCTTCATCGCAGTCAGGCTCAGGTGGGGTCACATCTTTTGCAATCAATTCCTTGACTCGATCCGCATAGCGAAGCGTATTTAGTGTATTCTCCACCGAGCTCATGCCCGGCGAGATCATGGCTATCATGCATAACTTGTTTTTTTCGCCACCAATAAATGAATCTCGTAGCACTTGGGTCAACTTGGAGCCACGAAATGGCAGATGGCTGGAACGACGACTCAATGCACGAATGCACTCCTTTAGCGCCAGCAGCGACTTATTTATCTCGGCGCCCTCACGACGTGTCTGTAAATCGGCGGACTGTGTATCCGCTCCACGTTCATTGCCAGCCAAATCAACAAAGGAGCACTTGCCACACGGATCTCGCTGGCCCGGCAACACTAAAGCCATCTGGAAGACGGCATGCGAACGCGACGACTTAAGGTTCACGGCCGTCTGACCCGAGGTGCGTGCTCGATTTCCCATTTCAATAAGGGCCAACACTTCGTCCACTGTGGTAACGGGCATTTTAGTCAGATCACAAATGACCACCTGCTGGCTGCCATCCTCAAGGACACGTAGCATTGGCTTTTCTTTCAAAAGCAGGTCATAGACCTATTGGAAGTTGTTTATGAATACATGTGAAATAAGTTTAAGGGCTGCACAAATATGTTTGCTATCGATAGTTAAATACAAATTGATATGCGATAGTTAGCGGTGGGCACGAAACGCTTTTTGCGGCGAATGTTACTATCGATAGCAATTGAAAAGAATTGTGTAAACTCAACTGGAAATATAATAAATATTGCAATTAAATTTGCTTACCTTACTGCCATAGATCTCAAAGTAGCTGCAAGTTATGCTAGCGCCTAGCTTACGATACTTGGGAGTGGACAACTCAGCAAACACATCATGAGCAGCCATCGCATAGATACCCGTTGTGCCATCCTGTATCTTGCCAGTAAACTCACCGCCCATGGTGTGTGTCTTGCCGCTGCCCGTCTGGCCATAGGCAAAGCACGTAGCATTGCCGCCTTCAAACATGGTACGAATAAGGGGCCCAGCCGTATGCTGATATACCAAAGCATTGCTGCACTGCTCATCGAATGTGTAGTCAAAGCGATATTTGTGATGGTCCAGGAACTTGGTCAAATCCACCTTGTTACGCAGCTCGTGCACAATCAGCGAATCATGACTGGGCACCGATATGATGTCAACCGTCTTGGCCAGCAACTCGCGTCGACTCATTGGACGCTTGCGCACACAGACAGTTATCTGCTGGACGCGAGCTCCGTGTGGACTCAGTGAGCGCAGTGGACTCATTATTAGCTGATCACGATAGTTGCGCACCATTAGAGCCTCCTCCCAGTAGGGATTGCCGGGATCTTTGCGCATCAGGTTCCACTTCTCTTTGCGCTGCTCATCCTGCTGGGCACGTCGCTGCTCCCGCTGCGCTTTCAGGCGTTCCACTTCACGCACAACATTCGAAACGGCGGCGGCGCGAGGTGTGCGACTTGTGCTATCGACGGGTTGTAATGCCCTGTTGGATGTATCACCGAGTATGGCACGAGCAGGGGGCTTCGTTTGCTTGCTGGCTTCTGGCTTGGCGGCAACCTCATCGCGTTTGTTGTTGTTGAGAGTGCACTGGTTTTTTTTAGGAGGACTGTTGATCTTCTTGCGATACATGTTGTAATCGGTTTGAATGCGCGGCTTTAAGTCTTTACGTGAATCCATTGGTACAGCTTGATTGATTTTTACCAGAGATTCATTAAGCTCCAGTACAACGCTCCACGGTATTTCCTTGCCCTTGACACTCTTGCCCTCAGTCCATTCAACGGTTACGATTTGACGCTCGATGTTCTTTAAGCCGACTTTTGCGGCTTGAATGCATCCGTCGGATCGCCTTATATTGATTTGATCGCCAATTGCTAACTGTTCCATATAGCAGCAAGTCGTCCTAAAATAATTGTTTTTTTTTACAAAATATAAATATAAAATTTTTGAGTTATTTGTAGCAAAATTCTAAAAGATTTTTGAGATTTGAGTCTGTCATCCGAGTGGTGTTTTAGAGCTTACTAATTTGTTATAATGTCTCGTTCTACTGGCAATCCATGCAATGCAATCTAGATCCAACTAGATTAGTTTCAAGAAATTAGTTGTTTATGTATCCTGCAAGATGTTTCACCTTGAACTCCAACGAGCAATCCTCAATCCTTCTTGTAGACAGTGTGTGACTATTAAATGATTAATTTTTGAATGATATAATTCCTAGAGTTCAAGTAATGTGTGGAATAAATGATGTGATAAATTCGTGCAGCGTTTTATAAATATACACATTATTTATTTCGATAGTTCGATTTTACAATGTTTTCATCGCCTACTTGACAGCTTTTGAATAAGGACCTTGTTTAATTGTTTCCTATTATAATAAATAAAAGTTTTCACTTGAGAATACTACACACACACAAGCACACTTACACCATCTGTGTGCGCTCATCATTATTATTATTTCTTTTACCTTAATATACAAGAGGATTCTGGGGACAAAGTTGGCGTCAAGTTTTGTGGCATACGACTTGGCCCGCATTGGGCCGACTGGCAACAAATACAACTGCCAGATGACATCACTTACCCCTTAAGTTCGTTAAAGTTGAAGGCAAGCAATTTTCCGGTGCTTACCAGATGCAGATGCAGATGCATATGCAGATCAGATACGGATGCAGCTGGCAATGGCATCGGCATCTGCATCTTGGGGGTAGAGCGCAAAAGCCGTAGGCAAAACTCTTAAAAGTTTAGTTTTAATTAAAGGAAATTTGCGTGCGTGGCACTTGATTTGTAGTGTTTCCGTGTTTGAGGGGTGGGTTTTTAGTGTGGGCGCTAACCCTCATAAAAAAAAAATATAAATATAATTGAAATTCTAAATTGCAATTGCCACAAGCGAGCTGCTGCTGCAGATGCGGGCGGTCTTGGCTGCATTTGGTCTAAGCCTTTTACTAGTAGTTTCTCCATTTCTTTAGCCAACACATTGCTGTTCTACGTAATTAGAAGCAAATGCAAATTTACACGTCGAGTTTGTATGTGTGTGTCGGCGATGACGGAAGTCATTGAAAGCGCCGATGCGTTCACAGTGGCATTGTGGCGGTGTGTGGTTAGCGCTGGGGTAAGGGTAAGGGTTACCTGCTGGCAGGAATGATTCTGGCAGGAAGTTAGCAGCAGGCAACTCTGCCATGTGAGTGTGTGGATACATATAATGAGAAAAGTTTTCGAGGTGTCTGAACGGATGAAGCAGGATGTGTTGATAGGTTGCCTTAGCCGAGGCATCGCAAGGTGAAGCCGTTTCCGCTTCCTAACAGACGACGAATTCTACTTAGTATAATACTACTCATCTGTTTAAATAACTGATTTAGTAATGGAACTGTATAATGCGAATGCATATGTTTATACACTCACTTCGATCCCATGTTTAGGAAAATAATAAAAATATAATAGATTACTCCTTTAATAAGTAAGAGCCTGCAATGGTAAGAAGGAAAAGAAAAGGATATTGCAGAATAACCCTTCGACACTCTTATACAATTTGATTAGAAGATTACTTTATATGAATTAAAGATATATTATTACATTTTGAACATTTCTTTAGTTAATTTGTATATGCTTCTAAATACTTCGTGCACTTCATTCACGCCAAATTAATTACCACAAAGCTATTTATCAACACTGGCGAGATAAACGGCAGATAAAATCCGCGTCGTCTGTAGAGACGCTTGACAAATCGTCGGGTTACTGGCATATGGATGTGGGGTGGTAAGGGGGATAGGGATGTGTGCCGTTTGGAATGAGGCATGTGGCAAAGCCCAAGAGTTAATTTAGTGTATTAAAAGTAGCCACAGCAATAAGTTGTAATGGGCATTGGTGATAGACATCAGCGTGGGGCTTTCAAGTGTAAAATGCTTGGAAATGTTTTGGGGCCAATTGGGGTGAAACTGGGGGAAATGAAAATGGAATTGTCATTTGAACTTGGATTCAAGTTTTAACTGATGGGCAACAAGTGGAAACAAATGGAACTGTAAAAGTAATTAAAATTGCCATCCTCTTGTCCTTATGATGGCCCATCGCCTGGCATCATCTCATCGCACTATATATGTATGTATGTATGTATGTGTGTACTTCAAATCGGATAACGGATGTGCTTGAACAAAAAGTTTCATATTTGCGTAAAACACATTTCTGTTATTCGCCTTGTTAGCGCGGCCTATAACGGTAATACACTTGAGCGATTCGAAATGATTAGAAAGCCCACAAGCAAATCTCTCTAGCAACTCGAAGCGACACCCTCCACCCTCCTCCTTGCCCCGTCTTCGCACTGTTCCTTATCCTTGTCGGCTATTGATGTCGTTGCCACTTAGATGAATTTCTTTCGCGAGGCGAACGCTTAAAACAACCGCAAGTAAATGAGTTCTGATATTGACATGAATTATGCGCCTCAGTGCACCTTACAAATATGGGGGTGTTAGTCTCTGCCATACATACATACATACGTATAGAAACATACACACATCTATGACTTGAGGATGTACTTATCAGTGTATGAGTTGGCAAATGGATAAGCCTAAGTACTATATATATATATATATATGTGGGGCGTGTGTGCACTTGTGTTGTTGTTCCTTGTTAAATTAAGTTCGCAATTTTAATGGGCACTTTGGTGTGGCAGTGTCGACACTTGTTTGATGCCGCAATGAATAATCAGATCAATAATTATCTAAAATTAAACAGTATCTAAACACCCTATTATATATTGATATAACAATTTATCATAACTGTTACTGGTTTGTTTTTTTTTTTAAAGCTATTTTGACTTTAATAAATTACAATATTTTGATCTTTATTGTCAGTAAATAAACAACAATTTTAACGAAAAAAAAAAAAAAATCAACTTCAAAATAACTGAAATGCCCTAGGAAGTAAAAAATAATTGAGTTTTCTTGTACAAATAGTAAGACTATTGTTATTTTTGGAGTATGTAGGTGTCAGCTACGGTAGAACTACCAAGAACTGTTAAAGATTTAAAAAGGCGGGTGGATATGGTGGGCGTGGCATCCAAACTTTTGATGTAGATCTTAAGGGGACGTTATCAACTAACTTCTCAACTAATCTGGCGACTCTAGCTCAAAAATCGTGCGAGATGCGTATGAATAAGAATGCAAATTTAAGAGATATGCGGATATGAAGCCATTGCCAGAACTAGACCGCACTGGAAGGCACGCACCAGTTTTCAAATACAAAAAAATCAAAATCGGTTAAAATTATTTTTGATTTAATATTTTTGTCTGCAGTTAAGTTGCGCCATCTTCCGGAGAGGCGCGCAACTAAATATAGCTCATTTCTATTTTATAGCACTGCAAGCAGTTTGCTATAAAATTACTGCTTGATATAAAAATTGCTTTTTCAGCTTGCCGTTAAATTTAAATTAAAACGCAATTTGCAATTTTCGAGTCCAAAAGTGACTCGATTTTTTTTTGTTTACCCTCAAAAATCTTGTAATTTTATTTAGAAAAATACTGCATTCTCAACTTTTTTTTTCACTTTTTTTGGCGGAGTTTTTTTTACTATTGCCATCTACCGGCCATTGCCGGCGAATTCTGCTTGTCAGCAAGCAGTTTTCCACAAAAGAATACAGTTGAATTTAGTGTAGACAGCAACCAAAACCAAACCTAGACAAAACACGACGAATAAAAATAAAAATAAAATAAATAAATAAATAAAAAAAGTTGCAAGTTTGTAAAAAAACGTGTTGCTTATCAGTACAGCAACTAAAACAAAAAGAATCAACTTTAGATTTTATAAATAACACATTTTATTACATATAATGCAATTGATTACTTTTAATGACTTATGGTAGAGCTGTCACCAAACCATAATGTTTGTTTGTGTTGGTAACTTTGTTTCACAAATGAAATTGCATTTGTAATGACACTTAATGTCGTTCATAATAAACTTAGTCTATGGCTTGCTGCCAGTGCTGTCATAATTTTTTAAACAAAAATAGCTAAATATGAAAAAAAATAAAGCTTAAAAAAGCTAAATACAAAGCAAAATAAGCTGAAAAAAAGCTGGTTTCAAAAGCACTATTTTCTTGGTGAAATTGAAGAAAATAACTCTTTTATTAAATTCAAAATCCTTACATATTTATAGTAATAAAATAAAAATATTCTTGCAAAAAATAATATTACTGAATTTAAATTCAAGACAAAGTTAACCTCGCATCCATTTTTGCGGCAATATGTACTGAAAGCAGCATTTGTTGTTTCGATTAAGTCCGTATCAAAAATTGAAAATAAATCTAAATATTTTGAAAGATGTTTAATTTTGCTTATTAAGAACATTACCTTACGCTTAAAATTGAGTTAAGCGTATCCAAATTCATCCCATTTTTTAGCTTAGTTTTTATTGAATTTACTTGGCTGAACACTCGCTCCACTTCTGCGTTCGACCACAGCTCTCTGCAGCCACACATCGCGTACACTTTGTTTGTATATTTTGAAAATTTTTAAATAATTAAAATAAAGTAAAGCTTAAAATAGCTAAAATAAATTTAATTTTAAGCTAGAATTCCCGCAACCCGCAATTTTTAAATTTTTCCCGCAATGGCATTTGAAAAAAAGCCAAATCTAGCTGGAAAAAAGCTAAAGTGGCAGCCCTGCTTGCCGCATGCGCACGTTAAGTTTAAATATAAAACGCAAAATAAACTTCACTTTAACATCATGCATTTATTTAATAATTAATATTTGTTTGTATGGTTTTATATCTATAGCTCCGTGGTTGCCACACCCCAGTATTTGCGCATACGACTTTCATGCTCATTATAACCATCCTCGTCCAGCTCCTCTTCATCTAAAATATTGTGATCCCTCTCCTGCGTAACTGGAAAATCATATTCCAAATTGCAAGGCATGCGACGCTGCATGGATCCAAAGTAAGCGGCATGGGGTCCGCCACCCAATTTCGCATAAGCATCCCGGGTCTTTACATCAAACAGATTGTAGCCATAGCTAGGCGATTGCTGAAAAGAGCGCATGCTGCCAAAGTGCTCGGTGGGTAACTGCTGCTTCATCTGCGTATAGGCGCCCAGAGGCTGCGGCAATTGTGGTGTGCTGCTCGAGATGAACTTGTTGGTCACATTTCGAATGAGATTCGATTTCAGATCATTGCAATCGGCGGCGGTCAGTTTGGCTGCGGGCAGCCGCTGCTTAGAAAAGGATTTGGATATTGTGTTGAGCTCCTTGTCAAAGAGCAGCTGTGTGTTCTGCTCTAGCATGTATTCCCAACACTTGAATTGCTCCTCGGACAGCACAGACTCTGTCTCGTCCAGCATTTCCATCTGTTGCTCCTCCTGCAACACTCGAGCATGTGCCAAAATGAACTCATCTTTGGCTACAGCTGTCACCGGACTGCCATCGAAATCCTTGCCCAACAACAGCTCTGGATTGCTTTGTCCACTGGGCGAACTGCGACCCACCAGCAGCTCCTGATCCAAGTTGCGATGCCGACAGGCATTGCTTCGATCGCAACAGGTGCGCTTGCTCACAGATAAGCTGGGCGGCTGAGGTGACGAGATCAGCGTTGGTTTCTTTCGCACACTCTGCTTGAGCTCACGTATCAGGTGATCCACATCTGTGCTCAGGTGACTGAAACGTATGACAATCACACTCAGATTCGCTGTGGCACCAAAGCTTTGTGCGATCTCCAATAATCGTTTGGCCGCCAGCAATGCATTCTCCTCCTTGCGTATCTCTCGAGCTGCACGCCCAATGTCCATGACAGACCACAGTTGATCATTGCCCAATACCAGGTACTCATCGTCATTGCTCAGCGTAATCTAAGTGGGCGAACAAAAACAGTAGACAGTATTCCATATTGGCATTCAAAATCTTTTCTTACCTCTAGCAGCTGTGGATCGGGCAGAGTTTGAGTTTGTGTCCGCTTATGCGTTTCCGTCTCGGTCAAACGCAGATGGGTAGTACGCCGCACCAGATACGCATCAAAGAAGCCGATGTGAACCAAACGAAGGACATAACGCTTTGATTTGAGAGCACGCACCTTTGTGGGCTGCCGCAGCAGGTGGAAGAGTGTGGCACTGCGTAGGGAGCCGCCGCATTGCCGCTGCGCTGACAGCAGTGTGTACTTCAGATAATCATTTAACGGTGACTCCTTCAGTGTTTGTTCCTGCTTCAGCAGACTGGGCACCAGCTGTGTCATCTGGTGTGCCAGACGCACATCGCTCTCCGACTCAAACATGCCAATTAGTGCTTCATCCGCATTGTTGTTGAAATGACCTGAACGCAATTGACTGACAAGCAGCTTGCGCAGATTACCAGGTGATTCGGCAAAGCCCAGTGACCAGGGCAGTGCTTTCGACTTGTGCACAGATTTGTTGTTAAAGTCGCCTAATGGACGCCTGGTGCTGGTTGGCAAGGCGGCTCGATTGTTGCCCGACACATCGACTAAGCTCCAGACGCGTTGGCTCTGTGTCTGGCACACCTTAAGCTGCTGCTCATCCACCTGCAGCTGCAGATTGCCAGACAGATCCAAGTACTTGAGATTGCGGGATGGAACCAACGACAACAGATTAATACGATCCAGATGATTGTGTGCCAAATCCAGTATCTTCAACTTGTTTAACTTGGCCAGCGGTGGTGTGCTCAACAGCAGATTATTGCAGCAGCGAAGCACCTTGAGCTGACTCAAATTGGACACCTGATCTGGCAGCTGTTGCAGCATGTTGCCGGATAGCACCAATACCTCCAGGTCGGGCCAGTTGCGCACACACTCCGCAGGCAGCACTCCAATGCGATTGTGAGCCAATCGCAGCACTTTCAATCTGCCCGCATGCAACAGTGGCTCGAAAATGTTATCATTCAATTGATTACCCGTTAGGCTGAGTTCCTCCAGTGCCGCATTGTTGTTCTGCTCGTAGCGTGGCAGTTGAGTTAGTCGATTGCATGATGCATTTAGCAAGCTCAGCTGCGAGTTGGTTACCGTGAAAAAGTTCTCTGGCAATCGTTGCAGCTCGTTGCTTTGCAATTGCAGCTTTGTCAAGCTGCTCCATGCCTCTGGCAGATAGTCTAGCTGCTGCAGTGTATTGTAGGCGAGATTGAGGGATTGTAGGCATTTGATGCGATAGTTTCGTAATAGCTCCTTGATGTGACGCAGGTGATTGTGTGAGGCGGCAAGTGTGCTCAATGCCACACAGCCGCCAATCCATTGGGGCAACGTGCTAAAATAATTATCCGAAATGTCTATGTGCAGCAACTTCAAAGGCACCGATTTTGATACAGATATGCTCTGCAAACCTTCAATTATTAGAAAAAAATAACATTTAGAAATATTAAAAAAATTAACAAAATTTTGGGTTCTCACAATATTATAGGTATAAAAAGGTCTATTTTAAAATTTTTCTCCTCGGCCTTAAATAATAAATGTTTTGATGCAAAAAGTTTTTTTTAAACAATTCTAATAATGACTGTAAAAATTTGTTTAAATATCTCTTTGCATGTATTTTTTTACAATTTTTTGAAAATGGTTAAAAATCACTATAAATTACTATTTTTGATAAAAAGTATGTAAAATAGTCATATTTAGCAATTTTCAAAAAAATACATGCAAAGAGATTTTTGAACAATTTTTTTTCAGTCACTATAATAAGAGTACTGTATCATTCAAACGCAAATTAAATGACCTTTTCATTAATACCAAACACTTTATTAAGTAAGTTTTCATTATGAGAAGATATTACTTTAAAATTGTCAAAATACTTATGCCCTGTTGTGTACTAGAAACCAATTAATACCCAAATAGTTAATGTTATGTTGGTCTATTGATGTTCGTATAATAAAAAAAAACATATTCTATATTATTAAGTTTTAGCTACCACCTCAAATATAAACACTAGCCACTTATTACAATCTTCTGATCTTCATAAGCTGTATAAAGAACCTCCGTTACTTACAGTTGTGATCCGCTACGAGCGTCTGCAAATTGGTGCCATTTATAATGAGCTCAATTAACTTGTTGCGACTGCATTTCAATGTTTCCAGTTGTGCCAAGGTACTCAGATCCAATACCTCCATTTCATTTTCGCACACCTCCAATTGGGTCAAATACTAAAGAAGAAGCAACATTATAGCCAT
The DNA here is from genome assembly GCA_018152965.1 of Scaptomyza pallida. NCBI lineage: Eukaryota > Metazoa > Arthropoda > Insecta > Diptera > Drosophilidae > Scaptomyza > Scaptomyza pallida. Next base: position 2,299,455 of record JAECXP010000116.1, on the reverse strand, counting down.
AGTCAAATCGAAGTATTTACCATTATACATAAGTATGTAAGTTAGTTATGCTCACATTGTAATTGCCAATCAAAATGCTGCCGCACAATTGGTTGCCCTTCAGGCTGAGTTTCTTTAGTGGGGGACTGTCATTTGCACTTCCTTCTGTCTTTTGGCCAACGATGGAGGCGTGTTTAATGGCCAACTCTGAGGCGCAATTGCTATCGTTATTGTTGTTGTTACTGTTGTTGTTGTTGTTGTTGCTGTTGTTGTTGTTGTTCTCGTTGCCATTGCTGGCAGTAACTTTAAATTTCGATTTGTTGTTTACCTCAGTCGTTTTCTTTACGGCCTTAAGCATTATTGTTTGTCTTCGTTGTTCGTTTTACCCTTCAGTAGGCGGTGGAGAGGTCCGGCAACAACTTACCACACTGCATGCATGAACGAACACGTTGAGCCAAAACGACCAAAAACTTGCTGCACACACAGGCCGAATAGATGATTCAGTTGTGAACAAATCATAAAATTATTATAAACAAAACATATTCAACTTTTTCGCACTTGATCTTTCTTTTTGAATATCCAATAGATTTTTAATCAATTATTTAATCTGTTATAATTACACGTATTTAAAACAAATGTATATCTTGAATCTTCGTCTTAAACACAAAACAATCTACACCGGATCCAGGTCTATGCACAACTGAAGACGACTTTCCGTTACGACAAGCCAAAACTGATACGCTTGAGAGAACGCCACGGTTGCTTTTCTCGCTCTTCTAGCTATTGCTCCCCCAAAATGTACAAATGTATGTGTTATTTTGTTAGTTGGTTTTTTTTTTTATATTGTGGGTTCGTTGCAATGCTACGACGATGGATCTAAGTTGCTTTGCTGTGTGTGTGTGTGCGTGCCATACGAGATCTCTGGCGCAACCATTATTTCTGCCTTTTATCCAACTCAGATACTTACCAATATAAAATACAGTATGCATTCCATATAATCTACAAAAGCCATAAAATAAATATTGAAGACATTGTACTAAAGTGCAATTAAGTTTCAAATTCTGAGCACCATCTTTGCCTTAAAAAAAATATAAATATTAAACTCAAGCAAAGTAAGAAGCAATTTCAATATTTACATATTGTTTCCATACTAACTGAGTTAGAAACCTTCTTCACTGAGAGAGATCTTCTTCAGTCATAAAGCTTCTTTCAAATATTTCTTGTTCTACATAAAAGATAATCGATGTACTTAACTGCCTGTTATTTGGTAGTTAGTTTTCACTGTCTTTCAAAAAAGGGGGAATAACGCAATGCTATGCGCTATTCGACAAGAGTCGAGCTATGAATATGGTTTGGTTTATGCTTAGCTCACTATTCCACAATAATACTGAATGCTCTTTAAACGAGCTCTTAAGATTTATACTCACCATGCGCTGGTTATCTCGAAATACTTATAAATAATTATGATGTTTACAAATATGCTGTCAGGTTTTGTATGTATTGTAATGGAATATCTGTTGGGGTATAATAAAACAAATGTGTTGTAGCTTTGTGTTTTTTTTTTACACGAATTTAAGAAACAATTTGTTTTTATTTTTCACTGAAATATAATATTCGTTTGTCATGCACTTACGCATAGCAGAAACTCTTTAATAATTGTATTTCATTTCATTTCAATATTGTTTTTTGTGTTTTTTTTTTGTATTTTGTATTTTGCTGTTGTTATTTTTTTCTTCCTATTTTCGTTTTAAAAATTTGTTTGCTTTCATAAAAAAGGTAACAACGTTTTTTACATAACGTAACCGAAATAAAGTGTAATAATTAAAAAAAAATAAACGCAGGCATTTAAATTCTAACTGTGGGCGATTTTGGCGTGATTTCTACCATTACATAAATCTCAACTTGGCCATATAACTATATGTATGTATGTATATATATGTAAATTCATATATATTTTTATTTATACGTATTATTTTGCATTATGTACTTATGGTCAAGAACGACTAAAAAAAATATAGGAATTAATGTATCGAATTTTATACATAACATACGGCATATTGAAATAGTTGCAGGGTGTGTGTGGGTGTGTGTGTTTAGGATATACATATATCATAATCTATATAATACAATGTAAAACCCAATGCTAAAATCTGTTTAAACAAAGGAGGAGCAGCAAAAAATAAATAATTACTAGTAAAGAAAAAAATTAATTATAATTAGATTAATAGTTAACGTTAACTAAGCACATTATCTCTTTATCTTTCTTTTTTTTCTCTCCCCCTCAATGTTGAGTGAATTTTTGTGTGCTCTACTACTCATTATTATTTTATACACATTTATATTATTAATATATTTTTTGTTTTTTGTAATTTTTTTTGTTTTTTTGCTTTTGTGGTATTTGCTAACATTTTATTGTAATGCTACACTTTTGTTTGTTTTGTTTAATTTTTGTCTTAAATTATAGTTTTTCGTACAAATACGCACGCAATAGAATTATCCGTTTTTCTTTCTTATTTTTTGTTTTGTTTAATGCGCTACATAATTTGCGTAAAGTCCCTTCGCTATCCTTTTTCCAACCTTACAAATGTCATTCAAATTAAAATAGTTGCTATATATTTTCAGCTGCTTCTGCTAGTTAATTGTTTTTTTTTTTTGCGTTTTCTTGTGTGTCTATTGCTCATTTTGCATACAACTTAGAGGGTATAAATATTCATATAAGTGGGTCGCATTACACATAAATAAACTATTATATATGTATGTTGTATATATAACTACATTTACTGTCTGCAATATTTCCCTGTGGTATGCAAGGATTGTTATGTTTTTGTTTTTTTTTTTTTTTTTTTTTGTTTTAGTAGGCGACTTGTTCTGGCTAACGCAATTTAGCAAAAATTCTGGGCTTAAACAACTAAGAGACGTGGCTAAGGCGTGAAATTTGATTTCTCGCACTTTTACAAACGTTATAAATGTTAAATTGTGTAAGTTGTTAAGAATTATAATAAGTGTTAATCAATTATTTATATATATATATATATATGTATATATATAAGTGTTGTGTATATAAGTAATTATTTATGTATATATATATATGTGTGTTATTACACATGGCTTATTTGCCCATGCTGGTCAATGCTGCAGTCGCCGACGTTGGCGTTGTAGCCGACACATTCTTGAGCATGCTGCCCACATCCTTGTGTGCCTCGGAAACGACGCTGTCGATGCTGCTACTGCTGTTTGTCTGGCTATAGTCCAGTTTGTAGTTGGCACTGCGCGTCACATCTTCCATGGACGCCTCCTGGCAGTCTCGCCCTGTGTGCGTCTGAGAGCCGCAATTGTAACAGGATATAATCTTCTGGGCTACAGCACTGCTCGCACCCGTAATGGGACATACAGTTAACGCGTTGTATGGCGTTGTCGTTGCCAACAATTGTTGCTGCTGCTGTGACGTAGGTGTTTGCGTTTGCACTGTGACCGAATTCGTGCTGACCACGGGCGCTGCATTGCGGCCTATTTGTCCAGGCGTAACAGGTGTTGGCGCCCCTGTGGGCGTGGGTGTAGCTGGTACGGGCGGGTATGCCGGAACGGGATGATATGCCGGATAGATCAGTTCACCATTATGCGGCGGCGGCAACGTAAATCGAAACGAGCTGTGCAACGTATGTGGCGGTGGCGCATGATGTGCCTTTATCAACGTGGGCGGCGGTCCACGCCCACTTGTTGTATGATATGGATATGTGGCTGCATTGTAAGCTGTCGCAGGTTGTTGCTGTTGTTGCTGCTGCTGTTGCTGTTGTTGTTGTTGTTGAGGCTGCAGCAGCACTGTTGTCGTTGGCGCAGACGGACTTATGAGCAACGACTGCTGTTGCTGTTGTAATGTCTGAGCATCGCTTGGATTGCTCGTCGTATAGATTTGCTGATAGCTCTTCTCTACACCATTGCGCCCATTTAAGCGATGCTGCAGACTCAGCTGCTGCTTACTTAGATGATGTTTTTGCTGTTGCTGCTGTTGTTGTTGTTGTTGCTGCTGCTGCTGTTGCTGATAATTAGGCACAATACCAACTGTATGATTGGTCAGCGGCGTTGGCGTTTCCGGTGGCGTTGTCTCACCACACGATCCATTCGAGCAACCAGATTCACTGCTGGTTGTTGCGGCACTTTTACTTGAATTAATCCTTGTCCCAGCGCTGACATCATCATTTATATGCATATTATGCATTGTCTGGGCAAGTGTGCTCGCTTTAATGTAGTTGTTCATCTGATAGTGTTGCTGCTGCTGCTGCTGCTGCTGTGTTTCCTGACTTACCGGCGATGGTTGCTGCTGATGCTGCTGTTGTTGTTGCTGGTGTGCGGGCATGTAGGCATTCGCATTGATACGCTGTTGCGCCCCACGGGGATAACTGGCGTTGCGTATAATACTGGACAGGCTAGCTCCGATGGGATTGCCGCCGCTGTCGCTAATGCTCTGAAAAAAAAAACAATTATACAAATGGTTTTAATTAAGAAACATAAATTGACATACAAGTATATAAATATATCATGATAATAGTGACCTGTCTTAACTTACTAAAACAAAAAGCAAATGTATAATTTAATTTAGCGCAAAGTTAATTCAATTTAACTGACAGTAGGACAGTTCAGATCAAGGTTGAGTAGGATTCAAATTAGCAAATAAATAATGAAAAAAAGGAATGAAAGCTTTCAATTTTTTCTTAAACATCTTTACAAGTTATTTACTAATTTGTTTCTGAGTTCGATTGGCATTTTTTCAATGTGTTTAATAAAATAACAAACAAAGGAGACTGCAACATGCCTAAATCTTATAGCTTTTATCTGCCTCGTCAACATACCTCGTCGAAAAGCTTAACGTGCTGTGACGTTATGTTAGCGTCTAAGGACGACGATGTTGGCGGTGGCGTTGTCTCTACAGAAGGTCGTCGAGCATTTTTAGCAGTGCCAGCCAAACGTTGAGGCAAACTGCGCATTTGAATTTGTGGTTGCTGCTGCTGCTGTTGTTGCAAGGGAACACTACTGCCGCGATCACGCTGCGGACTGGTCGTGCGACTGCTCGATGGTGAAGACTGCTGGCTGCTTAACATTGGCGAGCTGGCTTGTGGCGGTGGCACTTGGTGGTCCAGACTTTGCTGTGGCTGTTGTTGCTGTGGCGGCGGCACCGCATACATGCTACGCATGTACGCCGCCGCCGCTATGGCATTTGTGTCTGCTGGAATGGTGATGTTGGATTGCATCAAATGTTGCATGCCGTCGACTTCTGTACCCGGCGGCAGTAGCTGCAAGAAAAAAATTAAATATAAATAATTTATAAATTAATGAATCTTATGCACATAAAGTTCTTGTTCTTGTTTGCAAACGCTGCCAATACTCTGAATACATTTACAGGGAATTTAATTAGAACATATCTGATTTCAAACACAGAAACGGGGTATTCCCCGACAAAAAAATAAAAATCAATCGTATGCAATTAATCTCTTACCTTGGTCCAGGGCTGTGGAAACATCATTGGTGCTGCCACCTGCTGCGTTTGCATCATTTGAACCATAGGATGATGAAAAGGCGGTGGTGGTGGCTGTTGTTGTTGTTGTTGCTGCTGCTGATGCAGCAGGTGCTGTGGATGCGCCGGCTGTGACTGCTGCTGCTGTTGTTGTTGCTGTTGCTGCTGCTGTTGTTGTTGTTGCTGCTGCTGCTGGTTAATGATGTGTGTTTCCTTAATTTTGGCCAGAATTTCACCGCATTTGGTGTTTTGATGGTATGAAAAAACTGGATGCTTGGCGGCCATTGTATACACAAGCAACAACTCCAAAAACGCATCCTGATCGTTGATACTGGCAAAATCTCGTTCGCCCCAGCATTCCAGAGTGCGAAAGATTTCGCTCACGCAATTACGATTGCAGGCACGGATCAACGCCAAATAAAGCGCCATTTTTCGCCGAATCTTTTTATCGGTCGGTTCACCCTTCTGGCAGTTGTACATGTCGGCAGCTAGATCCTGGGGGTTATTCGCGCGCAACTCCATGCCGCGTAGCTCGGGCGAGTCGCGTCGGCCGAGATCCTCTAGGCAAGTGCCCAGAAAACGCAGCTCGAACGGCAAACATGCCTCGAACAATGAACACATGGTATCGATGCGATTGTAGCTCTCCAGAGTCTTAAACCACTGTAGGACGTCTTTTGGACAAATCATTTCCAATTTTGTTGTGGCACGCACGCATCTACTAACTAAAGTCTAGCCTGGAGTGTTTATATGGATGAATGTTTTTATGTATGTTGGCCTGTGAGTGTATTTGTGTATTTATATTATGTATGTGTGTGTGCGTGTGTGAGTGTGTGTGTGTAAGTGTGCTTATGTGTATGTGTCGGTATATAGTGGCTGCTGCTCTAGTTACGTGTGGTGGGTGCAAAAACCACAACAACAACAAAAATAACAACAACAATACACTAAAATGTCGTCTTGTATTGAGACAGCAGCTGCTCTGTTGCTCTCCTCCACTCGCTTCTCCCTTTGTTCGTTGATGTAGCGGCAGCCAATTAACTTTTACGCACGTTTTTATTTTTCGGCTGATCCGTTGTTGTTTTCTTCGCGTGTATTTTTTTTATTTATTTTTTTCGATGCTTCACAAAGACGTCGACTGCTGCTGCTGCTGCCCAATACTAGTTGTCGCATACATTTGCGGGCGCTGCTGCACCAATGTGGCCAGAGAGACTCCACAAAAATCTACTCGCTACTCGACTTGACTCGACCACTCGTCGCTGTCGCAGTATGCTTTGGCTGCTGCTTGCTTGCATGGAGTTTTTCAACTTCAATACACACGCACTGTCCACTGTTTTCAATATTTATGCGATAAGCACGTTGATAAGTTCACACTTTTATGCATTTGCACACTTTGCATATTATTTGCTTCTGTGTGCGTGTTTTCACAAAATTTTCTACTTTCTGCTCCAAGAATAATGCAACTAGATAGGGTTGTTGATATTGCAAAGATATATCGATGATAACTAGTTTCGATACGTAATTACGTTATCAGCTTGCGTAACTATCGATAGCTGAATGGCAACCCATAAAATTGTTTGCTTTAAATTGACTCTGTCAACTAGTATTTTTTTACTCAATATTACAATTATATATTTATGATTTTCCTAAATACTCATGAAACTAGACAAATTGGATATCATTAGATGAGATTCGAGATGACCCCAACAAGTTATTAATTTGCTGTTAAACAGCACTGAAAAAGCACAACTTGAAGTATATCGGCCTAGTCGTGTAATTAAGTCACAAAGTACGATATTTTTCAATATATAATAGTTACTTTAAAAATGTAGGTAACTTTGATTATTATTTGCAACTGCTTTGTTAAATTTAACTGCATTAATAAATAATTACTATAATTAAAGAATTTTAAAAATTATATTTTATTGTGATTTATAAATCATTTGCGATACATCTATGAAAATTTTATGTTTATGAATATGCTTGCAGAAACTGCTTAGAATCCATCTTCATCATCTTCGGCCATCTCCTTAGCTAGCTCCAAGTCCTGTTGCTCACGTTCGCGTCGCTCCTCAGCACTCTCCAAGTCCTTGCCATACGATTTAGGCGGATAGCGCATAGCCTTGACGCTCTGATTATGCAAATTTAAGCAAAACGAAATGCGCTCATGGAAAGCGAGTTGTGGCTCGCGTGTGCTATATATATCAGTGCTCTCCTTGCTGCGCATATAGTTCTGGGCCGGATCTAAAGTTGCCTCAATCACACCATCACGAATAGCTTTTGAGACTATAAATTCTGCATCCTCTGCGGAGTCCAACATCAAGCGTTTGGCAATATCCTTAGGAGAAATGCGGGAATAGGACAGTCCAATTGAGCGTATAGCCGTCTTGATAACATTGTGTCGCAGCCGTATGATTAAAGTAAATGTATGATCCATTTGAAACTTGGGGCCGAACTGTGAAACAACATCTCCAAAGCGCTTAAGATTACCCAAACGCACAGCCTGTGTGAGTTGGAAATATGGTCCCAGTGATTGACGCAAGCCTCCTTGTCGGAACACCACGCGTTCGGGTATGTTGCCCAGCAACAGCTCCACAACAATAATCAGTTTTTGCACTGTCTGGCGGAAGCCAATAGCTGCGTGTTGTGGGGATTTGCGCAACGCTTGCACAAGATGCTTGTGCGCATCGCTGTACTCCAACTTGGCAGCCTTAATGCGACCCAAATAGTAGAGGAATCGAGCCCACTCATTGTTGCTAGCGGACTCCGGGTAGACGGACTTCTTTACCAGCTTATCGGCCTGATCATACAATGCATAATGCAGGTAGTTACGGAGCAGGCAATTGAGAAGAACTGCCTGTCCCTCAAAATCGTTGCGCAGTGTGGCGGTACGTAGACGCGCATGCAAGAAAGCACGGATGCCCTCCAGTGCATTATTAAGTTCGGCGACGCGCGAATAGTAGAAATACGATTTGGCTCCAATGAGATCCAATGTGCGTCGATTTTGTATAGATATTTTGGACATCAATGCATCGGAGCAAGTGCCCGCGCGCTTGAGGTCGCCGGCATCAATTAATTTTACTAACAGCAGCAAATAGTAATAGGCATCAACTTCGGCAATGGGCGCCTTTGTTGCCACTTGTTTCTTGGCCACATCTGGTAGTTCGGTGGCATCCTTCTCCAGTGCTGGTGTCAATGACAATGCACTTTCGCGTTCACTTCCAACAGGATAAATGGCTTGAGCTAAGTTGCGAAAGACAACACCATTAAGCTTGCGACGTGTAATTGGCAAGTTGCGTAGCACTCGCAAAATAAACCTAATGAAGGGGAAATAAGTTATTTTAAAGAGTGCAGTCAACACAGTGTTGAGTAGGAGATTACAAAGAATATTAAATATCGTACAACATTACAAAAACGAACTGTACTTCAATTGTGTTCGTATAAGTTGCAGTTGTTTGCTTACCGCGATTCCTTCGAGGCCACAGACTTTTCAATCTGACGTATTTGCTCACGTATCTCCTGGACAGAAGCGAGATCTTGATTTTTTTTCTCATCTGCCAACGTTTCGGCTGTAGCGTCTACTTCCATTTCTACGTCGTTTTGAGTTGATGCATCGACAGAGTTTGTCATTTTTTAAAGTACTTGCAATTTGCGTTTCACAACTGTTTATGTTTTAAATTATTTTCACAGAAATCGGCATCCAAAATTGCTAAGTAATGCCAGGCTATAGAGATGGACGATATTTTAGACAAACACATTCATTGCATTCATTAAAAAGTTTAACTATCGATATTAATCTGCTTACAGTAATCGTAACTGTTAAAATGTGGCGCTGTTCGCTTTACAGAACGAGTTCAATTCTGTTACCGCACAGCCCGTTCAACAGCTGTTTATCACTGAACGTTATGAGATAGCAAAGCAATATATTCTTTAAGAAATAAAATAAGCTAATCAATAAATTATTAAATAGTGAATGAAAAAAACATATTTAAACATGTTACGAAGCAAACATGTGATACGCCAGCTGCAGCTGCCAATTCAACGTGCCTACTCAACTGGTACTAACCCACCTGGCGGTAACGATAAAGAGGATAAACATCCGATTCGGCGGACTTTTCGATTGCTTGGAAATGATATGCTCAAGATCAAAGAATTTTTTGTTCCGAATGCTGACAAATACGAAGAGCCGTCCAAACCCATTGCAACGCAAAATAAATACAAATTTGGAGGCGACAAAGGTGACAAGGACGAATTTCAGACGCATTGCGATGTCCTAGTTATAGGAGGCGGCGGTATTGGCAGCTCCATAGCATATTGGCTGAAAGAAAAAGCGCGCAATGGCCTTAATGTTGTTGTTGTTGAAAAGGATGATAAAGTAAGATATGTTTTTTGCAAATGTTTTGTAAAAAAAGATTGATTATATCTCTTTTAATTTTTAAGTATACAAAATCAGCTACACGGGTATCCTTGGGTGCATTATCGCAGCAGTTCTCGCTACCGGAAAACATTCAAATGTCGCTTTTTGGTGCCGAATTTTTGCGTGAATCCCGCGAGCACTTTGGCACCGATATCCCGATCAGCTATACGCCACATGGGCAATTAGTGCTTGCCAACGAAGCAGATGCCGAGATGCTAAAAAAAACATCACAGCTGCAAAATGAACTAGGCGCACGCAATGAGCTTCTGACCCCAGAACGATTAGCGACAAGATTTCCCTGGCTCAATACCGGAAATGTCGCACTGGGCTGTCTTAGCCTGGAGCATGAGGGCTGGTTCGATCCCTGGGCGCTACTAACGAACTATAAACGCGCTGCCCTCGGCTACGGTGGTCATTTTGTGAATGGCAAAGTCGTTGATTTTGTATTCCAAAATCAGTCGGATATCATTGTAACCGGCGACTCAAACGCCAGCGAAGGCAGCTATCAAAGTTTGGATAAGGCTGTAGTGCAAATGCCAGATGGTGCGAAACGCACGATCAAATTCGCGCTGTGCGTTATAGCAGCTGGCGTCGATTCAGGAGAAGTTGCCCGATTAGCGCATATTGGCCGGGGTACCGGCATGCTAAGAGTTCCATTACCCATAGATGCACGCAAGCGGTATATGTATGAAATAAGTGTAGAGGATCGAAATGCTCCAGGCATGGCAATGCCAATGATAGTCGACACAAATGGAACATTTGTACGTAGACAAGGATTGGGTGGGCATTATGTGTGTGCTCACAATGAAATGCCTGGTGATGGTTCAAATCGTGACAACCAGGAGTATTTTGATTCTAAGGTCAGACCCGAGCTTTTAAAACGTCTTCCCTCATTCGAAACAGCTAAAGTTGTTAATAGCTTAGCTGGCTATTATGACTACAATGTTTATGATGACAACGGAATACTGGGTGCTCATCCGTACTATCATAATCTGTATATTGCCAGCGGTTTCAGTGGACAGGGCATACAACAATCGCCGGCTGTTGGTCGTGCCATTGCCGAACTTATTATGGACGGACAGTTTCGCACTTTAGATTTGTCGCGTTTGAGCTTTGATAGATTAATTGTAGATAAACCAATGTATGAGTTTAACGCTTTAAATTAAGTCAATAAACTTGTTATATTTGTAACATAAAAAACTAATTATTGACATCTTCTAAACAATATTCTGGTCTCTTCCATTCACATTTGACCATAAAGTACCCTGAATCAAGCCTTATCGCGGTTTAGTTTAATTGTGTATTGAAATTTAATTTATTGTACGTTCTTTTTTTGACATAGAACAAACGCAAACTTTAGCTAAGAAACACCGAGTCTCAATTCCTATTTGAACTGTCCCGGTGTTGGGCCAAAAAGACCGCCGCCCTGTTTGCTAGCCGCACGCGATGGCGCAAATCCAAGGAGCTTTTGTATGTTTTGGCGTATGGACATTGTGCAGAGGATGTAAAGGAAGATGAACGAACAGTCGGTGTAATCATCACCAGACAGATTTCTATGACTCAGTCCCTGTATCCACGAGATGGGTGTGAAGGGCAATTGTGCCACAACGCGCCCATCAAATATACTATTAAACATGCTGAGCAAAGCGGTAAAGGCAAATCCTGTGGCAAACATTGACTTCATTTTGACTAGCGACAAGTCACGGTTATTGTTCTTAAGCTTCTCCTCATAACGTTCGATTTTCTTTTTAACCGATTTGTCCAACGAATCGCCATGTGTCTCTTTGCGGCGCTCCACTAAAAATAATGACGTTTTTTAACAACAACAAAAAAGTAGTTCAGGATTTTTTGGAAACAGCTACTTACATTTCTTGCTCTGTTTATCCACTTCGGTCTTTAGCCTTTGGTATTTCTCGGTACGGTAGACCAGCACCCAGGTAAGTCCTATAAAATATGTGAATACGTGTTATTTTTGTTTTTTCATAGCATTGTTTATAACTTTCTCGCTTTATTATTACTTACCTTCACCTAAAAACGCCGTGCATATTGATATAAATACAATTAAAAATGTGTCAGACCACATTTTTCGTTTTTCTCCCAAAGTAAAATTTTAATGAACTATTTCGATAGCGATAAACGCAAATACTGCTTTGACCGACTTTAAAATAATCGAAAAATTTAGTTGTGACGTATCGATAAGCGCCAACGCTCACTTAATCGCACTGACCGCGATAGCCGCACACGACTTGGTAGTCCGTCAAAAATGCTTTTTGGCGTTCAATGGGGGCATACTTTGCAATACAATGCGTTTTTGCTGTAACAGATTTTCAGGTAGTTTTTTTTTTGCGGATGTCAGCGTTTTCGTTAGAGAAAAAATTACACAGGTGTCATAAGAGCTAATTTAAAATTTATTCTAAATTCGAATGCTGTAAATTTCTTGTCATTTATTTGAAATTTTTAAGTATATGCATATTCAGTGCTTAAAGACCGTTCATCTAAAATAACAAATTTTTTGATTATATTCAAAATATAGAATCAAGTTATATTTTGGCATTGTCACAAGCTTGCCATCTGTAATTTAGTTATATTTAAGATCATGAAAATTTTAATTACAATAATTCATTTAATTTATTTGCATTTGCAGTTTGGATAATATAGTTATGTATGTATAGGCGAGTTTTAACACTTGCGGCTAGGGTTTTAGGACTCCAAACTACGCCATGTGCCCGCCGCCCGATGTTGTTGTTGTTGTGGTTGCGCGCTGTAAAAAGCTATATTTGGGAAAGAAAGTAAATCAAGTTATGCATATATGTAAGTATATATAGAACAGCAAATAGAGAAAGGGGGGAAAAAGAAATTGAAAACTCAATGTTAGGCATCTTTTGTGAGTGTTTGTTTAAAATATTCAATTCAAAGTTAAACTAAACTTTAAGTTGAATATTCAAACAGAACAGAACATTTGAAATGGCAAAAATAATAATGAAAGGGACTCAATGAGAGCCCTAATGTAATGAATCGCTGCTATATGTGCTGGTTATTTTCTTCTCTTCTTTTTGTTTTATCTTTTAAAAGTTGTCGTCGAGATGACTTAATTTGTTTTGTTTATTTCGCTTGTTATTTAGTAACTGCCTAGTAACGCCTTCGCTCTCTGTCGCGACTGCGAGAACGTCGACGCTCATTTGAGCGATTGCGGCGGGTATCCCGCTGACGATCGCGATCCTTTTCGCGCTCCTTATTGCGCTCCTCGCGCTCCTTTATTCTCTGTTTATGTTCCTCAATGCGCTTTTGACGGAACGCTTCCTTTTCCGCGATCTTAAAAAAAAAGGAAATGAACATAAGTTACAAGCTGAGGTAAAAGTAGATAAATAACACTTACAGCTTCCGGCGTTAGGGGCAGCCAATAAATGCATGGCGTGCCCTTAGTTTTGCGAAATAGGTCATCTAATAGTCTGACGGGTGGTTCATTTTCCTTCTTTCTTGCTTTGAGAGCTGCATACAAAATCGTATCAATAAAAGCATTAAAGTCAGTAAGTCGGGCCTGCTTACCTGGTGATCCGCTTCTGCTCCGGCCGTGTGCATGATGATCACTGCGTTCGCGCTCCCGCTCCCGTCCCCCGCGATCCCGTTCTCTTGATCGTTTACGATCTTGTCCACCGCGATCTGCATCATCAGCACCCTTAACACTACGATCAGATTCACGCAGTCTTGAGTCAACGCGCTCCTTGCTACTGCGCCGTCTATCGTTGCTTGACTTGTCACGCTCATTGGGCTCTTTTTTGCCCACATCCCATTCCCGAACAGGACGTGCCGGCTGTGCAATAAAGAATTTTAAATAGAAAACATATTTTGTGTATGTTACGAGTTTCTGAAGATGCATACCTTCTTTTCACTAGCATCCAAGCGTGACCAAGTATTGCCTGTGTTTTGGTTATCCCTGGTATTGTCTTGTGGGTACTTGGGTGTCTCATTCTTTGTCGATTGTATGGCTCGATCCATGTCAGAACGGCTGCCAAAATCGACATTCAAACACTTGGGATTTGAGACTGGCCAACGGACGCCATGCAACGCGTGTCGCGTTTCAATGGCTTCGCTGTTAAAGAATTTAAATAAATTAATGTATATATTTAAGTTTTTGTTTCTTTGTGGCATATATAAAAATAAGCCATCAAAAAGAAAATCTAATTCTATATATGCTGTTGTTATTATGTATATGGATTAAAGTAACGTCATTACGTTAAGTGCAGTAAAATCAAAGAAACTTACTCTTCTGTCGCATATGCAACATAGCACTTTGATTTAATGCGATCGATCCAGAAGCCATCCTCTTCAACTATTTTGCCAGTGCGCGCCAGCAGCCCTTTTAACTGCAGCACCGTAAAGGGTCGCACCAGATTGGTAATAAATAGAACGTGACTGGCGCGATTGCGTGCCGGACTGGGAGAGCGGGCAACCGTAACAACAGTGTTGGAAGCAGGCTCGACAGCTAATTTACTGGCCCCTGGTACCGTAACAACTATTTCTTTCGCAATAAGTTTCGGTTGCGGCTTTTGCTGCTCCTCATCGGTTGCGTTGCCTTCGTCGCGATCTTTGATGACCCGCAGTTCGGGTGTCAACGACCGTTCTTCCGAGTCGTGATCGCTGGTGACAAGGCCCTCTTCCTCTGATGATGACTCCAATTGCACATCGCTGAGCGGCACTGGATTTACCACGTCCGCTATGATGTTCTTTAATGAATCTGTCGAAATGGCTAGTACTGGCGGGGCGCGATCGGCCACTTTTTTGCTTAGCCATTTGCGTTTGCGTACGGATCGCTGCTGTGTAACAGATTCCTGTTTATCCTGCTCTTTGTTAGATTGCCGCTCTGTTTCTGGCTCGACAGAGTCCTTGTGATTCTCTTTGTGTTCATCGGCCTCGACTGGTTTGTTGCTGGTAAGTTGGGGATTCGTTGCCTGTTCCAACCTCTCTGATGTCCTCTCATCTACGTCCTCTGTTTGGATTTCTAATACATCGCTAGTGGTTTTTAGATTGTCCTCATCCTTACTTTCTGTAAAGCTTAAAGAAGAAGCAACTTTTACCTCTTCCACGCTCCGCTCGGCTGCATCACAGTCCTTGTTGCTGTCCCTGCCCGTGTCATTCCTCTTGCAGTCCTTTCCTGTCTTCTGTACTTCGTTTTCAGTGTCCTTGTTTTGGTCCTTGGGTTTCTTCGGTGCTGTCACTTCTTCTTCGCATTTCTCCGGAATAACAGGCACTGGCTCTTTCTCCTTTTGCTGTTCGGCCGGTTGGTCATCGGGTTCCTTTTCAGCCGATAGCTTTTTATCGATATCGACGTTCTTGTTGCCACTTGACTCAGAGCCATTTTCCACTTCTTCGGGTATTGTTTCTACCTTTCGCTCGGCACTCTTCTCGCGCTGACTGCTAGCACTATTACGCTTTTTAGGTGTCGTGCGTGTGTTGCGGCTCTTGCGCACTGGCGATGTAGCCGCTACTGCCGCATGTTCCTCACTTGAGGCGCGCTCACCACGCTCCGCATTGATTTCTTCTATAATTGGAGCCGCTTTTGGTTCTTCTGCCTTCTCGACTGCCGTCTCATCCTCGGTTTTCTCATTTTCCGATACCTTTCGCGATCGACGACTGCGGCGTGCCGGCAATGGTGCTGGCGATGAAGATTTTTTTCGCTCGCTACGACGTCTCATAGCTGTAGGAAAAAAATGCTTCCCGCACACTTATGCCACTGGTAATAACACAAAAATAATATGCTTTTGCACTTGTTTTTAAAGTCAGTGGTACTCGTTTAAGTTAAACGTATGTTTTTTAGTTGTATTGCGGTGTGCAACCTTCCATAACTTGCAAAAGAAAATTTTGGTTGGCAGCGAAAAGCGTCAATCCGCCATCAATAGGTAGGGTTGATTTTTTGCTGCAAATAATGCTTATAAACTATTGCAAATGGAAGCTATCGATACTTTTCGGATATCGATGAACAAAATGTACTGTCGTTGCTTTAAGTTTATTAGAAATAAGGTTCTATCTTAAGACTTAATTTATTGCTTGATGCGGCAAATAAAAAGATTAAGTCAAAATTGTTTCCATGCCATGCTCCAAAAATCAAAACATAGTCGGCAACAAATTAAATATTTTAATATCAGCAACCATGTTAATAACTTGTTTATTGTTGTTTCCCATTACAAATAAACTCATTGGCCTGATCTAATTTGAAATGCCTTAATTAAATAATCATATCTATATGAGGCGATTAGCGACACTAAAATACTTATAACAGACCTCTTTTTACAACACTGAATTGACTCATATTTCGTAATTGAACAGCAAACATATTTGGTGATCCCAAATACAAATTTATAAGTTAAAAGTAAAATGCATTAAGTACAAAATGATGTTAAAGAATTTTGGTAAATTAACACAAATATTGTGTCGCCTGCGATTTGTGCATGGTGTTGTCACAAGTTTCAATGATTTTGCCGTTGTGAATTTGCAAAAGGCAACTTATCCACCATCCACACAAGGAACGAAAGCATTATGTTCTTTTGATACCCGACATCAGCGGCAGGATAAGGAGGAGCAAAGCTCTTCTTCATATCCACACACAGGCCTCATATTTTCGGCGGCGCTTGGATTTAACTTATTTGGTGGCAGCGATGACAAGGAACGTGACGAATCGCCCGAAACAAAATTAATAAATACAATAAAGCGTTCGATAATGTGCATCCAGAATGAACAGTATGACAAAGCCGAGCAAATGCTACATCTCTCACTACGTATGGCCCAAGATTTGCAATCATCTAATGGTATTACGTACGTTTACGATTTAATGGCCAATTTGGCTATGGAGCGCGAACAGTTCAAGAAAGCAGAAAAGTTGTTTGTGGATGTTATGAAGCGCCTTATGTCTGAGGGACACGCAGAGGATAGTCCCAAAATATTGCACATAAGCTCAAAAATTGCGCACATGTCACAGCTACAGGGTGAATTAGAAAAAAGCTTTCAGGGCTTTATCTGGACACTTCAGCGCCTGGCAAAATTGGTGGAGGAAATGCCAAAAGACAATGATATACTAGAGCTTTATGGCCTTACAAAGAACTGGTATTGAAGGTTGTTCCATGCTTCTTTACAGCCAATACCAAACTCCTGATTTTTTAAGATATTAAAATAAAAATTATATATTTCAGGTTTGGCCAGTTGCTCATGAAACAGGGTAAATACACCGAGGCAAAGAACGTTTTTAAGGAGGCTCTTGCGATTCTCATTGAAGTCTATGGCACCCTTAACGATGCGTCAGTGACCATTTTAAATAATATCAGCGTAGCTTACGTAAATGTATGTCACACAAACAATATTCAAATCGCCTTACATCTACAATATTTAAATTATTAGCTAGAAAACTACAAGGAGGCAAAGGAAACTCTATTACATGCCCTGTCCATAGCCAAGGAGCTAAAAGATGCCTCCCAAGAAGGAGTAATTCAAGCCAATTTGGGTCTGGTATATCTGCGCGAAGGCCTGTTACAAGAGGCGGAAAAGTTTTGTAAGCTAGCTTGGAAATTGGGAAAAAGTCAGAAAAGCGCCGACGCATTGGAGCAAGCTGAGTATTGCCTAAACGAAATTAAAACTAGCACAAGCGGCTAAAACTGCGGTGATGTTAATGATATTTTTTAAAATATATGTTTTGTGTTGTACGTACAGTTCAACAAATGTGCAAATAAACAACTCTGTTTAAAAATATATTTTAGTAGTGAAAGTATCTGGAAATGGTTTTATTAGATTCGAAAATACTTAATAAATTTTGAATGGTACACAAATTGTATATTTGAGGCATTTCAGAACTAAATATAATTATATTCACCAGTCTCTGGAAGCGATTGTATTTATCCATAAGATTATTATACATTTCTTTCTGTGATTTTCCAAATAAACAAAGTTTTGCCATGCCCAAATATGCTTGCAAGTACAATTGGGCCGTATTACATACACATATACATTTGTTAAATCACACTAAATATTTTATTAAGTGACTCGCTCTGCTGTTGTCGCATTTATTCAAACTTAGCTATAACAATCATGAGTGCAACGCCGGTTAGCAGCGCTAATATTTCCTTCAAGGATTGCTTCAGCTTCGTTGACTCCTCCAGCAGTTCCGGCAGCACACTAACAGTAGCAATGTAAATGAAGCCACCGGCCGTAAAGGGCAACACCCAGGGTGTCGAGTTGTCATCGCTACTGCCAGCACCCAGTAGTGCCAGTGCAGTACCTGCCAAGGCGCCCAGCGCTGTTACCAGTTGCAGCAGCATGGCTTTTCGGCGAGAGCAACCAGACTTAATAAGTATGGCAAAATCACCAATCTCGTGAGGCACTTCGTGCAGCAATATGGTAATAGTTGTGACAATGCCAATGCTGTTGCCTGCCAGGTATGAAGCACCGATTGCCAAGCCATCTGTGAAATTGTGGGCAAAGTCTGCGGCTAAATTTAAATAGCCAGATATTTCCACTTCTCCCTCATCATCTTTTTTAGCAACTGTCTTCGGCTTCGTTGTCGTTGACTTCTTTTTATCACCGGCGGCATTCTCCTTTTCTTTAACAATGGGTTTTGGTTTCGGTTTTGGTGCGCCATGACTGTGTCCATGTCCGCCTCCACCGCCGCCCTTGAGAATGCGTACTATTTTTTCTACTGATAAAAAGGCAATAATACCGCCAAGCACCCAAAGGCCAACGCTCATATCATGCCCATGAGAATGCCCCTCCTCTCCATGGTGGTGATGGTGATCATGATGATCGTGGTCGTGGTCGTGTCCATGATCACCATGGCTGTGAGGATGTGTGGCGTGTGGTATCAAGTGTAGAAAAGCATCACCCAGCAAGCCACCAGACGCAAAGGCTAATAATACTTTTAGCCGTGGTTTCATTGCATCGCTGTTATCTAACGGTATTACGTACAGAAGCACAAATGGAGCGGCACTGATAAGCAGTGTCGAACCCATTGAATGCAGCCAAACACTCTTCATATCTGTAGAAAGGTAGAACATCATAAATTTATATAAATTGGAACTTTACAAGCGACAGCTCACCTAGGGACGCCGGCTTCGGAGCCTGGTGTTCATGATGGTCATGAGCATGAGCATGATCATGATCATGGTGGTGGTGGTCGTGTCCATGGTGATCATGATGGTCGTGATCATGATCGTGGTCGTGGTCGTGATGATCGTGTACTACAGGCGGCGCATTCTTTGCATCAAAGTTCTCATTTGCTTCGCGGGAGTATTTAAAACTGGGATTGCCTTGACTTTGGCAAATTGCAGGAAACGATAGAAATATGGCTACAAGCAGGACGCCCAGCGCCACTTTTTGATAGAATTGAAACCTTGAAGGCTGTAAATCTGTCAACTGTTTTGACATATTTGACGACTTTCTTCCTACACACGCGTCGGTATTTTTTTTAGTTATTGTGACGTGTGTTTTTTTTCTTTTGGTTTTTGTTCGGCAACTAAACATACGATAGCTACTCAATTGCTTATCGGTATCGATGCCTGGATTATTTTGCATCGACAGAATGCAGTATTTTAAGTATTATTTTATGTAAACAACAAGACTTAAAGCTTTCGATATTTAGTTTTTATTTAAATTTTCGGTTTTTTAAAAACATAGAAGTTAAATTCAACAGTTTCCTTAGTTAAAGGTTTCAAACCCTTAAAATAAATTATCGATCATCATAACAGAAAAACACATATAAATGTCTGCTCATTAAAAAATTCAAGAGCAAGAATGTATAGTTATTTTTCCTAGAGGGTAGAATAATAAATATGACCCTCTATATTTATTATTTTGTCCTATCTGCAGAAATCTTAAGTACTGGAGGGTCGGAATCGATTCCGGGCTGCCACTCCATCTTAAAATAAACACTCTTCCAACTAGCATTTGAAAGTAAACAAAGGAAATTACTTCTTATTAAAAATCTTTTACAAATACTGCATGCACACAAGTGGTTGTTTTATTTTTTATTTAATTGGATTGCGCAATTTTACAACTAAAGAATCCACAAAAAATTTGCGTATCCTTCCCCACATGGTGCCTCTGTCAGTTTTGAGCGAATGACCTCTAGCGCCTCTAGCGTGGTCAAATTTGATCGAAATTGAGAAATTCTACAATATTCAACATTTTTGTGTGTTCGTTTTTAGCAGCATTGATAACCTAGCAGTCCAAGTGGAGTTAGAAAATAAGCAAACCAGCAGGTGTTTTCTTGTCAAAGATGCAACTCTCTACGGACACACTCCGATTCGTTCGTTCCTAGTTCAAGCAAGCAAAAATTCAATACTTTGACAATAATGACATTGAATTAGAATCCGGGTTCCGCTCAAAGCTTTGCCCCCAGTGGGAAAATTCTTACATCCAAAAAAAACATCAAAATGTTGATTATCATATTTAACATTTAATGACATTTATACATTCATTAAATAAGCGGGGCTTTAAGTTGTATAATAACAAAATATTTAAATGTAAAAATAAACTTTTAAAATGGGTCCGCTTTGTTTCTTAATTTGACACTTAACAATTGAATCGGGTTGTTTTCGGTATTTGGTTAAAGGCGAATTTTTTGATTAAATCTTTAAGATATGCAGAAGAATTATTAACTGCCCGAAACGCTTTGCAAATGAGAAATAAATAATATTCAAATAAAATGCTGACATTATGTATCATTTAATAGATTTTTAATTAGTTTTTCGTTGCCGTTGAACGAAGCTAATAAACTATTGACATGTGTGTAAGTGCGGTGAAGTGTATGTGTAAATGTAGAAGAAAAAAAGTTTCTTGTTTACATGAAGTATATGATGCCATAGATAGTTCGCTTGCAGAGAATCGAAAAAAGAAACAATTCGTGCGAAGCTCAATAAATAATAAAATTGGGAGTAAATTTGCCAAAACAAAATATAAATAATGACATGATTGGTGCTGGAACGAATTGGTGGTATCAGCTGTTGACGACACGCAACGTTATCCATGGAAAATAAATGTAGGTAGTAATTTTAACATCTTTTTTGTAGTATATACAAGCCACTTTGGTTGCGAATTGATTTGTGCACTGGATGTGCTCAGTACAGGTTGATCTTTTTTAGTATCGTCTTGCGGCACATGTGACAAGTCCGCAACGTTTCGGCGCAATGAGAGCAGGCGCCGTGGCCACATAGAAAGGCCACATCCCGTTTGCGCTCCATGCAAATGCCACAAAAGTGCGACTCTTCAAACTCCTGCACCTTGTTCTCCAGATAACGCAGTAGATCACCAGAGGGCAGGCGTGCCTGATCACTGGGCGACGATGTAGACGACAGCTGTTGGCTAACGACCTGCCGACCATTGGCATCCAAACGTCGCTCAATGGCGACACCACAGCGTAAACATTTCTTCATACGTATGCTGCATTCCTCGCAAGCAATTTGATGCAGACACGGTTCTAAAAAAGAAAATATTTATATTTAAACCGGATCGATTGTCTTTTTGGAAAATCATTCTTACCGAAACGGACTAACTGCAGCGGCTCATTGCATACGATGCACTCCAGTTGGCTAGTGATTATTCCCGGCAATGCTGCTGCTGCTGCCGCAGCAGCACTTGTCTCTACTGTTGGCACTGGAGGCTTTGGTGCTTTCTTGCGTGGCGCCACCTGAGGTGATACACTAGTGGTAGCTTCCGAATTCAGTTTCTTATTGCCTGGCGATGGCTGCAGACCAGCAGCAGCAGCTGTACTTGTTGCATCGCTAGGCTTTGGCTGCATCAACGGGGGAGGTAGTGGCAATGTGCTTGACGTTGCATCCTCAGCATTAACAACCACAAACCCATCATCACCTGTGCCTAAATCCAGGGCTTGCATATTGCGCTGCAGTGGTATGGGGTGCGGTACTGTTGTTAACGTCGTTGTCGTGGCAACAGCCAGCTCATCCGTTTGCTGACCAAAGATAAGCTGCCTTATGTTGCGATCAGTGATCCATTCGAAAATGCTGGCATTGGCATTATTTAGTTCGACACGGCAGCCGTGTCGCGATAAGTAAATGAGAACGCTGTACATAAGACGATCCTCGCTGCGTACACTTGTCTGCGCCAGGCTGACAAAGAACTTGTGGATCTCAGGTGCATCTTCCGGTGAGGGTTCGGCAGCTTGCTGCAAATTGGATTTCTTGATGACACACAGATGCATAGCATTGTCACCATCCTCATCCTTGGCGTTGATGTCGCACGACAGTTTGACCAGGCGCTCAATAACGCTCGGATGGCCTTGTGATACGGCCAGCAGGAATGGCGTCTGCCGACGATTGTTGCGTATATCCAGTTCGGCCTGACCCTCAGTTACAAGCGTCTCCACGACTTGTGCATGCCCATTGAGTGCGGCAAGATGCAGTGCAGCAAATCCATCATCCTTGCGCACATTAACCAATTGACGTGACAGTTGCAGGATGCGTCGCGCAGCCACAACATTGCCCTTGAGGGCCGCATGATGCAGCACATTGAAGCCACGATTGTTCTTGACCGTAAAATCTAAGTTTGGTGCATTGCATAGAAGCTCAACGACTTCAGTGTTCTCCTTGCCTATAGCATCATGCAGTGCTGTATCTCCGTAAGAGTCCTGTATATTGACATTGGCATTGTGCTGCAACAGTTCCCGCACACAATGTGGCGTCTTTTTGTGCGCGCAAATATGTAGAGCCGAACAGTGGCTGGAGTTGAGGAAATTGACTGCGGCACCATTCTCAAGCAACACACGCATCGTCTCCGGTTGATTGCCAAAGGCTGCGTAGTGGAGTGCCGAGTCGCCCTCTTTGTCCACCACATTGACATTGGCACCTTTGGAGATGAGGTAGTTGACCAGCTCCACGAAGCCCTGATGTGAGGCCACCTGTATGCATGCCTTGCCGCCACTCATCACATCCACCTGACTAGGATTTACGTCTAGGTACTGCTTAACAAAGTCTAAATGACCTTGGGCTGCCTCGCGCACTAGTTTATCGGCCACAGAGC
Source organism: Scaptomyza pallida (assembly GCA_018152965.1). Taxonomy (NCBI): domain Eukaryota; kingdom Metazoa; phylum Arthropoda; class Insecta; order Diptera; family Drosophilidae; genus Scaptomyza; species Scaptomyza pallida. The sequence goes on along the minus strand of JAECXP010000116.1, from coordinate 2,276,542 downwards.
TGCCGGAGAGGCCAGAGAGCGGTGTCATTACATGATCAGTACGGCGATGACTCAAGTCCATCATGCTATTGGAACGTTCCGCTGCCGTCGCTAATGGCGAACGTTCTAGCTTGACACATTTCGGATTTAATGTCCATTCGAAGCCATCATCTAGCTGCTGTATGCGCAAATCTCCATCCGAATACACCTTAACAACTTTGCACAGCTTGCCTAGAGCCTAAAGTATAGTGTATCACATATTTATTATGGTAGTCTAAAATAGATAAATCCCAAAGTATACTCACATATCGCATAATATCAATCCATTCGCCGTGTCCTTTCTGCAGTTGCTGTACTTTTTGTGCATCGCTTATAATTGTCACTAAATCGCCAACACGAAACGATACAACCTTAACGAGTGCGGCGGGATGAAAAGTCCAACGATTGGGACAATTTTCGTACTGGACACTGTACAACACAGAAAATATTTATTAAAAGTCTATATTATATTTGGTTATCTTCCTACTAACCGTATATCGCCTTTTTCGGTTATGCGATGCACTGTGCCCAGTTTGGCTAAATGTTCGACCATGCGCGGATTCCAGCCACCATGACCTTGCTGTAGCTTCATTAGTGCATCCACCTCGAGGCAGACCTTCACGCGATCGCCTACGGAAAAGCTTGGCTTCACCATGGATACGATCGGTTGCTGCTCCTCGGGCTGACCCAGCACTGGCATATGATCCTTATAGTAATGTCCACCGCTCGTTGCTTGTATATATTTCAGATCCACGTTGCCTTTATGGCCGAGACGATAGACGTTTGTTGAGCCCGTTATCCAAGAGACATTGGCGACACTGCGACACGATTCGTTGTCCCAGCCACGTATTTCCATAACACGACCCGTCTTGCCTTCACCACCGTCCTGATCGTTCCACTCCCAATCCGGACCACGCACAACCTTTGAGCCAACAAATATACCACGCAGCTGTACACGTTGCGATCCTTTACGTGCTGGCACCCGTACACCTAATGATGTTGGTGTTGTATAGCGCACAAACGGATGCTCCAAATCGTGCAGATTTGCTCCGTAGCAGAAGGCGCACAAATGGTAATTGGTGCACTGGGCGCACTTAAAAACAATGCCAGCTATGCCCGCCTTAGAGCAGCCATCACAGACGACATTTGAATGTCGCACGCCTGCACAGCACACATAAAAAAAAAAAAAAACAAAATGGTATTAATAAAATGAAAGTAAAAATAATTTTATTTGACTACTTACCAACTTGTGCATTGTCCACAATGATAAGATCGTATTGATTTTGATAGCCTACTCTGTAGTTGGTGCGATGACCCGAATCCCAATTGACCACAACCGTATTCTCTGGTGAGTGTGTTGATCCACAGCGTCCTATCTCACAAACAGTGCCAACGTGACCTTCTCCGTCGTCTGTTGGGTACAAAATGAAAAAGAGATTTGTATAAATTGTTGTTCACTCGTTTCGTGAATTTTCACAGCTTTGCTTCCCGAGTTTCCGTTAGGTTCGTACTATTTATAAATTGGTAGTACACACCCCAAAACAACAAACCGAAGTACTCGTAATGCTCCCAAGGAAACGTCTCATCCGGTACGAATGGCACGACGGCATCTCCCCCAGCAAACTTGTGTGTTTTGTATACATACTGAAGAATGTATATTTCAGTTGGATACCGATACCGATACGAGGCGAGTGCAGCTGCACTCTAAATTTAAACATGCGTGTGGCAATGCAACTCACCCCGCCCTCATTTGGCTCCCCTTGCCCGCTAGCTGATTGGCTGGCATTTGATTTATTTGTGACGTGCACATAGGGTAAGGTATAACAGTACACTGAGAGCTGACGATTATAATTTAAATAGATAATACTCGAACAGTTTGATTGTTTACAGTTTTCTTTCTATAGGGTAGGTCCCTATATATACTACATTGTTTCGCTGTGAATTAAGAATGTGTTACTATTTATATTCTGGTTTTCCCCTTACTCCAATGAAGCAGCTGCAATCCTTGCGAGCGCCCTCCGCTTTATATATAAATATTTCAAATGGCACGCGCCCCACAAGAGACAACAGACTGCAGACGACGACAAGCGCTTGACTTCTTTTATGACAGCGAAGTGAACAAAAAAATGTGCAAAGAGGGACACATGTGTACCCTGCTCCCCACTTCCCCATTAACCATTGCTTTTGGCTTAACATTTTGTATACAATATATATACACATGTATGTGTTTAAAGCAGCAGCAGCGCCAAGCGCAAAGCCATTTGTGAAGCATTCCGCCGCATTGAGTGTGGCTAAAAATAGCTTCCCCTGTCTCTCCTTTACATTTACTGGCACCCAAATTGTGTAGATCGTTTAGTATGTGTAAAAAACACACACACACACACTCATGTAGTACTTATACACACATATTATAAACAAATTATAATAGCTAGTTAATACCTCAAATGGATAAACATGCACATACATATACACAAACAAACAAAAAAGGTGTTGCTTTTGTTGTTGCTATCCTACCTTGATTCGACCATATCCAATTTGGTCCGCGTACAACACGTACGCCCGGCGGAATGGCGGCGCGCATTCCCGTATTTAATTGTTGCGTATCTGTCGCCTGAAAAGATTTGTACACCATACAATTGTTATTGATGAATTATGATAAGCAAATTCTGTTTAATTGTGTCAAATAGAATATTGGATTCGCGGGGGCAGGCAGCATCGCAAATATTTGGGTCAAATGATAAAATCAGCGCATGTCTAACTGGAAATACATATGCACAGACACACGTTCATATATATATATGTGTGTACATATTGTATATGTATTGAGAGATGACCTGGACTGATGAACCACCTTGAAACGCACGAAGAGAATGCAGGTGGAGTGAAGTAATAGCTAAACAAATGTTAGCACATTCACTTAATATTTTTTGCAATATGAACTTTGCTTAGTAATAGCATAAAAAAAACCCAAAATGTGAACAATTGTTCGAGTCGTGCTGATAGTGTGTCTTGGCAACGCGTCCATCTCTATCAGGTGCCGTATGACCAGCATTTGAATAAATCCATTGTATTAGATATGTAGATGTATGAATCAGCATTGTGTATAGATAAACCATTTTTAGTGAGGGGGAAACACATATGTACATAAGAAGTTAAATGTCCTCAAACTTTATCTGCTCCTGCAACTGCAGCTGCACATAAGAAAGTGAAATGACGCATGAGATAAGACATATGGATACATATGTATGTATATATACCCTATATATATATATATGTATATATTTGACAAATACACACTTGTGTTCCTACTTTGTATATACACTGGCACATTATGAGGAAACGTTCAAATTCCACTTAGCGATTACGCATGTTTTAAGCATTTTTACAATTACTTTGAGAAATTATAACAATTTGTTTGTTTTTGTTGTGATGGGGACACACAACTTACCAATGCAATTTTTCGCTTCCGTCAAATGTACAATTGTGTTAGTATGTGCGTGTGAATAATTTGTATGCTATTTTATTTCAACACTTATGTACACTGTTTACCCAAAGTTTTGAGTTTAACAAACTAGAAATGCATTTTTATGTGCGCGTACTCCCTCGATTTGCACTTGTAATTTATATATTTTCATTTACTATTCTGTTATATACACCAATTTCAAAACATATACAATTTGCCACTATGTGTTTTTACGTTTTTTAGTTAACGTTCACTTATCAATTTTGCACACACCGTTTTTTGTGTTTTTTATGCAAATTTTAAAGCATGTTAATGCGTTTTTCTTATCCAAAAAAATTGTACTTTTAAGTTAATTTTACTTTAATATCTATGAATGTAAAACAGTGTGGCTGCAATTTGCAAACTAAGGACAGTGTCGATTTTGCAAAAGTATTAAAAAAAAATACTAAATACTTCTGCTCCTCACTGAACGACCAACTCCACAGTTAACGAAACATTGAGTAAATCAAAACATCATCAGCTGTTTAACAATAAACGGTCATACCGTGCGCCGACACCACAAGAAGTTTACTTTGTAAGTTGTAAGTTAATGAAACTTTTCAAGTTCTGGTTTAGAGCAATGTCTTCTCATAAGAATTGTGGTAAATTGTCCAGCAGGCTGGCTAAGTTTAGTAATTTAGGAAAACCAAAGCTAACAAATGCCGTAAACGAACTAAGAGTAAGAATTTTTTGTAATTTTATTTTAAAAATTGTTTTGCATTTAAACTTACAATTTTTTTTCTTTGCATGCAAAGGACATTGAAGATTTGCCAAATGTCACAGCTGGACAACGCTACTTTTCACCTGTGCAAACACGCAAACAGCGCCAAGTTAATTCTTTGCCCAAAACAAATTTGCCCGCCAAGAAGGCGCGCCAAGATAAAGTTTTTAAAACCGAAATAGGCACAGCAACAATAATAGAATGTGAAATTGTGCCAAAATCTAAAACACTCAAAGAGTGCAAGCTGGAAGTTGTAAAAGAAGAATTCGAACAACACAAAGATGTCAAAGTAGAGCCTAAAACGGTAACAACAGAGCAGGATGTTCCAAACTCTAAGTGGAGCGAGCATCTGGAAAACATACGCAAAATGCGCTCAAAGAAACCAGCACCTGTTGATACTCTGGGCTGTCATCAGTGTGCCGATGTTAATGCCAATGAAAAGGTAATCAATTCAAAATGTATAGCATATTGTGCAGAAATTAATGTTTGCAATCTTTTACAGACGCAACGCTTTCACAAATTGGTAGCTCTTATGTTGTCCAGTCAAACAAAAGATGAAGTCACATTTGAGGCGATGAAACGTTTGAAACAACAAACTCTGACACCTGCCAGCATTCAGAGTATGCCCGTTGGTGACTTGGAGCGTCTGCTGCATCCAGTCGGCTTTTACAAAGTTTGTACCAATTTTCTATAAAAGACAACATTAACTTTTAATACTTCAAAATACATTCCAGAACAAAGCCAAGTACCTGAAGCAAACGTCACAAATACTCATTGACAAATACAATGAGGACATTCCGGACAACATACAAGAGCTTTTAAAACTGCCCGGCGTTGGTCCCAAAATGGCACACATCTGCATGGCCACCGCTTGGAACAAGATAACCGGCATTGGCGTTGATACACATGTTCATCGTATTGCCAATCGTTTGGCCTGGCTTACAAAGACAACCAAGGAGCCAGAGCAAACGCGAGTTCAGCTGGAATCGTGGCTGCCCCGCGAGTTGTGGGCCGAAGTTAATCATTTACTTGTGGGCTTTGGTCAAACAATTTGCACGCCTCTTAGACCCAATTGTTCGGAATGTCTTAATCGGCACATCTGCCCGGCTTCATCGTTATCTACAAAATCTGAGCCAAAGTCGAAAACTAAACTTAAAATTTAAAAACTATCTTTTGGGAAGAATTTCATTCACGTTATTATAGTCTAAGAAAAAAATTAATTGTTTTGAGCCCCAAAGAGGTTTATCATTCCATTAGTAAGTAAGAGAAAAAATATTGAACTTAATTCATATTTTCGGTTTATTTTTGAAAAAAAAATAAAACGAGCTTCGTCTAAGCTAACTTATTTTTTGTCATCAGGCAAGAAGCATTCTTTTTCATGTGTTTGGATAAGTTTAATATTCCGATCCATATTGATTTGTGCCTGTTTAAGGTAAGTTGTTTTTAAGGTACGGAAAATACCCAATATTAAAAACAAACTTTTTTTGCAAATGGCATTAAACTTATATGTACACACATATATTTATATTTAAGCTTTATCCAGACGTATTGTACAATATGTATGTATTTCTATTAAGTGACATGTGCGTCACATTTGAGTTTCAGCGCACGGTCAAAGTTCGATGGGAGCTGATCCTGTGGCGACGTCGTCTGGCTTTGTGTGTTGACCTCATGCGAGAAAGTATTATTCAATAAAATTGCTCTTCATTTCAACTTCGCCGCATGAATTATGTGCACAGGCAGCAGCAGCAGCAACAAAGAGCACAACAACAGCAGCAACAAGGAGACATCGCACGTGACACCTTAAGCCCACTCTCCGCTCTCCGCCTCGTCGTCGTCGTCAAGTTATGGCTGGCGTGCACTCATCATCAGCTTCGTTGCGTGCGCGCCTTTAGGAATCGGTCGAGTGGGATTTTTGGGTGTGCTTTCTTTTTGGTGTTGGGGGGTGTCGAGACAATCTGTGGCCTAGCATAGCTTATAAATGATGCACAGGCAGGGTTCAGACCTCCCACGCCACATCGTACCACATCACACCCACTCCAGCCCATTCCAAGTACCGCACACACAGACATAACTTTTAAGTTCGAGACTTCAACGCCCCGTTTGTCAGGCTGTAATTCAACGCTGTTTACGTGTCCTCGCCTCCATCCACATCCGGTGTGCGCAGCAAGGCGTCTCTGTCTCTGTATGTGTGTATGTGTGCATGTTGCCGGCGCCGTCGTTTGTTGAATGGGTGGATGGGGTGCCGTGAAGGCTATACTACTTAAGCGTGCAACAAAAACAACAACAAGGACAACAAGGAGTGAGCATCGTCCAACTGTCGGCACGGGAGTCATGCGAAAATGTTTGTCTGTTTGTGCATTAGTGTGAGTGCAAGTGTGTGTGTGCAAGCATAACACACACAAACATACAAGCACAGCGGCATAAGGATAACGGAACTCCCTCTGCTCCGTTAGTCAAGTCGCAGTCGCACAAGTCAAGTGGAACTCTACAAATGCGTCAAGTGGGAAGCGCAGCGCGATATGCCTGCTGTTATTCCACCCTTCCCCAACGCCTCCGTTAAACCCGCAACACCCACTCTGACTTGCCACTTGTCGCCCTTATCATCCACCCACACACGAAACAGTAGCCAAAGTTTGCATCAAGTGCTACACAGAGACATCCTGTGGCGAATTATAGCATTTTTGATTTAAGCCCAGTACGCAGTTTACTTTCCTACTTTTTCTACATGAATCCAGCAACTTTCAACCACATTTGCGGGTTTATTGTGATAGTTTTTTTTTCTTTAAAGCTACAACAAGTTACATTTTAATGCATAAGTATGTATGTCAAGCTGTATACATTTTTCGATAAGTATTAATCGAAAGCTAAGCCGATGGAACCAGCAAGAAGATCATTTTCATTTTAGTTCATTTGGCAAAGTAGTTTGAGTGCAGTTCCGATCTAATCTCTCTTTCTCACTTTTACACTCAGTTCTCTCTCTCCCGTAGAATTGGTTAAGTTTCTTGCATGTGCAATGTTTATACAAGAAAAAAAAGGGATAGGAGTACCTAGACACAGATGTTACCCATAACGTTGAATTCAACTTAGTCAGCCGCAAAACAAAAACAGGTTGAGAGGGGAAAAAAACGAAGGAAGAAAGAAAAGAAGTGGCAGAGACGATGACGCTGACAGCCACGCACCCGCGCTCACACACGCACATACATTTGTACATATCCGTAGTGTGGAAGTAAAAACTAAAACGAGGCGCTTAAAAATGGCATAGCTCGCATCGGGGCGGGCAGCATAAACAAAATGACATAAACAGGCGGCATGAATGGGTGTGTGTCAAAGGTGTGGGGCTAGGTGTCGAGTCCTTGCACGGGCGTGCAAATCCCAAGCACTGGGCACACAAAACAACAAAAGTAAACTTGCGAATAAAAAAAATACCAAATCCACATCCCCACGACGCAAATTGTATTTTTTGTTTTCTGCTGCTGTCCGTACTGTGTGTCCTGCGTCCATTCCAATTGCTGGCAACAACTGGCGGTCGCTGCCGTCACGCATCAAGCATTCATGCCAGGCAACAGCTACAGCAGTTACAACAACAACTTCAACAACACTGCGACAGCAACACACACACACACACACACAGAGCTTACACGCCTCCGCACGCGTCACACGAAAGCACGAAACCAATTTGAGCACCCACATTCTCTCTCACCCAATTAGTCGCACAGAGACACACAAACACACACACACACACACATATGTACATGCACGAAGCCCACTCTCCATCTGGTCTTTTTTGCTACCCACATCAACCATCGTCGTTGTCGTTGTCGTTCGCTTCGTGTCGTTATCCTCGCGCGCACGCTGCTGCACACTTTTGTTGTTGTTGTTGCTGTTGTTGTCGTCAACATTGTTGTTTTTGTTGCTGTTGTTGCCCCTTTGCCATCATCAACGCCATCAGTAGCGTAAGTTGTGCTGCCAGCCAGCCAGCCAGCGAGCCTTGACATAGCGACATAACGGAGCGAAGGGAAGCGCGCACCAGCCACAAAAACAGCAACAACAACTACTTCAGTATGCGATATAGTATGTATGTATGTTTGTGTGTATGTATTTGCTAACGTCGGCGACCAACAAGCGACACGATAATCTCGCACGTCGCATTTTTAGTTGCCGCACCCACCGCACCCGCACACACACAAACATGCACACTGTCATGGGGTCCTGGCAGAAAGCCAAATGTGGCAAGTAGCTGCTGCCTGTGTGGGTGGATGGCCAGAGTATGGGTATTGGTGGCTCTGTGAGTTTGCCAGTGAGTGCGCCAGGCGTGCGGGGCAGTCAAGCTACCGACAAATGCTTTCGAATTGCCATGACAATCAAAATGCTTACAGGTACAGTGTGGCAAGATACTCAAATCAAAAGAAGAAGCATTTGCTACTACTAAATAAATTGCCATTGCCCAAAAATGATTGTAATTTTGTAGTCGACATTCTTAAAAAATGATTGTTAAATATTTCACTTGTAGAAATGAATGTTGAACCACGGTACTCGCGACACAAGTGCGACAATATCAACAAGCGAAGCAGCCGTCGCCAGAGCTTGAGCCTGACGACGCCCATCAGACACACTTCAGCTCAGGCTGTCATTTCCCTTGCTTGCTTCTGCTTCTGTATGTGTGTGTGTGTGTCTGTTTATTATCGTCAGAGCGACCTCCCCCCTTTCACACCCTCACATCACACAACACGACCCCTCGAGCAAACAGAACTTTGTCGTTCCTTCGGTAAGTACAGTGGTTAGATTCAGTCCAAATTGTGGATAAAAGAAAATGTTGAAGTCAGAATATACTTAACTAAACTAAAATGTAGGATAAAACGTGCTTAAATTAAGTCAATACTAAAACACATATCTTGAAAAAGCATTTTCTTGTATTTATATTTGGCAAACGTAAAGTTAATTTATCTTTTAAGATAGAGAAAGGAAAATTAACTTGAAATAAAGTCCTAAAATAATCTCACTTTTTTTAGAAGCTGTTTTATTTGAATTTTTTTTAATGCCCAGTTAGATAAATTATTAATAGCCTAGAAAAAAATTGTATTAAATGACAGAGTGTTATCTGCAATTCGAATTTTGAACAAATTGTGCCACTGTACTTCCCCAGTTGGTTGCTAGTCAAAAGCTACCGCCGCCAAAGACAAATAAAAAACAAGTAAAGAAAGGGAAAAGGAATGAAAAAAATTACAGTGTGGCACGGCACGGAAGCATGTTGGCGCTAGCGGCATTTGCGACGCATAACGACGTCGATGACTGCCCTTCTCAGCATCGTTCTACTGAGTCCTGGCTCGTTGCTTTCCCCTTGCCCAGCAACCTTTTTAAACCCCACACCATACCACACCGCACCACACCGCACGGTACTTTTGAAGTTTGAGCTAAGTGACATGCTGTTTATTGTTGAAGGGTGTTAGAATTGCGCTCGCCGCGTACATACCAGTTGATTTGTGGAGCGAGAAATTATCATGGCAAGCGCGTTGAGCACCGCACGCGCCCGCTTTGACATTACACGGCAACCAAATATTTATAGCTATCCGGCTCGGCTAACGTTGGCCAATTAAGTTCAGACAACAATCGTAAATTCCATTGATTGCAGCCTGCAATCCCCCCTATATAGCTTGTTACTTATGGCGTAATTAGTATTGACAAATGGTTGATATTTGATGATGAGGCTTAAAATTCTTAAGATTAAACATCTAATATGATATATAATACATATATACAAGGCTTGCGACTGAATTTCTGTGTAAGAAATCAAATGTGATATCTAAAAAGATTGGAAAATTTAAAAATGAATTTAATACGTAGAAATAATATACAATTGTCAACTAAAGGCTGATAGACATATTGAGAATCAAAAGCTTTTGGAAGTATCATAATATTGTATATTAAACAAACATACTAGCTATACATTTAAAATAGTTTTAGCTTCTAACTATTTCTTACAATTTCAAAAAATTTGATCTACGCTCATAAGTATGCTATGAATTTTATGCAACACTATTAGCCCCACTTATTGCGAGGCAAACTTGTTGAGTGCGTTGTGTGTGTATTTTTGTACAGTGTAGCTTTTCACTTTATGCAAAGCGGAGGGTGAGAAAAAGGTCCTGTTCACGCCATGCCATGTCAGACATACAAACAGGACGCATGGGGACAAGCGGACAACGGATTGCCTGACTGCCATTCTGCCTGGCTGCTGTGGTAGCTATGTACACCATGAATGTGCGAGACTCCAAAGTTGCTGGGTTGTGGCAAACGGCAACGAACAACGAACAACGGCCGCAATGGAAAAATAAAATAGAGGAAAGGAAAAATGCCCCACCAACAGACGCCACCAGCAGCAGAAGCAGTCGTCCGTCCTTCTGTCCGTCCATGGCACGTACTTTAGAAATTCCATGCAGATGTGCGCCGCACGCCGAGACGTGTGTTTTGATTTTGCTGGCACAAAAAAGGACGACGACGACGACGAGGAGCAAAGCCAAAGCTCAACGTACGAACCAACGAACCAACGAACGTTAGAACGAGAGAACAGCACCCCGTAAAGCAAAACAAGCAAAATACATACATACATACACAGCTGGCTTTGGGGGATTGAAGCAATGTGGGCGAGAGGGGGAGCTCGGGGGGTTGCCTGGCAAACTGGCAACGCACGAAAGAGCATCCAAGCGAGCAAACCGTGAAAAAGTGTCGACAAAAAACAGCAACGGCAACGGCAACAGAGCGACGGCCAGACCCCAAAGGAAAAAAACTGGCAACAACAGCAAAGTATCAGGGAGCAGGGAGCTGGTGGGGGTGGGGGTGGGGGTGCGAGAGCAGGAGTTAAGGCAGCAGCTGTGCTATGTTTGGTGTGAGTAACGAGCCACGCGAACGCGCCTTTCCTGCTGTCTGACTGTCAGCCTGCTGCCAAACTGACGAAATGACGCAATGACTGACTGCCAGACTTTCAGACTGCCAGACCGACTGGGTTGGGGGTGTGATCCAGCACTAACGGAATAATTGCTGGCAACTCCAGCAACAACAACTCACACACATTACAAACGGAAGCCAGACGAGCTGGCGGCGGCAGCTTGCTTTGGCTGATTTTCCACACGCACATAGTCACAAACACACAAACATACACACAAACACACTCACAAGCGCCCACGCACATAGAGACACAAATTCACTAGTCAGAGTAAGGACGTGAAATATGCATTACCTTTCACCTGCCCGTTAGTCCTTCGGGTTAAGATGAATACTTTATCATTAAGATGGCATTTCGATGGCATTTCGAAGTTTTTATACGAAAGACAAATTCATAATTATTTATTAGATAACATTTTTTACCTTTTACTTGAATATGTTTTAAGAAAACGGCTCGCTATTTAGCTATAAATGATTAAAACATGCTTTAAGTTCAACTCTTAACCAAACACCATGTTTTCAATTGGACTAGTACTTTTTCCTTAACAGATCCTAATGACATTTATTTTCCACAAAATATCTTATGGATTCCATTTAAGTGTAATTATGATGTAACGTTTTTGGAATAATACTATAAAAAATTGGTATTTTTTTTAAAAACCTTTCTCTAACATATCTTCATACATATAATAATGGAAGTTCCGTTAAAATCACAACTTTAATTTCAAGACTTCTGATTGCCTATAATAACTCGAATAGTTAAAATAATTGCAACATTTGTTTGTAGCTTAATTACTTTATTTATACAAAAACAGTGCGACTTATTGAATGCTAACTGAATGTAACAACAGCTAACGATTCCTACAGGGTGCACAAAAACTTAAACGCAACACACAAACATTCGCACAAAGGTCGCGCTCCGGAGCTCTGCGCAGAGGCCGCCGGGTACGTTTGGTCCCTTAATGTTGCGGTGTGTGTGTATTATTGTTGTTTTGGGTATGTGTGTGTCTGTGTTTGTGTGTGTGGAGCTGCTGTCTAACACGCCATGTCCATGTGGTGTTGCTGTTGGCGTGTGTCGTCTGAAATGTTGTTGTTGTTGCTGCTGTTTGGATTGTTGTTGTTGGTTTGGCTGGTTGCTGTTGCTGTTGTCGTTGTCGTTGTAATAGGCATTCCGTTGCTGCTGCTGCTTTAGCTGACTGACTGGATGGCTGGCTGGCTGCCTGCCTTTGAGCATTGGCATGGCTTTTTAGCCGCAATGCCGCGTCGTTGGCAAGCAACCTCTGGGTTGGAGTGGGCTATGAGTCCCGGTTGGCACGTCCGCTCATTCATCCGTTGTTTGCCCTTATACCACCCATCACCCGCCACCCGCCACCCGCCACCCAGTGCCTGCTGCTCACTGGCTGGTTACATGAGAAAACTTTGAAACTGAAGACATGGCGGGGCTTGAGGCACGAAACCGTTTGGACCGCACGGACAACTGGGGACGGACAAATAAAGCTGCTGCTGTTGCTGCTGCTGCTGCCGTTGGGGTATAAATGGATGGCGTTGGCTCTGGTCGCTCTTGTCTGGCCCCCGTCTCCGGCCGAGTGGCGGTGGCAATGTCTGATTGTTAGTTGGATTTGGGAGGGGGGGCCTGAGTAGTGCCGGGTGCACAGGACAGGACAGCACAGCACAGCACAGGACAGGACAGGACAGGCCATCACAGGGCCAGTTGCCACTTGCCAGCTATAGAAAATTGTCATAGGAATCATCATCGGCTTCGTTAGATGTGGCCTCAGTGGTAATTGTGGGACATTTTGTTGCCACCATTTTGTCCACACACACACACACTGATACATATACAAATACACAGACACTCACTCAAACACAATGACTGCGTCTGATTGCGCGTCACGGCGGCTCGGGGCTCTGGGCTCTGGACCCTGGCTGCGGAGATAAACGTTGAAAGCATTGCTCGGTTGCCATCAGGGCAGGTGGCTGGCTTATGGTTTGGGTTCGGCTCTCTGTGTGAGGGGTCAAAATGGGGCTTTTATGTATGCGTAACTTTTTATGCACGCGTCCCAGGTCGTACCCTCGCCGTACCCCCTGCTGCCCGCCTGTCACAGGTGCTGTCGCTTTCCCTGCCAGCCGAGGCATTGGGGTATGTGTGTGTGTGTGAATGTCCGTAATAGCTAAAGAATTACATACTCACACTAAATTGGCTGAAACAGGAAGCGTAGTCGTTGCTTCATTAAGCAGAATTTCAGATGACGATAGACAATGGGCGTGTTGAAAAAAAAACGAAGGGGCGGGGATGGGGATATTTCAGCGCTTCAAGCTTTTGGGCCAGGTGTTTTACAACAGTGTGAAGCTACGATTTTTTATTGAAATGCATTCTGCCTATAGATGATTATATTGAAATAAGTAAAAAAAATAATTATTTATTAGATCAACATCTGAAATATAAATAAAATACTATTTTAAAATACTGTTTAACAATAAAAACAACAAATATGGATGCTTAGATTCCTTGCCGTTCCAAACATTCAGAGCAGATGCAAAGTATTCCTGCTTTTCATCATAATCTTGCATTGGTGTGGGACCTATAGGATGTAATAGTCCGATCTTTAACAACATGGGGAAGGATAAGCTTCCCATCTGCGCATTACACACCTAATTGACAAAATTAACACTCTCTTTGAAGTGTCTAAATAATTCGAATACTTTCTAATCGCCTTAATTCTTTGTCGTGAGCCGTCTAGCTAATGAGGGTGGTTCGGAATCCCATTTCCGCGCCCTTTGCCAGCAGATCAAAGGTTGATTACATCAACCACTGTGGTGTCATTTATCTCTCTTATTGAAAAATAACAGGACAAATATTAAATGGGGCTTATTTAAGACAATTGCCAGCGGAGCTATGAACTTGTTACCCATAGCATCAGAATGAATCATGTAAGCGAGGATAGAAGAGATCTTATTTTAAGTAATCATATCTATGCAATATTCATTTTATGTTGGAGGTAAATGCACTGCGACCTAAGGATATATTGTGCCCCTTCTTTAATAAAAGCTCTTTCATCAAACCCAGTTTTTGCATGAAGCTAGTACTATTACAAGATCAGGATCTTCAGGTCATTACGTTGAATGACGTGTTTTTCTAGAAAACTATTTCTTCCCTATACTAAGGCAGCGCATTCTGCTATAATGTGCAAGGAGGATTCCCCTTCGATGTTGCAGAAACTGCATGCACCGTTAGTAGCAATTCCTAGCTTGGCTAGGGACTCCTAAATCCACAGTGTCCTGTTTTTTTTTCCTATAGGTATAGCCTGCTTTCAACTTTTCAGATAGAAAGTAACTAGAAGAAACTTTGCTTGCCTGAAACCTGGGACTCTTGTCTAGCTAATTTCTGGTGGCAGTCTTTCTTCATTCTTAAGTCCCAGTCGTATTGTGCTTCTTCCTATCCCACAGTACGGCTCGGTCCCTATCAGGGGTGTCACATTATTAAAAAAACAGAGAAATTTACAAAGTTTCCTCAATTATGATCCTTCGAAACTCTTAATACACCGTTTATAGGCACAATGTGCCTCAAGGTAGCACAAAAAGCTTTTCAAAATAGTCCATATGAAATTTCTGTCCTTAACCTTAATGCATTTGCCTTGAAAACAGCAAGATCTGGCAAAACGGCATGCAAAAACAGGGCTGCACCCTTTAAAAACACTTTACGATCCCAATGAAGTTGGCTGCACTTATTTGTTATACGTGCAATATGGTAGCGTTAAGTGGCTGGGTGGCAACGCTGCAGCGTAGTTCGCCAAATTGCTGCATATAAAAACTAAAGAAAAGAGGTGCAAAAACAAAAAAACAGAAAAAACTAGCGAAACCATAAAATACTTAATAGCAAGCGCGGTCAGTCGCAGTTGTTGCTCGTGTTGTTTGTATATGTATTTTTTCTTTCCACGCACATACTCTCGCACACACACATAATGCAACTAAATACACAACGTTGCGCCTTTTGTGTAGGCAACTGAAAATACCATTTCAAGCGTCAACGTGGCAGGTCACGCTTATTGAGCACTGAGAGCCGAACCGAACCTAACCGAACCGAAAGCGCCTACTTAGACGGGGCTCAAGAGTGCGACCTGCCTAGGCTTATGGCATTTTCTTTGCCACGTTTTTTTTTTTTTTCATTTTATTTATTTTAGCGGCTTTTTCTGTCGTTTATTTTTTAACGCCTCTGGCAGTCGGCAAAGTTCTATGAGTTAAATTTTGTGGTTGTTGACGACGGTTTTGGTTGATTGTTCTTGCCTTTCGACGCCAGCAAGCAAGTCATTTAAGGATAGAGGCTTAGGTTAACACACACACACAGGCACATATACCTAAAATTTGTGCGTGTGTTTATATTTAGTAAGCATACGTATGTATACGCGACCTTTTTGTCGTTTTTGTTGTGGTTCTGGCAAGTTTTTTTAGAGAACCCTGGCATATGATCCTTTCTTTTTATTACTTGAAAGTCAGGAACATTTTTGTCTGTATTTAATGTCTAGATGTTTTTGGTGTCAGACATTTTGTCTGAAGTGTTGGTAAATTTTAAAATATAATAAATGTGTTGCCTACTTAAATGGGCACATGCATAATCAAATTGGCAACGCTTACAGATGTTGAATTCGTAGACATTTGAAAATGTTAAAAAAAAAAATAGAATTGAAAATAATGTTAAGCGTCTATAATTGTTCTTTTCTGTTGCTGTGGTTGCTGCTGCTCCTGTGGTTGTTGTTGTTGCTGTTGTTTTGTATTAGCGCAGCCAACGGTAAAACTTTTAACACCCAGGCCACCCACACAGACAAGCTGCTCTGGCACTCAAACCGTTTCACCCATACCCTCCCATCACCTCCCCTTCACCCGGCTCTAAAGTCGACCCAAAATCCCAAAACGAACAAGCGACACGCGCCCTGGCCCGGCTTGCCACGGCACAGAGCACAGAGCATGTCGACGACAGACGCTGCGCCGCTGCCAGGCCAACATTAGCATTGAAGTGTGCAAACGACGCCACCCACAACAGACACACAAATAAACTCACACAAACACCCACACACCCACACACACACAAACACACACACTGAGAGAGAAGGGCAGTCAGCCGTCGCCGCCATGCTATGCCATGCGGCAGTTGGAGCACTCACGCAAATTTCAATTTTTTTCACACCAATGGCTCTTGCTTGCCCTCTGCCTTTGCCACATTGCGGTTGTGTGCGGTCTACCCGACAAATATGTCATAATCGATTTCAATTTTTGTTGTTTTTTAGTAACGACAACTGTCGATTTTATTTGTTTTAATCTCAATGTAGGTTAAGAGTTCGATAAGTTTTTTCCTAGTTATTTAAAGGTCTAGGTTCTTCAAGATCTGGGAACCCAGCAAAGAAGACGATCAATGAGTCAACTACAAACTGAATAAAGCATCAGTCTTTGAGGCTCAGCGATCGAAATGAGTTCGGTACTTATCATTTCTGCAGTATTCCAAGAATTCGTTTTACTTGTCGGATGTACATGCCGCCATGCTGCCTGTTTTCGAAGCACGCGCCAGGACACAACCGCACACACAAGCACATACTTACATACATATAAGGACACGACCCGTACACACACACACGAACGAGTCAAAAAACACATACACATACACACACTTGCACAAACGTATTGTACGTGCTTTTACTCACCCCGTGTGGCGCACTTCCTTTGATTTAGTCATTTTTCTCTCTTTAGCCGACATCCAACAAGCCATGTGGCAGTAGCAGTGCCAGTTCCATGGAACCGCACGTTGCTAGTTGCCAGTTGCCCAACCATCCAGCCACCCAAGCACCCAACCATTCAGCCATCCAGTTGGCAGTGTGCTCACTTCCGACGATTTCTGTATGTGCTTAAGTTTGTATGTGTGTATGTGTGTGTGTGTGTGCAGAAGGTTGCCCCAATCGTCCTGGTCTGTTATTTTTTTTCCATTTTTTTTTCTTGCTGTTTGATTTTCATTTCTGTTTTGCTACCAATACCTTTTGGCCACTCTTGTTATAGTGGTTTCTGTTGTTGTTGTTGTTGGCTGGCGTTGTTGAAGTATTACTTTGCAGCTGCCACATTGCGGTAGCGTGCTTTTCACTGCTGTCCATAACTTTTTGTTAATGCATTCTCTTTTCGCTTCACACTCTATTTTGATATCGCTGCGATTGAGCACATGCTGGAATTATACACAAGGTGACGCATTTAGTGGAAGTGAAGTGCCTCACGTCCTTTCTACCGGCAGGATGCAGAAAATGGTTTGCAATTTCGACGCTCGCTCTTTAATATTCAAATGCATAATCCATAATGGAATGTCGATAACTTTAGCTGCTGAAATTTTCACACTTGTGTTATCGAATTGATCAGTATCGATGCTGGCTTAGGCAGCGCATAACCAATTGTCGCCTAGGCCGCACATGCGACTCATGAAACTGAATACCCAAGTTGCACACACACACTTAGATATATACAACGTTTGCATGTAACTTGCCGCCAATTCTGGGAGCCCGAGGGTGTGGGCAACATGGTGTGAGCAGTCAAGTCGTGCAGAAACAAGAGCACGGGTAGCATCAGCATCAGCATCAGCGACAGCGACAGCTTTGTTGCTGTAGCTTAGTATGGGCTCTGACTGCTGGCAAGCAGCCCAGCCTTGGGACTTGGTGTGGCTATAAACGATTTATGTGTATGCTTGTGAAGGCCAAGCGCCACATGATTTACCCATACCACCCCAATACCCATACCACCACCATACCCACCCACAGCCACAATCAACGGCGGGATTCAAGTCATCGTTCAGTTCAGTTCAGTAATTTTACAGACTGCGCCATCAGCTACCAACGCACAGAAGGCAAGAGAAAGACTGTCTCACTTCTATGTTTTTTCCTTATGCATGTATGTGTTAGTGTGTGCGTCTATGTGGGCGGATGTGTGTATTTCAGTTTCTGATTGCATCTGTAAAAGTGCATGTAGCTATATCTAACCGGCTGACAGCTCGACAGTTTGTCGTTACACAAGACGATGCCTTGTGGTTGCGGAATTTAGACCTAACTGCAAGTGAGCAATGCTAATTAACAGCTTCTTTTATCCCCAACACTTTTGGTCATGCACAACAAAAAGCCGCTAATCAAGTAGCACGTAAATGTAGCATACTTTTTGGGGCAAAATTTGCAAAGCGTCGTTAAATTCGCCGACGGACCAACTGCTTCGATCAGTTTCTTTTAGGCACATATTGCCTTTTTAACGAAGGCCTCGTTCTGTTACAGCAATGTTGCTTAGTTTCACTATATCAAAAGAACTTTACACTCTTTGCATGAGTTTTAATAAGAAAATAAAACTAGCGCTTAGTGTTAAGCCGTCTGGCTAACTGTGCTTGGTTAAAAATTCGTTTAAAAATGTATTTGTATGTATTTAAAGACATTTGTTTTTGCTGTAAGCGTTTTTGATCGAAATCTACAGATTTGAAAAGTATATCTGCAATTTGTGCCTTTTGTCAAACATCTATGCTAACGTTGCTGTGATAGTTGCTGTCCAAAAAGCAACGACATCCATCCTTCCTTTCCCGTTCTTCATCCTTAGCACATCCTCCTACATCCACATCGATGTCGTATTTATCTAATAGTCCCTGCTGCTACTGCTGCTGTCAGAATGGTCTACGTCTGGTGTTGATGCCCCATTCTACAGGAATTGCTGTCGCCTGGCTTATTATTTGCCACGACTACTGGCTGCGGCGCTAAAGTTTCGCCTCGTTGGTGTTATGATTTCAATGTGGGTAGCCGAACAGCACGACGACCTCGACTCCAAACCCACAATCGCAACCGTCATCGTCAGCATCTCCACTCACTCATACACACACACACACACACACACACACTTACAAACATACATACATACATAGAAGTATCCAACCCACACTCTTCCATACCCACCCGCAGGCCACAGCCATAGCTAACTCACTGGTTGCCTGACGGCGTTTGCGCAGGCAACCCAACAGACAACTTTTTGCATAGTTGACAATGCATAGAAAGTATGAAGAAAAATTTTCTCGTTCTAAAGCCACAAAGCGATTTGTATAAGTATATATTTTTTAATGCAAATTTGTATTTTTTTATTAATTAAAAAAATTCGTATAGTACTTTAATTTCAAAAATAACAAGTTTAAGATTTATGATAAGTTTTATGATGAATAATGGCCGCATAGCACTAAATAAATAACTAACGACTTAAACTTAATTTTAAATAAAGTAATCAGATCATTCTTAAAACCGGACAGCATTACGAATCTTAATATCCCTCTTAATACACATAGTATTCACGATTGTAATGCTATCGCAATTAGTCATAATTTTTAAGTGATATTTTTAAAGCTTAATATATTGATTTTTGGAAAGCATATCATAAGTATAAGTGTAGAGAAGTAACTGAAATAGTTCATAAATAATAAACCTAAATAATAATATTCTTTCCAATAGCTACTGCTAAACTCATGCTACGTAAATGTTTGCTGGCATATCCTATTTGTGCCTAAACGAATTGATTTGTACGTCAGAGTGTGTGTGTGCGTGTATTTGTGCACAAGTGTGTGTGTGTGTGTGTGTGTGGGGCGCGCGTACGTGCGAACTTTCAGTGCTCGCCAAAGCCAGACATGGTCACGCCGTCTGTCCGACTGTCGCTGGCGGCACGTCGACTGGCTGACATTTGCCGCATTTGCCAACGCCCAGCCGCCGCCCACAACTGGCAACATGCCGCCGCCGCCGTCAGCGTCGTTAAAGCTTTGCACTGCGACTGCTTTGTAAGTGTGCGTGTGTTTGTGTGTGTGTGTGTGTGTGTGTGTGTGTGGCAACCATTACCACAACCACCATTAACGTGCCAGGCAGTCAGCCAGGCGTTGCTGTTGCTGTTGCCGCCGTTGCCACTGTTGTTTTTGTTGCTGTTGTTGTTGTTGTTGTCGTTGTCGTTGTCGTTGTTGCTGTTCTTGTTCTTGTTTTTATTGTTGGTTGACTCCAATCTGCTTTGGTTGCTGCGCCACACGACGATGGCGATGGCGATGGCGTTTGGCTATGAGGCAAGCCAGAACCAGAGCCCAAGCCATTCAGTCGGCAAATTTTGTACGAGCAGTGCGCACACGGCGGGCGTCATAAGCGAACAGGGGGGACAAGCAAGTAAAAACGAAAAGTCGAAGTGCCTTTACCGTTACGCTTACCGTTAGCTTCTGTTCTGTTCTGTTCAGTTCAGTTCAGTGTTTTGCTATACTGTGCTGTGCTATTCAGTTCAGTTCAGTTGAGTTGAGTTGTGTGCAGTTCGTTTCGGTTTCAGTACTCGGTTTACTCTCGGCCAGTGCAGACGTTTCGCTAGTTGCCTTGCTTGCCTTGGTGTTTGTGATTTTTGTGACAATTTTTACTTTCGTCGCTAAGCCGTGCAAAAAGACGTAATTATTTGGCAGCCTGTTAGTTTTCAAATACCCAACGGCAAAACTAATAACGTGGCTAAGTTCAAACGTAATCGAATTTAAAAAGTTAACGCGTGTGTGGAATTCATTAAGAGTTCTGTAAAAATGACAAAATGACAGCAAAACGTGATAAGGATTACAACAAAAATAAATCAACAGCGGGTAATAATTAACTTCAAATATATAATTATTAAATTATTTATTATAACAAAGATGTTAAAATATCATTATGATGCCCGTATGAAGTGACAAATAGTGCAAGCTGCTGAGTCTCATAAAATTAAAGATTATATATAAACTCTATAAAGCGACATTTTGCTGATAGTTTACCAATATACTAAAATATAATTCATATCCATTCAATTTACTGATCTCTGCAAAAGTTGTCGGGTAGTAGAAGAGAAGGACAAAGTTTCGGAAGACTAAAAATTATTTTTTTTTCATTTTTGCCATCTGATATTCCAGATATATCAGTTATAAACTCTATACAGCGACATTTTGCTAATAGTTTAACAATATACTAAAATATAATTCATATCCATTTAATTCAATGATCTCTGCAAAATACGTTGGATCGTGAAATAGAAGGACAAAGTTTTACAAGATCAGAAATAGCATTCTAAGTTAATTTTTCCCATCTGATTTTATATATCACATATTAATCCATAACACATCTTAAGTTTCATTAAAAATTCGGGCTTTGAGTATACCCTTTCGAACAGTGCTATTATCGCTATAACATAATCTAAGCTAATCGTCAGTCATATATCTTAAACTTTTTGGGCTTTTAAATTTGGCATTAATTATTAAACTACGCTTAATACAGTTTGAAAAGTAGAAATTATTTTGATTAATAAATTAAGATTTTTAATATACTTTTAATTTTAACTTTATGACTTCTTTAAAGGTTGCTCACATAATAACATAATGAAATAATTTGAAAATAATTCGAATAAAGAAACTTGTAGTACTTTATTTTGTAAGTGTTTTTCAAGTTATTTAACTAACTAAATAGGCTCCAAAATATACAAAAAAAAAAGAACATTCTTGGAATATTTTAAATTATTTCATAACCGCAAATAGTTAGGGAATGTGGAAAACTATGTAGATATAAAATTATAATTTATTTTTATCTTTTTTAAAATTTTAAAAAATTTTTTTTTAAAAAATAAAAAATTTTTAATAATATTTACAACGCAAAAAGAATCTTACAAAAGCTTTACAAAAACCGATCAAAATTGACCTTAAAAAATATCAAATACACTTTCTTTTACACATAGAATGTAAAAATACCGCTAGGAGTTACAGTTGACTGTGCGCTGATAGTCAGCCATCATTCTTATTGCTTAAAAACTTTCACGTTACGTGTTCAAGTAGAAAAAAGATCAGACGATTAGCGGATAATATAATAGTTGAACTATAAAAACATCTTTATTTCAATAAGTAAAAATATTGATAAATAAAAGTAAATACATATGCTTTGATAACCCATCAGACATTTTGTTATTCATTGCTTAAATACTTTCAGGTTAAGTGTTAAAATAGAATAAAGATCAGTTAATTAAACGAATAGCTATATTAGTTAAACTACATGATCCATATTAAATTTACTAAAAATATTCAAAAATTGACATAAAAAATTACTCTTAAATAAAAGTTTTATGTATTGTATTTGTTGTATTTAGGCCTCGGATTCTCCGCCTCTAGCTCAACAAATGGCAGCGGCATCAAATCCATTGGTTTGGTGAGCTCATCACAAAATGTAACCTCGTCGCAGGACATAAGCAAGCGTACGAATAAACCACTCATGGAGAAACGACGACGTGCACGCATCAATCAAAGCCTGGCCATACTCAAGGCCCTCATCTTGGAATCCACCAAGCATCAGAATGCCAAAAACGGTGATGGCCAAGCGAAGCACACCAAATTGGAGAAGGCTGACATATTGGAGCTTACGGTGCGCCATTTTCAGCGTCATCGCAATCTCGATGATCCAAGTAAGTAACCTATTCAGCCCTTCCCACTTCACATCCTTAAATATTGCTTTTCTGTTCATTTTACTCTAACATCAGCAGCTGTAAACAAATATCGAGCAGGCTACACGGATTGTGCCCGTGAAGTGGCTCGTTATTTGGCGACGCCAGAGCCGCCGCCCATGGGCAATATGCCTACGCTAGCCGAGCCGGGCTCAAAGGCTCGCCTGTTGCGTCATCTGGATCAATGCATTGCCGAAATCGATGTGGAGATTTGCCCGCATTCAACGACAACAAATTTTGCCGAGAGTCCCAATAGCACTAGCAACTGTTTTGATATTAAAAAGACACCGGCATTGCCCGAGGAGCATTCGTTGGATTACAGCAGTCAGGACTCGAATCCGCTGGACTATAGCAAAGGTGATCAGCGTGCTCTACAGGCTACCACCACGCTTTCCACCCAGGACGAAAACAACAATCGTGGCCAGCTGTCGGCACCACAAACGCCACAAGCTCAAACTCCAACATTACAGCAGCAGCAGCAACAGCATCATCAACAACAACAGCAACAGCAGCAGCAGCAGCAGCAGCAACAGCAACAGCAACAGCAACACCAGCAACAGTCACCACCAAATGGAGCTGTCATCGAGCTGGGCTATGAGACGGATGTGGCCAACAAGGTTGTCTGCGTCAATGTTCTCGAACAGTACAAGCAGCAGCTTAAGGCAGAGGGTGGCGCCTCAAACGGTGTCCTAGTGCTACCGCCACACTATGTCCAGCTGGCGGCTGCCTTGGGTCTAAGCGCTCAGCCACTGGTAGATCCGATAGCCACACGCACGGACTTCGAGCGTTTGATTGAGCTGCAACGTTTGCAGCCTCATCTCGCCGGCAAGTTGAGTCCCAATTTCGCTGGCAGTCTGGAGGCAGCGCATGTTGCCGCTGCTGCTGCAGCTGCCTATGCCAATAGCATGGCCGGCAATCCAACAGTTGCGGCTGCCGCTATGCTCAGTGAGCGTCCCGCCTCGGTGGCATCGTCATCGGCAGCGGCCTCTGTTAGTTCCGGTGTCTCCGATCTAAAGTCAGCGCCGGCAACGCAACAGTCTTCGCCACGTTCGGAAAGCGGCATTGGTTCCAATGAGAACGAAACATTGGATTCCAGTCCACAAACGAGCAGCGCAGCACGACAGGCGCTGCGTCAGCGTCAGGAGGAGGAGTATCGGGCACAACAGCAACAGTTGCAGCTTCAGCATCAGCATCAACAACAACAACAACAGGTTGTTCTCGGTCTCCAGCAGGGCTCCGATGAGAGCATGTGGCGCCCATGGTAGTTCTTTGTAGAAATGTGGCGCCTTGTACAGTTCGGAATGATATAGCTTTTATGTACTAAGTATATATGTATATGAATGTATGTAGACTGCGAATATTTGTTGCTTTGTTATAAATGATATGAACATTTTCTTTTTGCTCCCAACTAAACCCTCAAAATACAGTGGGCGCTCACAAAAGGGAAAAGTTTCTGCTTGAAAGCTATTTGGTGGTAAGAAAAATAATCTTTTAGTCCTTGGGCGTCCACTGTTGTTAGAATAAGCCGCTACCGCTAAGCCCTTTCTCGTTTAAATATATAAAAAAAAAAAATTCCAGCACGAGATGCGAATTTTAAAATGCATTTTTCACGTGTGCCAATGCTAAAAAGACTCTTAAAACAAAAGAGAAAATTATCCGGTTATAACAATTTGTATAATTCCAGGCTATGTTTTCTCCAAATACCTTGCGTAAAATGTATCAAATACTGAAAATTAAAACAACATTAATGTTAACAAATCCAAAACGTTTTGTTTCTTGCCAATCGGCTGATAATTCTTACTTTAGATAGGTACATCATTGTATACAGCATACAGGAGTGCAAGTTAATAGTATTATTATCTTTTGGAAAACGCGAATAAATAATTGTGTTATATAAATATGCATATATAATGTATATGTGTATAGGCTAAAACCGAAGAATAATATTGCCCTTTAAAACATAAACGCCATGCAAATAAAAACTACTTTGATTTCATTGTGGTTAGCGATTTGCGGGGCGCCGACTGCCGCTGACGCGCCAGGAATGTTTGTCCCGAGCCCATTAACAAGGCCAATTTAGAGTCGACAGCATCGCGTTGTGCATTAACGCCCAATCTATAGAATGCGCTCGCCATTAGCTGTTCCTCCATGCCGCTCATTTTAGTTTTTGACTCCTCCTCAATGACATCGACGCTCTTTTCCAATGTATTGGCTTCTAACACTGTAATTGAAAAATATGGTGTTTAAAGTATAATCCATCTAACTGTATATAGTGTTGGTACAAACCACTAGCAATGCGTGGATCAATGTTTTTGATAACTTCTTTGGCTCTTTCAACACATTTGCGGTACTTGACTTCATATGCCATGACTTCCTGCTCCCGTGTGTTCAATGTTGACTCGAGCTGAGTAACTTTGCACTGTAATGTTGAGTTCTGTGTGGCGAATTCCTCAATCTGAAGAGCTAATCAACGACAAGTAAAAGGATATATTATTATACAACAACTCTTTTGCAACTTTTTAAATAAAACATACTTTTTTGTTCGTTGAGTTCCATTAGCTGCTTGATTTGTTTACTAAACTCATTTCTGTTAAATGAAAAATCAAATATTTTTTAGTTTATAGCAGATTTGAAAATCCAACCTGTCATACTTACTCCTTTAATATGGGATCATCGCTTTGCGAAGCATGCGATAAGGAGAGTATACGCTCATTAGCTGTCTTCATTTGTTCACGCAAGTTCTCGCAGCGCTTATTCGCATCATCCAGTAGTTGCTAGCATATTGTAACAAAACATTGAAAAAAACATTTTTTTAAGAGAGTTAGAGCCCAAATTACCGCTAATGCTGTTTGGCCACCTTGACCTTCACGCAGCGCCTTGTTTTCCGCTTCAAGACGCTGTATTTTGTCCATCATAGCTGGCGGCTGTAGCTCCCGCGACATTGTTGTGCCAGTCAAGCTGCCCGAATTTGTTGATAGCTGTCCGCATTTTAACTCATCGAATGCCTCACGCAGATTATCGCGCTCCTTAAGCAAACTATCTTTTTCCCGCTGTAGCGCCAGGTTTTTGCTATCCAAATTCTTGTTGTCGAACTCCAGCTTCACATTCTTGCTGCTCTCGTTGTCCAGTTTGGTGTGCAGATCCTGTATTTCTTTCTTAAAGAGTTCTATTTGGCCCTTTGTATTGGCATAACGTTTGGCATCCTCTTCAAACTGAGCGTTTTGTTGCACATAGTCCGCACTGCGCTCTTCGAGCATTTTAACATGTTTTTTCAGATCATTATACTCCTCAAGTTTCTTTTTATAGGTCTCCAGTTGGGCCTCGCAGACCTTAAGTTTGTCTGTGGATTCACGCAACACATCTACCTCGTCTTTCAGTGTGTTCAGAACGGCTGTGCTTCTCTGTTAGGTAAACATAAAAATTAGAATGGAATTTGAGTAAAGATTTATGGAACATGCCAATAGCTCATCTATGCGCTGCTGCATGTGCAACATGTCTGTCTCCTGTTGCTGCGCCTTTATTTTAAGGTCCTCACGTGCGCCCTCTGACTGCAGAAGCTCTTCCTTTACCAATTCCAGCTGGCGTCTACACACAGAATATTTGTTGATATTATAAGATAAGATTCCGTGAAGTTGCTCACCTTAGCTCATTGTAGCGTACAGATCCCGCTTGTATGGGACCCAAGGAGACACCATCGTCCCCAATGGTATTATGTTCGAGGCGTGCAAATTCCTGCTGCATCTTTTGCAATTCCTGCTGTAAATTTGTCTTTTCATCAATAAGCAACAGCATCTTCTTCTCGGTTTCGAAACATTTTTGGGCCATGGCGTCGCGCTCCTCTGTCAATTGCGATTGCAATGTCTTTGCATTGCCATCAAGCATGCCACTCAAAGAGTTGCGCGACAGCGAACTAACCACACCACCATCTGTCGTTTGGCGAGTTGAAGTTTCCAGCTCTTGCAATGCACGCATAATGTTTGCCTGCAACTCTTCCTCCAGGCACATAATCTCACATATATATGACTGCTTCTTTGCGCAGTTGACCGCACAGCCCAAAACCAATTGCAACAGCCGCTCCAGTTCAGTGAGGTCACACTTTTCAGCAATCGCCTGTACATCCGGTTTAACAAAATCGTGTTGCAGTGTATAATTTAAGACATCGCTATAGTATTCGTAAACGCCCTCGACGACCTTTTTAAGATTGCTCATTCGCAAACGCCAATTGCTTCCAGCAGCGCTTGATTTGATTTTTGACAGCCACGAATCGCTGAATGATTCAGGTGCAAATTGATTTAATGCCTGTGCCAATGCTACGCCATCAGCCAGTTCCTCAGCATTTGCATGCGGTGCATTTAGATTAAGCGTTTTAAACCACTCTAACAGACTATAATACATTCCGTTCTGAGTGGACATCGTAGACAAAGTAAAATTATGACAAAACCAAACAAATAATTAGAAACTCTTCACTGGAAAAACAATACAGCTGTTTGCAGCGTAAACAAAACAGCTGCAGTCAAAATATCGATACAACATACCAAAAAGTATCGAGTAGTCGATAAGATATTCACAACAGCAGTGATTCCTACAGGTGACCTTTTATACGTTAATAGTTGACTTTATTTATTATCTTTTCGTCCAGTTTTTCGATCTAGTCTTTAACAATAAGAGCTGCCTACTTTTTTTATACAGAAGTTATAGAATTTAGAATAATTTTCATTATATCAATTATTCACTTTTAATTATTTGCCATAGCATTAAAATCGATGGCTGCAATTGCTCCGTTCTCATTTCTGTCCATGCATTGTTCCACCCATTTAAGTTTATTATCGTGTTCTTTAATTTTATCAATCGGTGTCCAGCTTGAGTCAAACTCAAGTCTATAGCTACCCTTATACGTCTGGTCCACAGAACAGTTCCATTCCTTTAAACAAATATACATACAAAATATGTTATCATTATAAAATAAGTGAGAACGCATATATGTGTGCTATAATTACTTCCGGTGACAACATGCTGAAATAGTTTTGACCCGTTGCCCTTTGGTAAAGATGATAGATATGGCCAGGTTTCTTATGGAAATTACAAGCAGCGCTATGTAGCATCCGACTCTCATTCGACTCCTTAAGTATGTCTATAGCCTGGGCTTGCAGCATTTTAATCTGAAACAAGAAGTAATTATGCACGGTTTGCATTATATTAGTTGAAATTGTGCTTACCTGATCCAAAATAACAACCAATTTCTGACTTGTGCTATTTTTTACTAGTTTGTCTGCAGAAGCTATTTCCTGTGCTAAACGTATTATATCAGATTGATCGTGCATAGAAACACGCAAAGGATCCACTTGTAATTGCGGATTTCTCTCCACCAACTGAGCTGCATTTGAAATAATTAAAAATGGATTCTTTAAATTTTTGTAAAAATTCTTAACAACGCAGATGTACAGGGTACATACAAAATTTTCTAAAACACAATAAAATGTACATTCGTTCATACCTTTCTTAATTGCAGATTCATATGTTAATTTCTGATCCATTGTTGCACTTCTTTTCATTCCATATGCATTGAAATAGTTCGTAAATTTATTTGAGTGAAGACCGAGACACGGACTTGTTTACTAAAAATTTTACGCAAACAAACAATAGCATGTGTTGCAGTGCGATACCTATCGATATACGATTGACATCGTTAACCAAATGTCCCCCAGATGGGATTAATTTAAAAAAATTCCCTTACGAGATTTATTAACATTCCGTTGAACACTGTGTGCTTAATTCTTTACATTAACTAATTAAGTAAATGCCTGTAAATTTCTGGCTATTACAAAAATACACTAAACAAACATGTATAAACAATAACATATAATCAACGTCAGCTTCGGCCTCCTGGCTACGAAGCTAGTGGGAAGCCACAGAAGCTATGGTTGCTAATTTGTAATTTGTTGAAACTACATTTCAACAGTTTCCGTCTTCCTTTCCGAATTGTTTTCATAAGTCTGTAAACAAATTTGCTTAATAAGTTTTTAAAAGTTTGGTTTATTAATATACTTACATGCTCGGCAATTTTCAGAAGGTGTTCAAAGGATGATTTACCCGTTTGCATAACCATATCATGGAAAACATTGCTCTGGGACGCCGTTAACAGTTCGTAGGGTGGTCCAAACTCGACAACGTGTCCAGCATCCAATACCATAACCTTGTCCGAATCCATTATTGTATGCAGTCTATGGGCAATTGTAAGCACGGTGCATTCTTTAAACTTATTTCTAATAGTCGTCTGGATAAGTGCATCAGTTTGAGGATCTACATTTGCAGTGGCCTCATCCATGACTAAAATGCGATTCTCACGAAGAATGGCACGGGCCAAGCACACCAATTGGCGTTGACCTACGCTGAAATTGGAACCACCTTCCGAAATATTACTTTGTAGACCCATTGGTAGCTCAGAGACTTCATCCTTTAGATGTACCTGAAATTGATTTTAAAAATCAGTTTAGATAACATTTAAGTATTGTGGTCAATTCTTACCTCATCTAAAGCCTGCCAGAGCTTAGAGTCCGGATATTGTTCGAAAGGATCCAAGTTATAGCGAATTGTACCGGAGAACAAAACAGGTTCCTGAGGTATAATCGAAATTTTACTGCGCAGATCATGCAATCCTATTTGTTCAGTATCCCGTTCATCAATCAATATGGCACCATCATTATAAGATAGGCGAAACAAGGCATTTATAAGCGACGATTTGCCAGCGCCAGTTCTCCCAACAATCCCAACTTTTTCTTTTGGTTTAATCGTAAAGTTAAGGGACTTCAGTACGTACGGAGACTGCGGATCTGGAGCGTAACGTAAGCTCAAATCGTCAGCGACAATTTGACCAGCTTCGGGCCAACTAGCTGGTGGCGTTTTTCCTTTAGCCGACACGAATTCGCCTTCCGATTTTAATTCTCTGTACTCAATCACACGTTCCACAGAGGTCATTGCATTCTCCAACTCTGCCGATTGCCGCATGCCCCACTGCACCATGCCAGTCATAGACATTGCCTGAGTAACGGCCAAGCCGATCTGACCAGGATTCTCGGGTGGATACACGAAATTGTTTAGAAGTATGATTAACACATAAATTACACAGAATAAATCAAGATAATAACCAAAGGCACGACTTGTGGATAAAAATGTATAGTATCCAACAGAATGATTATCCTGGTAATGATCATACTCGGCAATCAACATTCCCTGTGCTCGCATAGCACGGATAGTAGGCAGACCATTTAATGTGGCTCCAAAATGTGAGTACATGGGGGAACGGGCAACCGCTTCAAGTCGTTTCACGTCCCGCGATGTGCTCAAATAGAAATTTCGCAAATAATAAAAGGAGAGGAGCATCGCAAACGTATTGATCAGATACCAGGGATTCGTAACACACAGCACGCTGATAATGCCTGTTAGCGTAAGGAAAATCTGTATGCAGTCCAACATAACAGCAGGCAGAACCTCATCCACCTGACCCATATCCATGGCAAAGCGATTGAGTATACGACCTGATGGATTCGTTGAAAAGAAATGCATGGCAGCATGTGTGATGCCCCGGAACATGGAGTTGTGCAGCTTGGTGGACGAATGCATGGCCACACTGAAGAATAGAATCGTTCGCAGTAGGGCAAACACTATTAGCGCCGCATTTATAGCCGCGAAGTAGTAAATATCCATCGAAGATGACGAATTGCTCTTTACCCTGCAAAAGAAAGATAATTATGAAAAGATTTTGTATGAGTGCGCCATTAAGGTACTCACCAGTAGGACAAAAAGTAATCACCCCATGATGCCATCGTTTGAGTTCCCAGGCACAGGAACATCACAAATAGAAACATTAGCCAACCACAGCCGGCAGCAAAGTACTTCTGATACATGTCCCAACCAATTTTAGCTGTGGAACGTGTCTCCTGTACTTCCTTAGTCTTGGCCTGCGGTTCCTTGGACATTAACGAATCATCAACATTGGAAGTCATAGATGCGATGCTATTGCTACTTTCCACGCTGGCGTGACGCGAATACGAGTGTTTGCTGGCATCATCAGCGCCCTTTAAATCCTCCTTAGTTTCATCAACTTCTTCCATCTCTGTTTCCTCTTCCCTCTGTTGGGAAAGCAATTGAGCAAAGTTCTGACCACTCTTGAGCATATGCTCGTAGGTGCCAATGTCTGTGATTTTGCCATTATCCATGCACACAATCAGATCCGCCTGCTCGAGAAACTGCAGCTGATGTGTGACCAAAATGACAAGATGCTTCTTCCTTAGAAATCCATGTATGCATTGCTCAAACAAGTGACGTCCTACATGGGCATCCACTGCGCTTAGCGGATCATCGAGTAGGTACACATCCGCCTGGCGATAGACAGCGCGTGCCAAACTGATGCGGGCCTTTTGTCCACCCGACAAGGATGCACCACGCTCTCCGACAATCGTCTTGTCGCCCTGCGGCAACAGCTCGAAATCACGCTCCAGAGCACAAATGCGAACCACCGTGCGATAGCGATGCCTGTCCAGCGGCAGGCCAAAGAGTATATTCTCACGCACCGTGGCACTGAACAGCCAGGGCTCCTGTGCCGCATAGGAGCAGCGACCATTCAACTTAACCTCGCCCGCCTCGGGGTTTAGCTCACCGAGCATAGCCTGTATAAGGCTGGATTTGCCAGAGCCCACTGGTCCAATGATAGCCACTAATTGTTCGCCATGCAGCTTCATATTTATGTTATCCAGAATAGGATCAGTGTGCTCCAAACTCCAGCGTGCTCTCAGATTCTTTATCTCCAGCCAAATGTCCGATGTGGATAATTGTTGATTACCATTTGCTAAGAGCTTTTTCTTTTCCTCATCATGCTCCTCCTGGAGCATCAACACTTGCGTCTCCTCACGCATCATGAACTGTGTGATTCTGCGCAAAGATACTAGCAACTCGGCCACCTGGGACATGCCGCTGGGAAAGAATTTGCTCATCGATCGTCTCAGGATATTGTAAAAAGCCGTCACACAAAATGCCTGCTCCGCAGTTAGATGACCACCAGACAGAACATAGGCCAGCAGGCTGGCAAAGATTGCCAGTCTTCCCAATGTTATTTCAAAGGAGAGCAGCACACCTCGTATATAATTGACCTTACGTATGACGCTCATCTCACTGGCACGAGTGCTGCCCACCAGTTGCTCAAATGGCAATTCCCATGCATACATCTTGATCACCTGAATGCCAGAGATGATCTCATTCATCATACGCACCCTACGATCCGTACGCAGTGCTGTTCGCAAACGTAGAGCCGAGGTCAATCTACTTAAGTATGTTTGAAGTGGCAGGTAGAGCAGCAGGATGGCAATGCCATAGAAGGAAGCGACTCCAATCTGCTGATAGAGAAAGTACGAGGCAAACAGCAACTCCAGCGGACCCAGCCACAAGAAATGCAAATGGATAAGTGCTCGATCAAAGCGACCCAAGTCGTTGGATACCAGATTCACCACCTGACCAGTGGTGGTGCCACCCAGCGCAGTGCGGCTGAGGCGTAGCGCTTTTCGATAGATGGCACAGCTGGTTGCGACACGCATTTTCATTGCCAGATGCATCATGTGCATCATGAAGGGATGGAAGAGCAGGACACTCATCACGATGCAGATTACCAAGCCGGCGCCATAGAGTTGTGCATTAAGACTGCTTCCATTTCCATTCAAAGTAAACTCGGAAATCAGGCCAGCCAGCAAAAGCGGTGTGGTGGCTCTAAAACAAGAAAGATATATGTATAATATATTATTTAAATTGTTTTTTACACAATTTGTATTATATTGATTGAATAATATCTAAATACATATAAAACGCATCATTAAGGTTACAATTTTCTGATATAAAACTGCGATATAGCACCACCTAGCTATTTTTTTCTAAAAGGTTCAAAATCAAACATTTTGTTTACGATCTTTAATGTAGACTTCTTCAAAAGTATAAACTTATTGATGACTTCATCTTTCTCATAGCCCTCTGAAGTATTTTTTGGTTGAATTCCCCAGAATATTTTAATTTTTTAAACCTTTTCATTTCATTTCAGTTTGCTTAATGATATAAATTTAAATTTTGTTCATTAACCTTAAACATTTTTGTAGCTTAAGCTATATTTTTAAATTTGATTTAATTTTAATTTTATGCCGACTGACATTAGTTATTAGTTGACAATAAACAAATTACAATGCATTTTTGGCCTATTTGCTTCTAAAAAGTTAAAAATAAAAAAAATTAAAGTTTATAAATAACATGCTTTCTAAAGATTAGAAGAAGATTAAGTAAGCAAATGAATTTTTACTGAAGAATGGACACAAACCGATATTTATTATTTGGTTCATTCGTACAATAGATGTTTAATTTTTGACCTACAAGAAAAGCAAGGTGGTGCAATTATTTTGATAATATAAATATACTTTTTGAATTCATATTGCCTTGACATTGAATAAAGTTATAGATTGATATTATCTATTTAAAGAATACTCTTACCTAAGACCCAATTCCAGAACGCCAATAACAATGCCCGATAGTATCAACTGCCATCCGAAAACTTTAAGTACAACTCTTAGCATACTGGCATTTTTGGTTCCTTTGCCTGATGTTGCCTTAGCTTCAGCCTCCCATGTTTGGAAGAGTTTTTCACCCAGGTTGTCCGCTTTATGCTCGTCAAGCACATCATATAAATCAGCGGGCTCAAGTGTTTTTTTGCGGCCCTTGAACAAAATGGGTAGCGCGAAACTATAAAGATAAAAGTTTATTTTTATGTGATAACAACTTGTTTTTGGCAATATTACATATATTATATTGTTGAAACTACATTTTAGTAATTTTTCAACATTATCTTTTTTATTATTTATACGGTAAAATTATTTACCTTAACAATCAAATTTCTTTAAAACCAAAATAATTACGATTTAGAAATTTAAAAAAATACATATTTTAAAACATTTAAAAACGTATAATTGACTGTAATTGTTTGTAATTAAATAAATAATTATTTTTCTTATTAATTAAGTTTATTTTCAAAAATTTGAATTTAAATTATGTGAAGTGACCCTCAAAACTTGTATAATTACAGGCGATAAGGAAATAATGAATATTATCTTATCATTGACAATAGATAGGACATGTGCAGTTGACTGCTGCTTAAAAGATCATATTTGTAACAAAATCTAAACTAAATGTTGAAATGATAAAAACAGAAAGGTCTGTTCTTAAAAACGATTTTAATTCAAAAACTTTATCATAAAATTAAAGAATTTTTTTTTATACAACTTACCAGAACATTATGGAGGATATAAAACTGGCATTCTCCCTGGGATTGGGGGCCAATTTATCAGTTGCCATCTTTGAATGAACTCAATTGCAATATCTATATGAGAATAAGATTATTGATATTTTTGCACGCGTCTTTAATTCAACTTATTCTTTTTTTTTTAAATATTTTACACCATTTGCATAAACATAGTCAATTGAAGTATCACACAATAACATTTACATATTTGATTCACACATGTGTATATGGCATGTAAGCTCTGGTTGAGGAAGCCCCATAGACTGTCCACTCTATACATCATAATCAAACATATTGTTGATATGCTTAAACGTTTGCAAACGTAAACAAACGTTTACATCAAGCTCTAGATTGCAACACAAATCAACAGATGATGCTTTAGAATTTTATCACAACAAGAGACAAAAACAACTTTCATACATACAGATACGCACTCACTTAAGCTTTTTTATCATTTAAATTTGCACAAAAAAAGTAAAAACTTTCCATTTAGTTTTAAAAAACAGTCGGTGGGAACATGAGTCCTCGGTTCGCAGCGCAAAACATAACTAAAACCTATTTACACTAGCGAATCTCATTTAACAGCTGTTCGGCCAGCTGACGCCGGCGCAATTTGAGTGCTGCCATACTTTTCAATACAAGCATTTTTGTTTACATCACTTGAACTAAGGGTGGACCATAAAAACTAAAGGGCTTCAAAAAAAAACCGTTTTGACTGAATTAAGTTTTAAGAACTTAATTTTGATAAATATAATTTTAGTTTTTAACATATATACCTAATTATTTTATTTGAAAATTTTAAAAATACGATGAAAATTCCAAAAGTTTTTTTTATAAAGAATAGTTTTTCCAGCACTTTGTCGCTAAATATATAGAAAGAGAATAGAAATATAAAGACTTACAACAATAACACAGGTCCCATTGCATAGTTGAGCATAGAAAAAATAACCAAACTTTAAACTGATTTTGATCAAAATGTTCATTATTTTAATCATTCTCAAAGTAAATTTTTACAATTTTTTTTATTCAAATTATTTTTTCTCAACGATGACATGTGTATATTGAAACCCAGAAAAGTTATCGATAATTAAAAACGAAATGAACATGGCTTGGGCAAGCTTAAGTTCCAAATCTGGAGTCTCAAGCTCTTACATCTCCTGAGATCCAGGCAAACATACACACGGATGGACAGACGGGCAGGCTGATCATGGCTATATCGACTCGGCTTTTGATACTGATCAAGAATATATATACTTAACGTTTTCGGAGATGCTTCTTCTGTCTGTTAAATACATTTGCACAAAATCATAACGACCTTATAATAATAATTTTAAATAATCTGACCAAAAATTATGTTTCTCTTTTCATTGACCGGTTAAAACCTTTATTTATCTACCTATCTATACATATAATAAATTTTTAAAAAAATTTTGGTAATCAAATATTTTTTCCGGAATGAGAAAAGCGGCGTTTATCGTATTGTATCTTTCCTTTTCTTAGCAGAAGGATAGAACTCGTTCGCATACACTTTTCCAGTAATTTAAGAACATTAACAATTGCTAATGCAATGCTTTACTGCAAAATTCTTAGATCCAAATATTATAAACAGGAATGTGGTGAGACTATATAAATTTAAACTAATAATGTGGCATTAAAGCATTGCTTAGCGGTCCATGGAAGATAATCGGCGATTTTGTTGACCAGATTCGAATGCCTAAAAATAAAGAACAAAAATTAATATAACGGATTTTCAACCAACCCTCAAATATTTATATACCTTCTTTGCAACCTGTTGCAGATTCTCAAAAGTTGATTTGCCGGTTTGCTTAACCATATCATGGAAAACTTTGCTTTCGGCTGAGGTTAAAAGTTCATATGGTGCTCCAAACTCAACCACCCTGCCGGCATCCATGACGAGCACCTTATCGGAATCCATTATTGTGTGCAGTCTATGGGCAATTGTTAGTACAGTGCATTCTTTAAACTTATTTCTAATGGTCGTCTGGATAAGTGCATCAGTTTGTGGATCCACATTGGCAGTGGCCTCATCTATGACTAAAATGCGATTCTCACGAAGAATGGCACGGGCCAAGCACACCAATTGGCGTTGACCCACACTGAAATTGGAGCCACCTTCCGAAATAGTACTTTGTAGACCCCTTGCTAGCTCAGAGACTTTATCCTTCATATTAACCTACCAGTAGTTTAAAAATTTTGTCAGTTAAATTAACTGTACTGTGTCCTATTCTTACCTCCTCTAAAGCTTGCCAGAGCTTAGAGTCCGGATACTGTTCAAAAGGATCCAAATTAAAGCGAATTGTGCCGGAAAACAAAACAGGTTCCTGAGGTATAATTGACATTTTACTGCGCAGATCATGCAATCCAATTTGTTCAGTATCCCGTTTATCAATCAATATGGAACCATCATTATAAGATAGGCGAAACAAGGCATTTATAAGCGACGATTTGCCAGCGCCAGTTCGCCCAACAATTCCAACTTTTTCCCTATGTTCGATTGTAAAGTTTAAAGACTTCAGTACGTACGGAGCTTCAGGATCTGGTGCATAACGTAAGCTCAAATCGTCAGCGACAATTTGACCAGCTTCGGGCCAACTAGCTGGCGGTTTTTTGTCACTGGCTGAAAAGAATTCACCTTCCGCTTTTATTCCCCTATACTCAACTACACGCTCCACGGAGGTCATTGCGTTGTCAAGCTCAGCCGATTGGCGCATGCCTCCCTTAACCATGCCCGTCAGAGACATTGCCTGGGTAATGGCCAATCCAATTTTACCCGGATTCTCGGGTGGATAAAAAAAGTTATTAACAATTATGATCAAAACATAAATTACACAGAATAAATCAAGATAATAACCAAAGGCACGACTTGTAGATAGGAATGTGTAGTATCCAACAGAATGATTATCCTGGTAATGATCATACTCGGCAATCAACATTCCCTGTGCTCGCATAGCACGTATAGTAGGCAGACCATTCAATGTGGCTCCAAAATGTGAGTACATGGGGGAACGGGCAACCGCTTCAAGTCGTTTCACGTCCCGCGATGTGCTCAAGTAGAAATTGCGCATATAATAAAAGGAGAGCAGCATTGCAAACGTATTGATAAGATACCAGGGATTGGTTATGCACAACACACAAATTATTCCCGTAAGCGTTAGGAACACCTGTATGCAGTCCAACATAACAGCAGGCAGAACCTCATCCACCTGACCCATATCCATGGCAAAGCGATTGAGTATACGACCTGATGGATTCGTTGAAAAGAAATGCATGGCAGCATGTGTGATGCCCCGGAACATGGAGTTGTGCAGCTTGGTGGACGAATGCATGGCCACACTGAAGAATAGAATCGTTCGCAGTAGGGCAAACACTATTAGCGCCGCATTTATAGCCGCGAAGTAGTAAATATCCATCGAAGATGACGAATTGCTCTTTACCCTGCAAAAGAAAGATAATTATGAAAAGATTTTGTATGAGTGCGCCATTAAGGTACTCACCAGTAGGACAAAAAGTAATCACCCCATGATGCCATCGTTTGAGTTCCCAGGCACAGGAACATCACAAATAGAAACATTAGCCAACCACAGCCGGCAGCAAAGTACTTCTGATACATGTCCCAACCAATTTTAGCTGTGGAACGTGTCTCCTGTACTTCCTTAGTCTTGGCCTGCGGGTTCTTGGACATTAACGAATCATCAACATTGGAAGTCATAGATGCGATGCTATTGCTACTTTCCACGCTGGCGTGACGCGAATACGAGTGTTTGCTGGCATCACCAGCGCCCCTTAAATCCTCCTTAGTTTCATCAACTTCTTCCATCTCTGTTTCCTCTTCCCTCTGTTGGGAAAGCAATTGAGCAAAGTTCTGACCACTCTTGAGCATATGCTCGTAGGTGCCAATGTCTGTGATTTTGCCATTATCCATGCACACAATCAGATCCGCCTGCTCGAGAAACTGCAGCTGATGTGTGACCAAAATGACAAGATGCTTCTTCCTTAGAAATCCATGTATGCATTGCTCAAACAAGTGACGTCCTACATGGGCATCCACTGCGCTTAGCGGATCATCGAGTAGGTACACATCCGCCTGGCGATAGACAGCGCGTGCCAAACTGATGCGGGCCTTTTGTCCACCCGACAAGGATGCACCACGCTCTCCGACAATCGTCTTGTCGCCCTGCGGCAACAGCTCAAAATCACGCTCCAGGGCACACATGCGAACCACTGTACGATATCGATGCCTGTCCAGCGGCAGGCCAAAGAGTATATTCTCACGCACCGTGGCACTGAACAGCCAGGGCTCCTGTGCCGCATAGGAGCAGCGACCATTCAACTTAACCTCGCCCGCCTCGGGGTTTAGCTCACCGAGCATAGCCTGTATAAGGCTGGATTTGCCAGAGCCCACTGGTCCAATGATAGCCACTAATTGTTCGCCATGCAGCTTCATATTTATGTTATCCAGAATAGGATCAGTGTGCTCCAAACTCCAGCGTGCTCTCAGATTCTTTATCTCCAGCCAAATGTCCGATGTGGATAATTGTTGATTACCATTTGCTAAGAGCTTTTTCTTTTCCTCATCATGCTCCTCCTGGAGCATCAACACTTGCGTCTCCTCACGCATCATGAACTGTGTGATTCTGCGCAAAGATACTAGCAACTCGGCCACCTGGGACATGCCGCTGGGAAAGAATTTGCTCATCGATCGTCTCAGGATATTGTAAAAAGCCGTCACACAAAATGCCTGCTCCGCAGTTAGATGACCACCAGACAGAACATAGGCCAGCAGGCTGGCAAAGATTGCCAGTCTTCCCAATGTTATTTCAAAGGAGAGCAGCACACCTCGTATATAATTGACCTTACGTATGACGCTCATCTCACTGGCACGAGTGCTGCCCACCAGTTGCTCAAATGGCAATTCCCATGCATACATCTTGATCACCTGAATGCCAGAGATGATCTCATTCATCATACGCACCCTACGATCCGTACGCAGTGCTGTTCGCAAACGTAGAGCCGAGGTCAATCTACTTAAGTATGTTTGAAGTGGCAGGTAGAGCAGCAGGATGGCAATGCCATAGAAGGAAGCGACTCCAATCTGCTGATAGAGAAAGTACGAGGCAAACAGCAACTCCAGCGGACCCAGCCACAAGAAATGCAAATGGATAAGTGCTCGATCAAAGCGACCCAAGTCGTTGGATACCAGATTCACCACCTGACCAGTGGTGGTGCCACCCAGCGCAGTGCGGCTGAGGCGTAGCGCTTTTCGATAGATGGCACAGCTGGTTGCGACACGCATTTTCATTGCCAGATGCATCATGTGCATCATGAAGGGATGGAAGAGCAGGACACTCATCACGATGCAGATTACCAAGCCGGCGCCATAGAGTTGTGCATTAAGACTGCTTCCATTTCCATTCAAAGTAAACTCGGAAATCAGGCCAGCCAGCAAAAGCGGTGTGGTGGCTCTAAAACAAGAAAGATATATGTATAATATATTATTTAAATTGTTTTTTACACAATTTGTATTATATTGATTGAATAATATCTAAATACATATAAAACGCATCATTAAGGTTACAATTTTATTAAACTGCGATATAGCACCACCTAGCTATTTTTTTCTAAAAGGTTCAAAATCAAACATTTTGTTTACGATCTTGACTTCTTCAAAAGTATAAACTTATTGATGACTTCATCTTTCTCATAGCCCTCTGAAATTTTTTGGTTGAATTCCCCAGAATATTTTAATTTTTTAAACCTTTTCATTTCATTTCAGTTTGCTTAATGATATAAATTTAAATTTTGTTCATTAACCTTAAACATTTTTGTAGCTTAAGCTCTATTTTTTAATTTGATTTAATTTTAATTTTATGCCGACTGATATTAGTTGACAATAAACAAATTACAATGCATTTTTGGCCTATTTGCTTCTAAAAGGTTAAAAATAAAAAAAAATCAAAGTTTATAAATAACATGCTTTCTAAAGATTAGAAGTAGATTAAGTAAGCAAATGAATTTTTACTGAAGAATGGACACAAACCGATATTTATTATTTGGTTCATTCGTACAATAGATGTTAAATTTTTGGCCTACAAGAAAAGCAAGGTGGTGCAATTATTTTGATAATATAAATATACTTTTTGAATTCATATTGCCTTGACATTGAATAAAGTTATAGATTGATATTATCTATTTAAAGAATACTCTTACCTAAGACCCAATTCCAGAACGCCAATGACAATGCCCGATAGTATCAACTGCCATCCGAAAACTTTAAGTACAACTCTTAGCATACTGGCATTTTTGGTTCCTTTGCCTGATGTTGCCTTAGCTTCAGCCTCCCATGTTTGGAAGAGTTTTTCACCCAGGTTGTCCGCTTTATGCTCGTCAAGCACATCATATAAATCAGCGGGTTCAAGTGTTTTTTTGCGGCCCTTGAACAAAATGGGTAGCGCGAAACTATAAAGATAAAAATTCATTTTTATGTGCAACATTTTTGTCAACAAGAATTGTCGAATTTAATTTTTTTGTATTTTTTAATGAAATTTTTAAAAAGCGAAATAAAACAGTATCGAAATTTTCATAAATTAAACTCAAGACAAAAAAATTTAATAGTTACAATTGTTTACATTCAATTGTTAAATATTTTTTAAAATATCGTTAATTATTCGTTTTTAATTGTGTGAAGTAACCCTCGAACCTTTTTTAATTACAGATGACAAACAAACAAAAATTATCTTATCATTCACAAAAGATATGAGAACTGCAAATAGCTACTGTTTGAAGATAAAGATAAAATATCAATAAACAAGTCATGAACTATCAAAGTTATTTATTTAATTTATTGGGTTTTTACAAATATAAACTTACCAAAACATTATAGAGGATAGGAAACTGGCATTCTCCCGCGGATTGGAAGGTAATTTATCGGTTGCCATATTCAAAGAAACTCAATTTCAACAATTATTGATATAAATTAATAGTCACATTGTTTCGCTATACACAGTTTCATCTAGCACACAATCAAACATTTTGTTGATACGCTCAAACGTATATAAACGTTAGTATCAAGCTCTAGAATGCAACAAAACAAATCAACAGATGTTACGTTCGAATCATCACAACTAGATCAAATTACAGCACAAACACATATTGGCAATGTCGCAATGTTTTATCATTCACAATTTGCCCAAAAAATATACAAAAACTTTCCATTCAATCGAAAAGCAGCACGGAACATAACTAACACTTGTTTACTTTCGCGAAATTGTATTAATCAGCTGTTTGGTCAGCTGAGACCGGCAATATTAAAATGTTGCCATACCGTCACTTTTTTGTAAGCACAAACATACATTTTTGTTTACATTGAGTTTTAGAGTGGACCTTTTTGGAGTTTTGCCTGGAAGAGTGAATTCGGTGTTAATTGATTGCAACTATAAAATTATTTAATAATTATTTGTAAAATGTTTTCTTCGATTAAATTACACAAAAGATTTTAAAACTTGAAATCTATAAATTTTATTTGCTACAATATTTTCAAAATACGTGGGAATTTTTTCCTGCATAAGTACATAAATAGTTGTGTATACATATATATTTTGAAGGCACATTTCTTGCACTTTTACACTTAATATACAATGAAATACATAGATAAACATAAACAACATAATATTCAATGCATAGGCACATACATTATAAGTACAGATAAAATTATGAGAATAAAGCATTATGAACTGGAATTGGTGAGTTTATGTACATTTGAAGGACTGACCACCGTTTAAGCACCAACTTTGATAAAGATCCCTGATTTAATGAATGTTGGCTGGCCCTAAGAGGATAATCTGCGATTTTGTTGAGCAGATTCGAATGCCTGAAGAGGAAACGAAAAAGCAATTAATATTGATTGTAAGCCAAGCCACAACATTTTTATTTACCTTCTTTGCAACCTGTTGCAGATTCTCATACGTTGATTTACCCGTTTGCTTAACCATATCATGGAAAACTTTGCTTTCGGCTGAGGTTAAAAGTTCATATGGTGCTCCAAACTCAACCACCCTGCCGGCATCCATGACGAGCACCTTATCGGAATCCATTATTGTGTGCAGTCTATGGGCAATTGTAAGTACGGTGCATTCTTTAAACTTATTTCTTATGGTCGTCTGGATAAGTGCATCAGTTTGTGGATCCACATTGGCAGTGGCCTCATCCATGACCAGGATACGATTCTCACGAAGAATGGCACGGGCCAAGCACACCAATTGACGTTGACCCACACTGAAGTTTGTGCCACCTTCGGTTATTTTACTCTGCAATCCACTTGGCAAGTCGGAAACAACATCCTTGAGCTTCACCTCATCCAAGGAAGACCATAACTTCTCATCGCTGTACTCATCGAAGGGATCCAAGTTGTAGCGCATTGTACCAGAGAACAGCACCGGCTCCTGAGGTATTATTGATATTTTGCTGCGTAGATCATGCAAGCCCATTACTTGCGTGTCCCGCTTATCAATCAGTATGGAGCCATCGGTGTAGGAGAGGCGGAACAATGCATTTATTAGCGAAGATTTGCCTGCGCCTGTGCGACCCACAATGCCAACTTTCTCACGCGCTTTGATAACAAAATTGAGAGACTTGAGCACGTAATCTGATTTGGGATCCGGCAAATAACGTAAGCTCAGCTCTTCAAAGACAATCTTGCCTTGCTCAGGCCAAGTTGGTGGCGGTTTCTTATTAGCCGGAGCTTCCAAAGCGCCCTCTGGTTCAATATCCTCATATTCGACGACACGTTCCACAGCAGTCATGGTGTTCTCCAGCTCCGCCGACTGACGCATGCCCCACTGCACCATGCCAGTCATGCCCATAGCCTAAAGATAAGGAAGGGAAATAAATACGGATATAAATGAAACAAGCACTCTATGCTACTTACCTGAGTAATTGCCAAACCCACTTCACCTCCGTTCGCTGGTGGAAATATAAAGAAACTGAGTGTTATAATGCCAATGTAGATGACACAGAAACAGTCCAGCCAATAGCCAAAGGCACGTGACGTGCTAATAAACATATAAAATGCCGAGCTGTGCAAATTCTGATGATTATCGAATTCGCTAATTAGCACACGCTGTGCTCCAAAGGCTCGTATCGTTGACAGACCCGTCAGCGAGGCAGCCATATGCGAGTAAATTGGCGAGCGTGCTGCAATTGATTACAATTTATAGAATAGAAATCCTGATACAATTGATAACTTTAAATTTACTTACTAATAGCCTCCAAACGTTTGACATTGCGTGATGTTTTTAGATAGAACGTGCGCAGCTGATAGAAAATGATGCCGAGTATCACCGTGGGAACGAGAAACAACGGATTCACAATTGCTATAACAATTACAATGCCACCCAAGGCTAAGAAAATTTGTATGACATCCATCATGACAGCCGGCAATATCTCATCCACTTGACCCATGTCCTTGGAGAAACGATTCAGAATGCGACCCGACGGATTTGTATTGAAAAAGTACATGGCAGCACGCGTGATGCCGCGAAACATGGAGTTGTGCAGCCGGATGGATGCCTTCATGGCCAGATTGAAGAATAAAAATGAACGCCCTATCGTTACAGCAATGGTAGCAATGGTGATTATTGTAAATATATATGTATCCAGCATTTCAGGATCGACCGTCCAGCCCAAATCGTTAAGCCACATGGAGAGACGTGATTCGAGAACATGCGAAACTATTGTTGTTGTGTCGTTAATGGCTGGTGTATCAGATGCATCCAAAATGATGGTACTGTTATCGCTCATGCTTTTTATACTTCCCTTTTTAGCAACCCTGAAAAAGAAAAATATATTATTAGGCAACATTTAAACAAATATTCATAATTGTTGCTTACCAATATGACAGAAAATAGTCGCCCAGGGAGGCCAACACTTGGGAGAGCACACAAAATCCCATCATGACAAAGAAGGCAAAGAAACCACCGCCAGCTTTAAAGTATTTATTATAGAGTCCCAATCCAATGCGTCCATCTTCCTGAGATTCCTGCACATGCATCTGGGCCACCGACGATTCATCCAGACAGGAATCGGCCAGCGATAACAGGGATTGCTCACTGTTGCGTCGCTTATCGCTGGCCGAGCCCGATCTGGAACGCGAGCGCTCATCCATGCCATGCTCATCGCGCGACGAATCCGCCAACATTGAGGCAAAGTCAAGACCCGATTCTCGCAACGATTCGTATGTGCCCACGGCGCTCACCTCTCCCTTTTCCATGATAACAATCTGATCGGCATGCTGCAGGAACTGCAGCTGATGTGTGATCAGGATTACAATACGGTCCCGCAAATAGCCACGCATACACTTCTCAAACAGATGGCGCGCAACATGTGTGTCCACAGCGCTCAAAGGATCATCCAGTAGATAAATTGCCGTCTGGCGATATACGGCACGTGCCAA
The DNA here is from genome assembly GCA_018152965.1 of Scaptomyza pallida. Taxonomy (NCBI): domain Eukaryota; kingdom Metazoa; phylum Arthropoda; class Insecta; order Diptera; family Drosophilidae; genus Scaptomyza; species Scaptomyza pallida. Next base: position 2,232,063 of record JAECXP010000116.1, on the reverse strand, counting down.
ACTGATGCGTGCCTTTTGACCGCCGGAAAGCGAGGCACCTCTCTCACCCACTATTGTTTTATCGCCATAGGGCAACAACTCAAAGTCCCGTTCCAGAGCACAGTTTTTAACCACCAGGGCATAGCGACGTTTATCCATAGCCTGGCCAAAAAGTATATTCTGTCGCACTGTGCCAGTAAATAGCCAGGGCTCTTGCGATGCATACGAGAAGCTTCCATTTACACGAATCTCACCAGATTCGGCACGCAGCTCGCCTAGAATGGCCTGAATGAGGCTGGACTTGCCGGCACCCGTGCGTCCCACAATGCCCAGGAGTGTGCCTGGCTGAACGCGCAGATTCACGCCATTGAGTGTGTAATCCGGAGAGCTGACATCCCATTTGGCCTTCAGATCCTTTATCGATATTTGGGCTTCAGAGAGCACAGCATTCTCATTGATGTGCGGTAGTATTGAAGGCGTCAGTAATCTCTCTTTGACATCATCCTGCTCCTGTTCCAGCTTCGAGTGTACTGTTGTCTGATTACTACCAGGCGAAACTAGCGGTAGCTCCAACGATTTATCACTGACATCCGTCTCCTCATACAGCATATAGTTGCGTACACGTTTAATGGATATCAGTGCTTCGGCCATTTGTGAGATGCCTTGTGGAAAGAATACGGTCATGGTGGTTCGCAATATATTATAATACGCCGTTATCACAAAGGCCTTTTCGGGTGTCAGGAATGTTCCTAGAAGCACGTAGCCGACCAGACTAAGGAATATCGAAACACGCGTTAAAAATATGATGAAGGACAACAGTATGCCTCGGATATAGGACACGTGTCTTATGGCATTGATTTCCTTTTTGCGAGCATATGCCACCATTTGCTCAAATGGCAACTCCCAGGCATACATCTTGATCACTTGAATGCCAGCAATGATCTCATTCATCATTCTCACACGTTCGTCCGTCCTAAGAGCAGTGCGCATCCTCAGCACTGAGGTCTTCTTGCCCAGCCAAGCCTGCATCGGAATGAAGAGCAGCATAAAAGCCACTCCAAAAACAGCCGCAACGCCAATCTAAAGTCGAAATTATGGTTTTTATCAGTGTTTAAACAAGAATAAAATAATATAGAGACAAATGACTTACTTCCAGGTACATTAAATAGGTTATAAACAGTGTCTCCAAGGGTCCCACCCACAGGTAGTGTACAAATATCGTTGCCAAGTCTAAGCGTCCCACATCGTTCGACATTAGATTCACAATATGCCCAGCTGTTGTGTCTCCCAACGCTGTCTTGCTTAATCGCAATGCCTTTCGATATATCATGCTGCACATTCCAACGCGCATTTTCATGCCCACATGCATGGTGCCCAGCATGTAGGGATGCATAATGATGACATTAAGAGCACTGCATGCAATCACTCCCGCCGCATAATAATACGCAGCCTCCATTGTCTCCGATCCATACGTATAATATGATATCAGCTTTAGCAGACACAGTGGCTGCAGTGTGCGCAGGCCGAGTTCCAGCAGAAAGAGCACCAGACCCAACATTCCAAAGTGAAACCCAAATACACGCACAAGGGCACGCAGCATACTCGGCTCCTTTTTAGAGTTCATCTGTTTCCTTTGTAACTCCAATTCCCAGGCAGCGCATAATTCATTGCCAAGTGTTTCTATGGGATATTATAAGGTAAATTATCATAAAAATTTCAAAATTGTGTGGATTTAGCTTTGTAAATTGTGATGAACCCACAATTGCACAACTCGTAAATAAGATCATAAAATTATTTTTGCGACCATCCTTATCAACAACAATGAACGAAGAATTACAAAATATTGCTCAAACAAATGATTGTCAAGTCAGTGACCGAATATGTCTACATTTATAAAGATTGATAAGTTTCAGATCAGCAAATGAATTCGATTCTTCTGTATATATGCCAATACATATTCATTTTTGAATAAAAACAATAAGAGCTGTGGAAATCAACACACTATTTGTCTACAATTGATTTCACAACTTTTAAATTGAATGAGAGCAATTGTACTTAACTGAAATGTTGTTATATGAGTTCGTTTTTCCACGCGATTTGAGAATATGGTGTAATTGATAATGTTCCATATACATATGTACATATATATTTAAATGAAGCTCACCTGACTTATGTTCTTTTAGGGCCTTATATAGATCCTCGGTTTCCAGCATTTTCTTGCGCCCCTTGAAGAACGTAGGCATGGTGTACCTTTGAAAGCAAAACCCCGCATTACGTACTTAGCATACGTTACAATTATTTCGACATACATACCAAAAACATGCTGCCGATATAAAATTGGCATTTTCTCTCGGATTCTCCGGCAAGTCCGCAGTTTTTATCGACTGCATTGTGTATATTGGGAATTTACGAAACTACGTAATGGATAAGATAACGTTCATATGTACAGAAAACAATATTACAAAACAGTTTGATATTATTTTTTTGCTAATTGCTAATTACTATTGCAATCGCGTTGATTGATTTAGTGTGATTATATGTAATTAAAGTGCTGCGGAAACTGTATGAACATATGTACACACATTTACCACTTTTGTAGTTGTTAATTTAACAAAATTATGCGAATTAGCGTGCCCCTGGATACAAAACCGAGATAAAAGCAAATGCATTTGGCTAACACCTGTTCAATACACAAATGTAACTGTTGTTTCTCATGTGCATTGTCTGCACAGCTTGTCGATCGTTTTGAGCTTTTGACGCAAATGGTGCGCTTTATTCCCACGCTGTATTGGCTTTTGTTAGAATACAATAACTACCTGCAGCAGACTGTGTGTGTGTGTTTGTGTTTGTATGGGCACGACTTCACGTTCGTGCACGTACATACACTAATATATATGCATAAAAGCAGGTATATGCGTACTCGTATTGCCGGCAAAATAATGTAAACATTGGTGCAATCTAGCAAACAATTAACAGCAGTTTGAAACGAACACATGTGCGTGTGCCTGCATATGAATTAATACAAAAAATAATCTAAACATACAATTATACTGCACACAAGCCAATATCTATAAACATACATATATTACGTTAGTCAGCGTTTTTCCATTTTATTTACAGAAGCGCTGATTCAACTAGTATAAAAGAAATTCAATACACAAATCTCTTTATGAATATGAATCAAAAAAAGACTCTATAAGCAATAAATCATACAAATAAGCAAACTCCATCTCCAAAGTATAATTGTTCGTGTATACATATACATACATACATACATATAAACTTTGAATAAAACACGCGGGCGGCACTTGCAAAACTTTGTTAACTTATGTATTTTCAGTTTCTTTTTTGCTTTAACGTTCTGTATATGTATGTATGTTTGTACATTATATATGTATGTGCATCCATGTGCTCGTACTTATCTTGTATCCGCACTAACGGTAAACACTCGCGCTGCGACAGTACAACAATTAAGTTCCTATTCATTTGCCAACATAGATTATCTATTGTTATTAGCAATAAAGGTAATTTTGTAAATTTTCTCTAAATTATCTAATCGCACAAACAGACACCGTTACATGCTTACATATGTATGTATGTATTTAATTTTATATAGTCAATGTAATACACATATTACAAACAGTATTTATTTGATTCAAGGAAATCAAAATATAACCAAGTACATACGTTTGTTAGTTTGGTAGCGCTCAATTTAACTAGAAAAACATTCTACACTTTTTGTTGTTGTTGGTGACGAAAGGCAATTAACAATTACAAACGTTTGAACAGACGCGCAACAACAAAAAACGAACCGTGCGCCTGTAAGGGCAGCATGCTACTGAAAAACAGCTGGCGGCAATCGGGTATTTTCAAGTGAATTCGCCACACACACATTGGCAAGTTTTTGTACGTTCTCATGAACATACACACATATTTACTTACGTACATACATACTATGCGTTCATACGCAAAGTGAATAAATCAACAAGTTTAAGCTAGAACGGTAGTAGGAAGTTACCTGAGAACAAAAGGAAGTGGAAAATAAGAAATTTAACTCTATCCTTTTCCATCCGTAAAAAACCTAAATTAAAAAGGAGGAAGACTTTTTTTCGTTTTGCGAGGACGAACACCGTGTCAATTTCTAAGTAATCCATTAAAGATGACTGACTCCTCTTAAGAAATTAAATCAATAGGAATTACCTAATTGATATGGTTTGTCCTTGTTAAAGTAAATACAAATGCACTCTATTTAACCAAGTTAAACAAGTTGTTAGTGGCAACCAGGCGAAAGAAAACCTTCCTAACAAACATCCCCTTTTTATAATTAAGCTGAAACAAAGTTAATAAACTTATGCACATTTTATTTACCAACAGATAAAATGCTGTTTGATAGTATTTCTTTTGTTTTATTTTTCTTTTGTGTTTTTCTCGTACACTGTACACTATATGCACTCACATATTGAAAACTTAGGCAACAAGAGCAGATGCGGTGCTGGATTCGTATTTCCAGTTGGGGGGCAGAACGCTCTTCGTCTTGTAGTAGCGAGCCAGGCGGTGAATTCTGGACTCGACCAGAATCAAACGGAACTTGCCGTCCTTATCCTTGCGGCTGCGCTCCAAATGCTTGCGGATGGCCACGGCCTTCTTGATCATGTGGTAAAGATCCTCTGGGATGTCGGGCTTGAGGCCTACCGCTTTCATGATGCGCAGAATTTTGTTGCCATTGACAAAACGCACTTGGGCCACGCCATGCGAGTCACGCAGGATGATACCTGAAATAAGTGAACGTCAAACACATTAACATAACCTCAAACGGTAAACATACAATAATAACATTACCGATTTTGGAGGGTGTCAGACCCTTCTTGCCGAGCTTCTTAATTTGCTCCTTAACATCCTCAGCGTTAAGCTTCAGCCACGATGGGACTGAGCGTCTGTAAGGAAGAGCTGATTGGGAAATACCCTTGCTGCAAATAAAATCATATTTGTTAGTTCAGCCAGTGAATGACAGTGAGAAGAGGAAGAGTCGCCGTATTCATTTGCAACATGTGCTTGCCATGGTGGCTAACTTTTTGATTAAAATCAGCGCACAGCATGCAATTTTCACATTGCTATTAGGTCAGATTGTTAAGGAACGCGTCTCTAGCACATTTTACAATGAATAGCGGCCTCAAAAACTATAAAATTCACCTACCCAGGAGCGTGCATACGACCCATGATGTTACTAGCTTAATTTTTTACACCGAAAAGAAAGTGTAGACTTGTGGAGCAACAGTCTACAATTTAACTCTACAAAAAACAGAGTTGCATTTGCTAACATAACATAACATAACTATCGACTGCGACTCGTTACTATTAACATATGTTAATGTTGCTCATTCTGAAAACTTTTGTTCTAAAACAATAATAGCTCAAAGCAAAATGCAGCAAGATAAATACAGTGAGACGCTTATTAACTTAGAAAATGAAGAACTGGAGGTTAGTTAATTGCCTGTAGCTAAAGCAGTTTTATTAACATTCAGAAATATGTATTTTCACAGAATATAACGCCGGGTGCTGAAATGTACCAGCAACTGATGGCAATTTATCTTTATCAAAACAAACTGTAAGCATAATTAATGTTTAATTCAATATATATTCTGAAAACTTCTAATTTTCAAAAAGTGCCAGTGCTAAACTTCTTTGGATGCGTATAGCCAACAATTTAAAAGAACAAAGCAAGGAGCTAGCTCAACTAAACCTCTTGAATCTTGCTCTGCAGCATAATAACTACGCGGATTTCTTCAAACATATAATTTACGAGTGGTCCGAAACCAATAAGCCCATCATTGATGACCTCTTGGGTAAGCAGAGTTACATACATTTAGGCAAACTGACTCATATACATTTCTATTAACGCAGCAAAACAACGCGAGGAGGTCTTGAACTTGACATCCAGCGCTTATGTGTCCGTTTATGAGCAGAATCTTCTCCAAATGACTCAAATGACGCCGGATGAACTAAAAAATGTCTGCATGGGTTGGACTCGCGAACAGGATGGAGATAAACACATTTGGCTACCAAAAGCTAAGGAGGCAACTCCTCGGGTTGCTAGCGATGATCAGTTACTTAAATTAACCGAGTTTGTGTCATTTTTAGAAAATTGAGAAATAAAACAATAATATTTTTGATTGCCTATCGTTTTTCCATCTGTTAAGTGAGGAGTAGTTCTATTAACTTGGGGAGTATTTCTGTTAAATTTGGGTATCGAGTAGTATCGTTCTTGTCTCGTTGTGTCACTTGAAGGAATAAAAAATTTGCACGAAAACGACAGCGCATTTTCACTGGAAAATCAATCAAAAAACATTTTTTATTGGACATATTTAGAAAAGATTTGCAATAAATACTGAGCGAAAGCATTTAATATAGCTTTAAACAGTTCAATCAAGCTTCGGCCTATTTGTATTTCGTGCGGTGTGGGAAAAAAACCGATTTTCTGTACAACTGTGTGTGTGAAAAAAATAAAATGGCAGCAAGCGACAAATCTGTCGATGATTCTCTTTATCCTATTGCGGTATTAATTGATGAATTGAAAAATGAGGACGTTCAGGTAAATTGATTTTAATAGCAACAAATAAAGATAATTTTGACTGCAAGACCATTTTAAAATGTGCAAACGACTAGACGAGCATGCATATACATGCATAAATATGTATGTATGTATATGCATGGGTATTTATGTATATGCAAAAAAGTGCGTCATTGTGTGAATAGCAAAAGTACGCAAGAGTCTGAATGTGTGTGCAGCTTTGCTATCTAGTTTTTATTGTATTGTTTAATTAGTACGTTTATTAATTTGATAAAACTACCAATAAATTGCCTTTTAGTTGCGTTTGAACTCAATCAAGAAGCTCTCGACGATCGCGCTCGCCTTGGGCGAGGAACGCACTCGCTCAGAGCTCATACCGTTCCTAACTGAAACCATATACGATGAGGATGAGGTGCTCCTTGCATTGGCTGATCAATTGGGCAATTTCACAAGTAAACGAATGCCTTTTAGGCTCTTGAACACACGAATCTAAAGCATTGTATATTAATAGGTCTTGTGGGAGGTCCAGAATATGCCATGTACTTGTTGCCACCGCTGGAAAGTTTGGCCACTGTGGAGGAGACTGTTGTGCGCGACAAAGCAGTTGAATCTCTCCGTACCGTTGCGGCAGAGCATAGTGCCCTAGACTTGGAGATTCATGTCGTGCCGACGCTGCAACGCCTAGTCTCCGGAGATTGGTTTACCTCACGCACCTCTGCTTGCGGTCTTTTCTCCGTGTGCTATCCACGCGTCACACAGCCAGTCAAGGCGGAGCTGCGTGCCAATTTCCGTAAACTGTGCCAGGACGAGACTCCCATGGTGCGACGTGCCGCCGCTAATAAGCTCGGCGAGTTTGCCAAAGTCGTTGAGACGGAGTATCTCAAGTCAGACTTGATACCCAACTTTGTGCAACTGGCGCAGGATGATCAGGACTCTGTGCGCTTGTTGGCTGTAGAGGCTTGTGTGAGCATTGCACAACTGCTGCCCCAAGACGATGTGGAACACGTAAATAAATTATTTGTTAAGTTAATTTTATCACTTATGATATATTTGTCTTGAATAACTATTTGCAGTTGGTGTTGCCCACTTTGCGTCAATGTGCCAGTGACTCGTCGTGGCGCGTTCGCTATATGGTTGCCGAAAAGTTTGTCGATCTACAAAAGGCTGTCGGTCCAGAGATAACTCGTGTTGATCTAGTGCCCGCTTTCCAATATCTGCTTAAGGATGCCGAGGCGGAGGTTCGTGCTGCCGTCGCCACAAAGGTCAAGGACTTTTGTGCGAGCCTTGACAAAGCCAATCAGGTGCAGATCATATTAAGCTCCATTTTGCCGTATGTACGCGATCTTGTTTCGGATCCCAATCCACATGTTAAGTCAGCGCTGGCCTCTGTCATAATGGGCCTCAGTCCCATGTTGGGCGCCTATCAAACTGTTGAACAACTTCTGCCACTGTTTCTCATTCAGCTGAAGGATGAGTGCCCTGAAGTTCGTCTTAATATTATCTCAAATTTGGATTGCGTCAACGATGTTATTGGAATACAACAGCTGTCACAGGTAACGATAATAGCTTTAAATTTGAATTCTTTAGGCTATATCATATTTCTTTTAATAAAACAGTCACTACTACCTGCCATTGTGGAGCTAGCTGAGGATTCTAAGTGGCGCGTTCGTCTAGCCATTATTGAGTACATGCCCGCGTTGGCTGGCCAGCTGGGTCAAGACTTCTTTGATCAGAAGCTTCGTGGCTTGTGCATGGGTTGGCTTAATGATCACGTTTATGCCATACGCGAGGCTGCAACATTAAATATGAAGAAACTGGTTGAACAGTTTGGCGCTCCCTGGGCCGAGCAGGCCATTATTCCAATGATATTAGTCATGTCACGCAACAAGAACTATTTGCACAGTACGTACACAATTTATCATATGTTACTTTTTCAAATTTATTATTATTATATATATGGTATTTTTATATAGGAATGACCTGCCTTTTCTGTCTCAATGTCTTGGCTGAGGTGTGCGGCACGGATATAACAACAAAACTGTTGCTGCCCACTGTCTTGCTGCTCGCTGCTGATCCCGTCGCCAATGTTCGCTTCAATGTGGCCAAAACATTGCAGAAGATTTCACCTTTCCTGGAGGCTACCGTCATTGATGCGCAAGTGAAGCCCACCCTAGATAAACTGAATGCTGATACGGATGTCGATGTAAAACATTTTGCTGCACAAGCGATTGCGGGCATTGCAGCCGGTAAGCAACAATCAAATATTCCACATACAGGACACGTACACACAGATAAAAAGCTCCAACTGCCAGAACACACTATATATTAAGATTATCTTGCGTATCCTGTATAAGCATCTTCCTTTAGAAATGGAACTGAATGTATTTAGAACCGCAGTGCCGCCTTGCATGGGCGTTAAGCTTGAAGCGGCCATGGACTCTAAGCTGATCGTTGAGCCGCCACCAAATACAGCAGCTGCTGAGGGTGGTGTTCTGCTTGAGCTAAATACTAACTCTGAGAATAACGGCAGTGGCGGTGGGGAGCAGCAGCTGAAAAGTGTTTCGGAATGTTAGAGGCTGAGTAGACAATCAATGTGCAAACTCCTCGTGTCTGTGGGGCCCAGCCTTTAATGCAATTCAATATCTAATTAATCAAGTCTCTTGCAAGTTGTGTCTCCTAGTGTCTTTAATATTGGTATATATGTTAAGAAATTTGCGTGTGTGTGTGTGTTCCTTAAACATCTTTACAATTTACAACAACTAATTGTATTTTTAAATTTTTTCTTCCTTGTCTCTTTGCCGGTATCACGAACACGACTCCACCTGTTGATTGTATTGTACTTCTGTTGTGAATTAATTGTTATTACAGCGTAATCAACTATATAATTTTTTATTCTATTTTTAAAATGTATGTATTTCACACGCTGGCAACAAAAATATAATTATTTGTGTAGCAACACTTAAAAACGGAAACTTGTAGTTAAAAAATCCCAGGAACAAACACATTGAGCAGAATTGGAGACGAGTAACCTTAACTGCAAGAGATCACTGCACAAGCCCTGAAGCCTACATATTTAACATTTTCAAAATGCATAAATCGAGCAACGGAAGGGAGAGAGAAGAGCTACAGAAACGCGACACATGAAAATATATATTACTTACATACTTAAAATACATAATTTACCATTTAAGCATAAATTCATTATTAAAAACAAACAAGCAAGTGTGTAGACTCTGACAAAATGTATTGGTTAAACGCATCTGAATGCAAAATAAAAATTATTGTAAAAGAATCCAAAAATGCTTTGTATTGTGCCAAAAGCAAAGAACGAAATGACATTCAAATAATTGTTACATTTTAAATTCCAGACATATTGCGTTAGGTTTTGATTGACAGCATTTCATACCGTTGAGAAGATGGGGTGTGTAAAGGTTGGTATTTCCACAGGGCCCGGAGTTTATAGCGGGCCCGTATTTATAACCATTAACAAAAAACGTTTACAAATTTATTTTTGCTAACTTGCAGAATGTCGAACGAACAAATCGCCCGTTTATAAAAACATCTACTTGAACACCACTTTATTATTTAACTCCAATTGAATTGTTTGGTAATTCTTACTGCTAAAAATTATGAAAAATAGCACAAAAACTTAATAAAAAAAAAAAAATTGGAATTCAAACGCAAATTTGAGATTTTCGTTGCTTGCTTTAAAATTTAAATAGATCGAAGTCCCACTTCCAATCTATAATATAAAAATGTGAAAAACCTAACTCTAGGCCTGGATAAACCCCTCTCGACGGCCCTGCACACTGTATGCAGGCTAATTATTTAATGGGTGTAGTTAAAAGTCATGCCCTCAAGCTAAGCGCTGGTTTCTAATATTTAATTTACGAATAGGTGGTATTTATAATCTGAGCGCATTTTTGTTTGCACAATTCGATTGTCATGCGAAATAGGTTTCTTGTATGATATTTGATGTTTACTGCGACCACCTGAGCTACTTGTATGCATGTGTGCGTGTTGAGTTTGTGTTTGTTATGCAGAGAGCGAGCGAGCAAGCGAATTGATGGAGAGCACAAAAAAACGTAAGAGACCGAGAGTGTGTTTGTGGCTACTGGCGCAGATCAGTTTCGATTGTCATTGCGTTGTGACGCGTTGTGTTAACGTACCAGCGCGCAGGTTAATGTAGTTTACAGAGTCAACGAAATAGATCTATTGCGTGTACGTTGTAAGTGCTTGCCTAATATTTATTATAAATTACATGGCAAATATGATTGAGTGCTATTGATGATTAAATAAAGACAGCAAGCACAAATATGGGCGTGTATGTGTGTGTATTTGTTTGTGCATATAACGAAAGAGAAAGCCAATAAATAGTTTTCTGATTCGCCGCACATTTGTACACAAATACGGTGTATATGTAAATATGTTTGTTCACTGTATGCTTGTGTGTGTGTGTGTACATAAGTGCGCTGCTATGATTTAATTCAGAAAGTGCAATTAAGGCCACACTTCAATTTATGTTACTGTGATTTACCGACAAAAACACATTTGCGACAAAACACGTAAATATAAATATACAAAGCTAAAATTAGTTTAATATCCAAACAACGTTAAACTCCAAAACTGTCCAAGCGCCATACGTTCATTAATTACGCGAATATGCTGCAGCGGCTATCGCACTTTGAGCTCAAGTGGCGCGTTTCATTAGACGCTACCGCGCTCACTCCCTCCTTCCTCTTCGACAACAATTAAGTTGACGCTCTTGAACGTTTTGTCTCTTGCAGCCGGTCATAAATGTAATTTGAAGTGCCGTATACTTATTTTGTTTTTGCTTTTTTTATTATAGTACCGGACAAATTTATGGCATTACCGTTACAAATATGATTACCAGCGAGTGCTTGGCATAGATTATTTGGCTGCGATTAAGAAATCAAAGGCAATACATACACATACATATCTACATATATCCGCATGTATGCATTTATATATTTAAACTTGCATATATGCCAACTTTGAATATATATGCTTCTTTGAATGTTTGTGTAATTATCTTATCTCGAATCCCACACGAAGCGTCAGAATTTAATTAGAATCAAATCATTGAATGAGATTAAGCTATATGGATTTTCGCTTAGTATTCACTAATCAGTTCAGGCGACTGGAAGTACTCTATATTTTTTTAAAGTGCCACTCGCATATCAGTACCGGAACGGACTATTAGCATTAAAAACTTAAAAAAATGTAATACTATACTTTTAATATGTAAATAATAATTATGGTAATCCGTTTATGCTTTGATTTTTTACAGCACAAATATGCACAAGGCAGTCAAAAATAAAGCCCGTAAGTAAAATAATTTAAAAAAAATCATTTGTCAGGATATTTTGCTCCCTCATATACATAAGCTGTAATAATAAAATAATAATAATAAATTAAATAATTATAAATCCGTTTATAATTAAAAATCCCAATTTGTATATGATATCAGAGCATTAAGTAATTGTATTATTTTTTTTGTATTTAAACCATACCCATAATCATATATTTACGTAATTACCCACTTTTGTATATCTATCTTATATTTTCAGGGTTATTATGCGGCCTTAAAAATGCTAGGGCTGATTTAACTACAGCCAAATTCATATTGTATTATGGGTAACGTTTCCGTGAGCTTTTAAGTTTCCCCTTGATGTAACTTGTGTTTATGTTTTCAGGCCCAGCGTTGCTGATAGCGATATATATGATCTACATGACTCCAAGAATCTGTTGGCAGCTGAGCATATGGATTTGAGCAAGAAAACCGTGCTGTATTTGCATGGTTATCTGGAAGATCCTGATGTGGAGAGCATGCATGTTATAGCGGAGGCATATTTGGAGCGCAAAGACACGAATTTAATTTGTTTGGATTGGGGTGAACTGGCGGATGGCAATTATATATTTGATGCTGTGGTCAATGCAAAACAGTTGGGACCATACTTGGCTAAGATATTGCTGGATATGTTTGATAATGGTTTGGATATTGAGAAGTTTCATATTGTTGGACACTCGCTGGGTGGGCAGATGGCCGGTATTGTTGGTCGAGAGATCTTTAAGCGCTCCAAGGGTGTGCTAAAAATCAAAAGGTAGTTCGTAACAAAACAATTTTCAAGTTAACAATTTAAATAACTTAAGCTTACATTACCTCTGCAGAATAACCGGCTTGGATCCGGCATTTCCACTATTTTACCTCACCGCTGGACTGGCCGCACACCTCAATAAAGATGATGCCGAATTTGTCGATGTTATACACACGGATGCCTGGATGTATGGAGCACCAAGCAGTACGGGCACAGCCGATTTCTGGCCCAATGGTGGCAAAACACTACAACCAGGTTGTCCAAAACGCAACTATAAGATGCTTAGTGATAATGACTTGTCGAGCCATCGACGCAGCTGGTGGTTTTGGTCCGAGAGTGTTGCTGATCGGTTTCCCATCAAATTCGATGCGGTGGCTGCCAAAAGCTGGGATGATTTTAAGCAGCATAAAATTACTGAAACTGATCAAGCTGTAGTCATGGGTCATAATTGTCCCACAAAGTAAGTTAGCAGGGCATCAGAAAGAACATTAATTTATGAGTATACATTTTAAATGATTTTAGTATTAATGGCGATTTTTACTTACAAACAAATGGTGTGACACCATTTGCACGTGGCAAGGAAGGTATTAATTATGTGGATCCCAAGGAACTTGTTGGCAATAACAATACCTATGAAATAACATTACCCGCAAAGGTAGAACAATAATATTATATAACAATGTATGTACATATATAGTGCACAATTATGTGCTTTTTAAATAAATTGTTGCTGGAATTTGTTAACTAAAAGTTAGATAATTTACCTTCCACTTTTATTTTTCAAGAGCAAGGGCTTTTATAGCGGCAAACTACTTACCATAAAAAATGATCGAAATGACTGGTTCGATACACATTAAAGCTCAACTATCGCTGCTAGGCATTGCACATCTCTAGCAGCTAGTTTATAACAAACGCATGTTCGGATGATTGTGTTTTCAAATATTGATATATACTTTATTGTTGAGTATTGGGTTTTAACAAATGTTAAACGTTAAAATTGGTACACATAACCCAAGAGTACGGATCAAAACTGCAAAAACAACGATTTTTGTGTCAGTTATAAGACAGCAAAAAAGCCTCACGAGTTTTAATACATATATTTATATGAACATTATATGCATTTTATGTTCACTAAGAGACAACAGAAAATGCGAAAAAAAGAACAATATCAGCTAACGTACGCCGCAGATTCGTATCGACCGCTTAAGTTTAGTACTTAAACATTTTAAGGCTTAAATAAAATAGCAATAAAATGTTGGAAAGTCACTTAACCAAATGACACTTTCTTCTGTATATGGTTTTAATATTGTTAAAAAATTATATTGTAACAAAAGCTGTTTCCTTAAGTTGGCGCCCAACAAGATACCCAAAACTGTAGAGATGATAATTTAAAACCGATAATTATGATCGGCGCGTGAACTAAGAGAAATATATTTTGTGCAAGGATGGAATCGGAACATACTATTCGGTATTTTATTAAAGAAAATATCAAAAAGTAGTTTACTTTATCATAAGTTAAACAATTTGTCAATAAAATACAATATTGATATTTCTCCTGTGTACTTTACAGCATAATTGGTAATAAGAAATGATAAAGAAACAATTTTGGCTATAAAAAATTCCTTTATCAAGTTAAAAATTTATTTTTAAGAAGGATAAAAAAAAAAGTGTAAATAATGTGTTAAAAATATATTTGAAGAAAAAATAGTGTGTTCAAAGCTGGGGTTAATGTCTTAAAGGTATACAGCTTAAAATCTTGTAGTGAACATTTAATCTCAATTTTACAATTTATATATTTTATTTTTCTTCAATAGAGGGAACAAGATATTGATAAAATAAGGCGTTAAACAATGTTTAACACGAATCCCCCAAAAAGTTTATTTTATAAATTTTTTTGTTGTTAAAACAATAGAGCAAAGCAAAGCGCTCTAAATGTTTGCCAAACTCAAAGGTCAAAGTAATTAAACATTTATTTAAATCGTGGTATTAAATTTTTTGATTTATTTTTGTTAACTGTTTTGTGAATAAGTAAACTCTTAAGACTTAAAATAAATAAAAAAAAGTATTTGTGCATTCATCTTTATTCGAAGTAAATGTTAAAAAATGTTGTAAAAATTACTTACCCAAAATAACGCTTTTTTATTCCATAGTAGAGAGATTGGATTAGAGTGTTTGTTTATGGGTGAAATGTTTAAAATTATATCTTACATTTCTTTGTTCAAAGTTCAAAGCTCCTCAAGCATTTCCACTTAGATCAAGAGAAGCTTTTGCATTAGGCGGAGCATTTAAATAGAGTTAGAAGCGTTTATTCTTTAGTTATTATTTTGACGTCGACAAATTACAAAAGGGCTCAAGCCCTTGACAAAGTTCCATTACTAGTGAAAAGATGCGTAAATATTTGCTGGTGTTAGCTGCTTTTATAGCGCAAAGTGGTATATATCATTACTATAAGGAAGTAAAGTCCAAGAAGGATACCATTTTTTTTTTAAATATTTTTTTTTATTGTGACTCAAGGCAAAAATATATGTTTGTCGCCAAATATTTTGAACCATGGAAACACTAAGATGATAATACATGAAAAGAGTCCAATATACAAACTTTTCGTCCGTGTTTTTGTAGGTCCTTTAAGTGCAAATTAAACTTAATTAAACAATTAAAACATACGGAAAGATGATCAATACCTTAAATACACATAGGTTAAAAAAATATAAACCATAAATTAGTCACACTATTTTAAGTTAATTATAAAACTTAAAAGAAATATAAAAATTTACCTGTCTGCATTTTTGTGTCCGCATCTGTAAAATTTATTTATACACCTGAAACCGGCTTATCATTTAAATAAATAAATCTGCAATCTTAAGTTAAATACTAGAATTGAGATATTTAATTGCTCCAATTATTATATCTTTATTGTTAGTTATACAATACATATATTTACATTAGTTCACACAAGCTGCAAATATTTACTTTATTACATCAACGTTTTTTATACTATGAGCTCGTAAAATGGGCTTAAAGGGCTTAAATGGTTTTTGTGCAAGTATATGTAACAAACAAAAGAAAGCATCTTTGATCTGAAAGATAATATATAACATACATTTTTTATCAGCATCACTCGGATGGAGTCGATTTAGAACACGTCGATCTCGGAGAATATAAAAAATAGCGACTTGAAATTTACTCAAGTAATGCATTACCCCAAATACATATATACAACCAATGACTGCACGCTTTTAATCTAGATTAAATCTTCTTGATATCGTTTCTTTTCGCAGCCTTACTTTGGGGCCTTACAAATGCTAATGTTGAATTATCAACAGCCAAATTTGTTGTGCATCGTGGGTAAGTAAAAATATATATAATTGGAACTGCTCTGACAAACAAATAATCTTTTATAAATAGGCCCACCTTAGCCGACTTTTACCCGTTGACTGACTCCCGGGCTTTAGTGGACAACTTGGACTTGAGAAAGAATACAGTCTTGTATTTGCATGGATTTGTAGAGAGTCTAAATTCAAAGAGCATGCATATCATTGCAGAGTCTTATTTGACGCGCAATGATACTAATTTGATAGTTCTGGATTGGGCTGAACTGGCAGATGGGGATTATATATTTGATGCCGTTCCCAATGCAAAGAAATTGGGTCCATATTTGGGAACAGTTTTGCTTGAAATGTTTAACTATGGTTTGGATATCCAAAAGCTTCATGTTGTTGGACACTCACTGGGCGCTCATTTGGCTAGCATGGTGGGGCGAGAGATTCTCAAGAATAGTAATGGCGCCAAGAAGCTTAAGAGGTAACATGAACTTTGAAATTTATAATATTACAACTAACTTCATTTTATTTTAGAATAACTGCTTTGGATCCTGCCTTAGCACTTTTCTATTTTACTGCTGGCTTAAACAAGCACCTGACCAAAGATGATGCCGAGTTTGTTGATGTTATACACACTGATGCCTGGCTGTATGGAACACCAATAAGCAGTGGCACAGTTGATTTCTGGCCCAATGGTGGCACAACTTTACAGCCCGGTTGTCCGACACGCGATCATATATACCTAAGCGAAAATGATCTGTGTAGCCATAAGCGTAGTTGGTTGTATTGGGCTGAGAGTGTAGTCGATCGCGTTCCTGCTAAATTTAACGCAGTTGCTGCTAAAAGCTGGTTCCACTTTAAGATAGGAAGAACGGAGCCTGATCAAGGCGTAGTCATGGGTCATAATTGTCCTACAAAGTAAGTTGCAACTAAAGGCAAAATTGTTTAAACGTATTAACCCTAAATATCTTGTTTTTAAGTATACACGGCAGCTACTATTTGCAAACGAATGGAGAAACACCCTTAGCTCGTGGCAAGCTTGGCCTTAAATATTCGCATTAATTAAAAGAAGCTTTGTGAAAATAAATAAATTGTTTTTGCCTTTTGCTATCTGAATAACTGATTTTTCCAATAATTTATATGGTTTTGGTTTTGTTGACTTGACTTCCGTCCTTACTTGATTTTTAAATGTTGGTTGGCGCCAAATAATATCGATATTATATCCGGTCAGAGCTATTGTTCGCTATCATCGTTGTAATTTCGCCGTGCTATTCGATTAACACGCTTTGAACCAGTTGAATGAGCTGAACTAACTTTCACGTGTTGCGGCTAATCGCAGGTTTCATTGTTTTTATACAAAAATTAATGAAAAGTTGGCGAAAATGCTGCGAAAAATGAAAAAACAACCTCAGACGGTGGCAGAGAAGGTGACCAAACTGCTGACACATCCCAATGGAAGTGACAGCGAGGAAGAATCCGATATTGATGTAGCCACAACAGCGCGCGTTGAGGAATTCGAGGATGAATACGATTTGCCCGATGAACGCAGCACAGATTTTCGTAAACGCAATGTGAAGCTGCTGTCTGAGCAAAGCGACCGATACAAGGGCAAAATCAGCAGTCGCAAAGAGCTGGAACAGGAGAGCGGCGAGGATGAAGAAAGTGATGACAATGATGAGGATTTAGCATATGAGGACAGCGACTCGGACGAGGAAGAAGCCGAAAATTTGAAGGCTTTTAATGATAAATTGAAAGCGTCAAAAGTTGCTGATGACATGATTGATGATAGCAGCATTGAAAATGATGATGATGAAAGTCAGAATGAGGATGATGAGCAAGAGGATGATGTTGACGAGGAAGATGATGATAATGATGATGATGACGAGGATGATGAAGATGGTGACTCGGAAAGCAACTCTGAAGAGGAGGGCATGGAAATCATGACAAAAGTCAATCAACAAGCTGAAGTGCAAAAAGGACTTTGTGTGCAAAATCAACTAAAGGTTTGGGAACGTCTGCTCGAGCTGCGTATCAATACCCAAAAAATAACCAGCAAAGCCAATCAATTGCCGCCACCAGAAACACTAACAACACTTAGTCAAGGCAATGATGAGTTACAAACAGTGCTCACCGAGGCACAGGAACGCAGCTCTAAACTACTCCAGCAATTGCTTGCCCTCCAGTCGGCCCTAACACATCAGCACAGCGAGCTGCGTCAGTCTGTAAAACGCAAACAACCAACCGAGGAGAGCACTCAGCCAGCTAGTAAACGTTTTGCAAATGTACTACAAAGTAATTTTCAAAATATGCGAAACTATCGCAACGAGGTGCTGCTCAAATGGGATGATCGCACCAAGCTGTTGACTCCAGGAGCAGGTGCCAAGCGGAAATCTGTGCAGGAGGATTACGACATCATCAAGAAAATCGACAGTGCTCTGGCAAATCGTGAATCACTCATAGAAAAATCCCAAATACCCAAGAACAATCAGCAACAGACGGAGCAACCAGCAGAGAACCTATCGGCAGATGAGGGAGAACCAACAGAGAAACGGCTAAGGCAAACGCACATTTATGATGACAGCGATTTCTATCATCAACAACTGCGTGAGCTTATCGAGTACAAGGCTAGCACCACGTCCAATATGAGCGAAATCACGAAACAGTTTGTGGAGCTGCAGAAGTTGCGACAGAAAATGAAAAAGAAGGTGGACACAAGGGCCAGCAAAGGTCGAAAGTTGCGGTAAGTTTGATATGAGTATGACAATTGTTCGCTATACATAATTTAACTTTTGGTTTTCCTTGCAGTTATGTGGTGCATAATAAACTAAATAATTTCATGGCACCCAATGAGGCCAGCGATTGGACGGAGGAGTCTAGAACAGAGCTGTTTAGGTCGTTGTTTGTATAAAATATGAATGTTAAATGAATATTGATAATCATAAATCAGTTAAAAGTAAACAATTTTCTTCACGTGTGTTTTTACTCATATCGAATTTGTATTTTTATTTATTTTATATGTTCGTTTGCTTTATACTGCTAAATTTGTATGTTCAACATTTTTTCTTCGTTTATTATTTGATTTATTTTACGTTTTAACTGGGTATTTTATGCCAAAAAAACTAAGCGAACCGGTTAAATTGCATAACAATATGGCTTCAAGATAACCGTGTAAGCGTTTTGTTTTGGGCTTTTTTTTTCGCTTGTGGGTGACAACTTGTGTGTGTGTGTGTGTGTGTGTGGAGGGGAAGATTGCATATTGATATTATGTATGTGTTTTGCTTTGCTTGCGGTTGCTCAAGTTGTTTTTGTGTTGTTGTTTATTAGATACATATGTATATAATATATATATATATATATAATTTGTTAATGTATTAAACTAGAGTTCCACTGATGCACGTACATACTTGACTTGGTATTCGTTTAAATTACTTTGCTAGTTTCGTTATTTTCTCTTATTTTCATTTATAAAATTATCATTATGTATCTTTATGTGATTTAGTATGTTTGTTACTTCGTCGTCTAAGTCACTCGTTAGTTTAAATGTATAATTGTAATAAATAAGATGTTATGCAAATAATGCGTGTTAATTAATAATTACTAAAAAAAAGATTGCAATTTAATTTCATAAATGAAATTCGTGTTTAAAAATAATACAAGTTAAATAGTACACCTAAACAAATTACACGACAGATATTTTTGTTTTTTCCCTTTTTTTGTAGAAATACCAAAAGGTTTACAAATATATGTAAGTATACTAGAAAAAACTTCGAGCATACTATATTCATTGGTAAAAAGTTCGTAAGTGGTCTAATTCGTTTCCGTTACACTGGATTCATCGTCAAGCTCTTATTAAAAATTAATTAACAAATATAGAGCACATAATATCAATTAATTGTTGTTCTGTATAATATATATGTATATTGCACTTGAATGCGTACGAGAATTTTTCAAAAGTTTACTTTCAACTTAAATGCTACAAAATTACCACGACGACACAGACAAATGCGGCAAAACTAACAGAATACTGGGCGTTTTTGGACTTAAAGGGACAATACCGAAAAATACATTAAATACATATAAACCTACAATGTGTATATATGAGTGTGTGTTTGTGTAGAGTTGTTGTTTAGCGGAGACAGGGTCGTGAGTAAATGTTTGTTAAACATTTCAATTTTTTGGGTTTTTTGTATACAAACTACCAAATACAAAGATTACAAAAAATGCAATGAGTCGCCTGCTTATTGAGTTTTGTTTGGTTTTTGGTTTTGTTCTTTTGTCTAATTGTTAATGGAATTTTTCAGCAACAGGGGCAGCCCAGTTTTAGTTTTTGATTTAGAAACGAGTATGGTGGCAGTTTTGGTGCCTGCAGCAGTGCCAGCAGCAGCACCACTAGATTCAGCGGCATCAGCAATGACAGCAATGCTGTGTCGTGGCGCAGCCTGCAGCAATTGTCGCTGATGTAACTCTTGCAACAGCGCCGAATGCTTATCCATTGCCTTAAGCTGGGCCGAGTTCTGTGTCTCGTAGAGCGACGACTGCAGCTGCGTGTGTATGGATGTAACATTGGAGAGTGTACTCTCAGCCTCGGCTGCCGTTAGAAAATTACTTAAATAACGTTTGCTAGTTGTTGATGTTGTCGATGATGTCGTTGTAGTGGTTGCCATTGTATTTGTCTGTTCCTGCGCTGAAACCTACAAATATTTATTAGCATCATTTGAAATTTGAATATATATAATGATTGAGACACGATCAAACCTTTCTGTTTGCACTCAACTCTGCGTCTCAAGTGCACTTGGCGGGATGTATAACATTCTCCATATCCTTTTGTACCGCATACAATTCCGACAAGCCCTTGGCAAACAACACATTCAGTTCACTCATCTTAGCCAGCTGCAAAAGCCATTTAACAGATTAGGATTAATGAAAGTATTGTTATAATTGGTAGTCAATCGAAAATTATAGACAAATGATTTAATTTTTGAAGCCAAACAATTCATAAAGTTAAAGTCCAATGACAGCTATAATATACTCGATTAACCACCAAATTTGTGTTGACATACAGTTTGATCATTGCACTTTTCGCGTAAATTCATATTGGCCGTTTTAAGCTCGATCTCATGCTGCAACAGCTCCGCCTGCAGCGTCTCTGCACGCGCCTTTTAGTGCAGCGACTTCACGACGCAACTCATCCTCAGTGGCACTGCCAGAAGCTGAGGCGCCACTGCCGCCCACACGCATCAGTTCCATTTCGCGCTTAAGACGAATATTCTCCTCCTTATAAGTATGCAGCTGGCGCTTCCATTCATCCACATTGGCCGTCGACTCCTAGGGGAATAACAAGAAAATGAGTTAGCTCAAGGCAGAATGCTGATGGCTAAAGATAAATTATAAATTAAACACACCTGCAAGGCGCTGGTCAGCCTTATGTTATTATTCTTCAATGTGGCCAACTCAATCTCCCACTTTTTGGCATTGGCACAGCTGCAAACACATACATATTTCAATCTATTTTCATGGCAAGATGATTTGATGTAATCTTACCTTTGCGCCAAAGCCATTTTCAGACGCTCGTTTTCATATTTAAGCTGCTGCTCAGCTGTAGCACCCGCACCCGGCCCAGTATGCATGCCCACAATGCTGCCACCTGAAGAGATTGTAATGCCGCCACCAACACTACCGCCGCCCGTTGCAGTGCCAGCACCCATGCCCATCGTTGGCTGTGGCGAGGGCGTGGCCGAGCCAATATCCTGCTTGCCATCTAAAGTGTTTAGCAGCTTATGCGAGGGACTATCGGGATTGGCGTTCTGTGTGTTCGTGTTACTTAAATTCGGCGGTTCAACGGTGTGTGGATCGATGTTGGTGTTGTCATTCTGCATAGAGCCAACAGCTCGTCCAGATATTGGCGATGTATTCGCCGAGGTGGTGGGCGTTACCGCATTCGAGCCATTTGCAGATTTCATGGCATTTTTGGTGGCCTCTTTGACCTCTTGAAACTTTTCCACAAACTATAAATCCAAAAGCAACGATTAGATCTTGTTCAAGATATGTTATATAAACTGTGGAGTGTTTACCTTTGTTAACTCCGCCTCGGAGGAGAAACCCAATCCATACACCGTATTGGCGCGCACATCGCTCCATTGTCCAAACTTTTGTGATGTCTGTGTGAATGTCATACTGGGCGTAATCGTAGAATTGATTACTGCTTTGGTGCCCTCAACACTAATGATGCGATACAGATTCCGTGAGCTGTCATAGAAGAAGCTCACATTCACAGCCTTCATGCTGGCCGTGATCCATGTACGTTTTGTCTTCGGATCAATGTGGAACACGTGCGCCTGGCAAGTGAAAATCGGTTGTTCGCTAAACGACGGCCCAAAAGGCAAAGGAAGAAGCAATAGAAGCAGCAGAACCCACAGGTGATTAATTAAAAATTCCATTAAAATTCTTGCACGTTGGCCTTAAAAATGTAATTTTGTACACGCCTAATAAGGGGACTAGACGGGACGAATAGATGAATGAGAAGTAGTTGGATTAAGGAAGTGCAATAAACATGCATAAACAATTTGGTAAGGGAAACTACATATGAACATCTTATGGCTTTATATGGCTTCTTCTAACTTCTATTCTAAGCGGCAATTAATTAAATACAGTGCTCGTTCGATAGGATGAACCCATCACTATGATGTAACTAACCCCCTTGATGTTCTTTCCATCTATTAACAAAAGCATTATTATTTAGTTGTCAAAAAGTGTTAATTAAACAAAAAACAAAAATAGCAGCAAAATATTTTCCATCGAACAATTCTTTACAAAATTAAACATTCTTATGTTCTTAAAACACTCAATCATAAATTAAATCAAATTCTTTAGATAACGCATTAAATGTTTATTTAGTAGGCGCTTAAATATAGTTGCGCCGCTGTCATGGAAACAACGAAATATCTTGAAGCGGGGGGAGCTTAAGAGCTTGGGGGTGAAAATAGATTTTTGTTAATGATGTTGTTCTTTTTGTTGCTGTTTGTGGTTGTTGCTATTGATATTGTCGTCGGCACCATGTCATTGGCATTGTGTGTGTGCTTTTCTTTTTTGTTGTTTTTTTTTTTTTTTGCAAAAAGGGGTGGCAAATGGTGGGGGTGGAGGCCTTGTATTGTCGACTAAATTGCATTATGCGCTTAAGTGTTTTGTAGCCTCGTTTTGATTTTGCTCAAGTTTACTGCAAACACACACACTCTCACACACGTATGCATTTATGTAGGTGTGCATATTCACACATACACAAAGAACACCTACATACGTACTCACATATAATTGGTATCGACGGGCGGCGTTTGGCAGCCTACACATTTACACACCTATGTGTATACATACATACAAACGTAAAGAAGCATCAAATCAATTTGTATATAGAACATACATATGAACACACCTCTGACACCGCCCGCTACACACACAGCCTACAAGAGCAGCAGCAACAACAACAACAACGACAATAGTAACAACCAACAACAGCAGGAGCGGCGGTAGCAGCAGCAGCAGCAGCAGCAAGGAAAATCGTCGGCGTCGATTTTTCACACAATTTACAATATTTGCAATTGCGATTAGGAAAGTTTTGCGCACTTACCCCATTTTGTTTGTTAGCTGCGACGCTGAATTGGTATTTATGGCAACACTTTAACACTATGCTAATTGTTTATTTTTGTTAATTATAACACTAAAAAATAAAACACAAACGAGAAGGCGCTTGCTGTGCAGCAGATATAAACCAGAACTAATAAATAAACTCAGCGAACCTATTTTAAGATTCACGGAACTAGTATTTACACTGGGTTTGCACTGCTTAACCCTCTGCACACTGCTTGCACAAAAAATTGACTCAAAAATTGAATTATTTTTTTCAATTTGCAATTTTCGAGTCCAAAAGTGACTCGATTTTTTTTTGTTTACCCTCAAAAGTCTTGTAATTTTATTTAGAAAAATACTGCATTCTCAACTTTTTTTTTCACTTTTTTTTTTTAAAGAAATTCACCTCAATGGATAAGCGAAAGTGCCAGACGTTTGAAAATACACAAAATATGCAAACTCGGTGGCAGCACTAAAATTCTACCTTAGTGGCAACCAAAAAAGAAACGAGCTGCGTTTTTTCGCACATAAAAATCAATCGGAAATAAATAAAACTTGCTACAATTGCATTCAATAAATAGTTATATATGCAAAAGCTGAACAGCAACCAAAGTTGTTGTCGCTGCTGCTGCGCTGTCGCCGTGCGATCGATCCTTGTTGGCTACGGGGTACGTGTTTGCGCCAGGGAGGAAGGGAGTTTTTTTTCGCTCTTTTTGCATAAAAGCCGTCCTCTATGCTCAAGAAAAGGCGTTTTACCAATCATTAAACGAACCAAATGCAGCAGCTGTTAACCTGCGACTGTGTAATTAAATGTGTTTGCAATAATTGGTGTTAAAAGCATGTGAGAAACATAATTTTAAATTCAAAAATTATAATAAAAATGAAAAAACTGTGCATATGTGTGCGTGCTGGCATGCGTGTATGTATATATACATACGTGTGCTGTGTGTATGTGCAGGAGTGTGTGAGGTGTAGGGTGCATGTGTGTGTGTGTCTGTTGGTGTAGAAAACTTGTTATCAATGCGGCGCCTATGATAAAAGCCTTATTAGACATGTTCAGCGTAGTGGTCCAATTGGAATGTGTTAACCCATTACGCGGGCGTTGCACGACTCAAGTAAAAGAGAGAGAGAGAGAGAAAAAAAAGAGAGGAAAAAGTCAACATAAACAAAAAAAAAAAATATAAACCGCAGCCAATGCGTGGGCAAAGCGTAGGCATGCATATGTATTAAAACTGCTTTTATTGTGTGACCAGCGAATTAAAGCCAAAAATTTACGTTATCTTTTTATAGTGGAAATTTAATTTCACATTTTTTAATTAGTTAGCCAACTCGAAATTATTCATGTGAAATTTCGTTCATTACTTAAAAAAAATGTTTGTAAAGAAAACCGGTTAAAGTTTTTGGTTAAGTTAAAAAAAATTTATGAATCAAGATGAAAAATAATTACTTCAGCTGTTTAAAACATAATATAATTCTTTGTCAAACCACAGAAATGGCTTTAATGTCGTTGTTATACTAAAACTAAAGTTGCCTTTCTTTTGCAGTCTTGCATGCGTGCCCGTGCTTTGGTGGCCAACTAAATAATGTGGAACATGATGTGCGACGTGATGCCCACAATATCGGAAGATAGCATATCGCAGCGTTCCTCGCAGTTCAGCGGCGAAGATGCGAACTTTGAGCAGCTTATGGTGTCTATGCTCGATGAGCGGGACAAGCTTATGGATAGCCTCCGTGAGGCGCAGGAGAGATTGGGCGAAACGGAGGTCAAGTTGCATGATGTTGAAAAAGAACGCGACAGTTTGCAACGTCAAATCAATGCCAATTTGCCGCAGGTAAGCAACAAATGAAAGTCAAAAATGTTTTAAGCTTTATTAAAATTCTAAAACTTGTACAGGAATTTGCGACTTTGACCAAGGAGCTGACGCAAGCGCGTGAAACGCTGCTGGAACGCGATGAGGAGATTGGTGAACTCAAGGCGGAACGCAATAATACAAGGGTAAATCATGTCATGTCAAAGTAAGAAACTCAACTAAAAGAAACGCCTGTAATTACAGCTCCTACTTGAGCACTTGGAGTGCTTGGTGTCGCGACATGAACGTTCTCTACGTATGACCGTTGTGAAGCGACAAGCAGCCGCTCAGAGCGGTGTCTCTAGCGAAGTGGAGGTGCTCAAAGCGCTCAAATCACTGTTTGAGCATCACAAAGCCCTGGACGAGAAGGTGCGTGAGCGGCTGCGTCTGTCCATCGAGAAGAACAATGTGCTTGAGGAGGAGCTGAACACAACCAAAGAGGAGCTGACCCAATATAAAACGGGCGCTTTGCCAAGCAGCGGTGTCAACTCCACCAGCATTGCCAGCGGTGAAAATGGCATTAAAGAGAAGGTACATATACCTATACACAAATGTGTGTTTATTTGTTTTTGTAGCTGTATGTGTATTTGTATTTGTTTTAATGTGTCTATTTGCCCAATCAAGCGTGTATTTTGTTTTAATGCTATGCCTATTTGTTGTTGTTGCAGCTGGCTGGCGGTGGCGGTGGCGTCAACGGTGATGCTAGTGAGCTAAACGAATATGCGGCCAAAACACACGAGCTACAAACGATCATCGAGAAGCAGGTGAGGCAATGACAACAACAATAACAACAACAACAACATCATTCAAAACAAGTCACATTGTCGTACTACTTTAATGACTCAGATCGCGACATTCTCTCATGCGTCTGGCCTTTTTGTTGTGTTTGTGCTGTGGAAATGTATTTATTTTCATTATATATTGCGAGCATTTCTATTAGTGATGGCAACACATGATAAATTGAAGTCCATAAATCACTTATCATATTTTATACTGACTTAAAAATTTCATGACAACATTTTGTTAACATCACTGTCGTCTAGGTTTACGACTAACGTTATTGCAGATAAAAGGCATAAGTTACTTTAGTTCTTTACCCCAACTTATTAATGCCATTTTCTTTTCCTGCGTTAGACTTCAGAGCTTTCGCAATGGCAGCGACGCGTCTCCGATTTAAACAACAAGATAAGTGAGCTGGAGGAGAATATGTCGCGAGTGCAAAAGGAGCATTGCAAATCGCAGGATCAGTGTTCAAAGCTACAGCGTGATCTGCGCGAAAATGTGGCACAAAAGGAAGATCAGGTAAGTAAATAATTAAATCCTTTAATATATATAAATCTCATAACTGTATGCATTTTAGGAGGAGCGTATTACAACGCTGGAAAAGCGTTATTTAAATGCACAACGTGAATCCACATCGTTGCATGATCTTAATGAGAAACTCGAGCAAGAACTGCGACACAAGGAAGCGCAGTTGAAGGTGTGTATGTTATTGAAAAGATATTTAGGATATTTTGGTTATGGTTGCGAGGCATGGGCGAAAATATTTTAATTTCATTAAATCACTGCACTGCAAAACAGATTCCTTTCCACTATTTATGAATGTATAAAGAGATGAGATCCATATTAATAAGTTATTTTCGTTGTTAATTTTTATATATCCTAGTGAATTTTGGAATTTTTTTGGAATCTATAGGACTTGATTATTAAATTTTAAATGCCATATTTTCATTTTCTTTTCTCATTTTTGAATGTGAGATTCATTTAAAAGATTCTTTTATGAAGATGTGTTTTTTTTTTCAAAACCTTTAAGCATGATTAATGTGTCATAACTTTTGAAAGTGAAAACATTTTATAAACCAGATTTGTTGAATTCAACATAAATTTAGAACATTTTCTTTTTATTTTGGACATCGCCCATGCCTGAGCTTATTTTCAATTGCTAAAACTGTGACTAATAATACCATAATCTATGTTACCCTATCCATTTGCATATAAAAACCAAAACTAATTCAACTACCAACCACCCGAAAAAAACGATAATCGATAACGAAATATAAACCAATATGAAAAAAATGAGCAGCTGCACGAAGAGAAAATCAGCGCGATTGAAGAGAAACTTGAACTCTCTGAGCAAAAGCTAGCGCAACATGCCAAACTGCAGCCGGACATGGAGGAGCAGCTGAAGGCGCGCATGGAGGCGTTGACAAAGGTAGGAAATAAGGTATGCACTCGAACTAATATGCGCGCCGACAGGTTCCATAAGTATATATTTCAAATTCTCTCAATTCTGTCTTCAACTTAATTCTATTTTTATATTCTTTGGTATTTCTGTGTAAAATGTATATTTTGATCAGTATATTTTCTTTCCACCTACTAACAACAACAACAAAAAACAAAACCCTCCAAAAAAAAACTCTTTCTGTCTCTCTGTCTTATTTGTATTGCACAAGAACTCAGCGCACCGACAACCGAATACAAAGAAAACCTTCACAATACCAAAACAAATGACTCCTCACTTTTTTAGCTTTCATTACTAATACAAAACTAAATATGTTGTCTATTTGAAACGATTGAATAAACGTAATTAAATGAGTTTGGCTGAACGCATTGCAGGCTCAAGAACGTCACGGCTCGGCGGAGGATCGCATACGGGGCCTAGAAACGAATTTGGATGAGAAGAGCGCCGAGGTGGTAAGACTGAATCAGCGACTCAAAATGAATGAAGAGCACAATTTGCGCCTATCCTCGACGGTGGACAAACTGCTGTCCGAGTCCAATGAGCGTCTGGAGGTGCATTTGAAGGAGCGTATGCGTGCGCTGGACGAAAAGAATGCTCTGACACAGGAGCTGGAGAAGGCGCGTAAGGTGGCCGAGGAGTTGCATCATGAGAAGAGCGAAATCATGAAGGAGCTTTCGAAGACACGACTTGAGATTGAGAATTTCAAGCGTCAGCTGCTGCAGCAAGAGATTGCCTACAATATACAGCAGACGGAGGCGCTCACACGCAGTCTCTCGCCCAGCAGTGTTGTGGATGGCGGCAATGCGTTTTCACGCAGCGCATCCCATGCCAGCTTTGAGACACACTCGCTGCGACGCCAGAGCAAGTCGCGTCTGTCCGAGGAGAACGCTTTGGCCCGCTCCATGGCCGAGCAGGAGTGGGAGAAGATGCAAATGCAGCAGGTGGCACATGCCCAGCAACAGGCATACGATACGATGGTTGCCAGCGTGGCCGATTGCGATGACAGCGATGTGCTGTATGCGGCTGCCACAGCGGATATGATGTCGCCATCGGGGCATACGGATGCTCAAACATTGGCCATGATGTTGCAGGAGCAGTTGGATGCCATCAACAATGAGATACGCCTCATTCAGGAGGAGAAACAATCGACAGAGGCGCGCGCTGAGGAGCTGGAGTCGCGTGTTGGCAGTCTGGAGCATGTGAATCTATTGTCACGGGGTCGTTCCATGGACAGACAGAGTCCGCCCATGAGTGGGCGCAGTACGCCAAATAGTCCACAGCGCGATTTCATGCAGAAATATCATACGGTAAGCAATTTATCAATTTTTATCAATCAATTACTATTTATAAATGTTGTTTTTTCAATGCAGCTTAACTTGCCCGTGCTGTCTAGTGATGCGTCACGCGAGGAGCTGCACGGCGGCATGTCCACCACCGGTGATTCGAGTTCAGGCGGTGCTGCCTCACCATTGACAGCACGCTCGATGCGTTTGGAACGCGTTGCCCAGGCGCTGGCACACAGCCAGGAAGAGTTGCGACGTCGCACCATGGCGCCTGCTGCGGCGCCACACGTAA
Organism: Scaptomyza pallida; assembly: GCA_018152965.1. Taxonomy (NCBI): domain Eukaryota; kingdom Metazoa; phylum Arthropoda; class Insecta; order Diptera; family Drosophilidae; genus Scaptomyza; species Scaptomyza pallida. The sequence continues at coordinate 2,202,790 of JAECXP010000116.1, read as the reverse complement.
ATGCCCACATGGCAATGAGCAGTCATAGTTATGGCTTGTCGCCACTTAGCTCGCGTTATGGCAGCCAGGAGTCGCTGCGTCACTACAACACCATGGGCTCCATGTCCATGCTGCAGACACCAACGTCGGGGGTGTCTAGGGAAGCGGCGGCCGCTGCAGCCGTGCAAAAGAAGAAGGGCATTAAGTCGTCGTTGGGTCGCTTCTTTAGCAAAAAGGAGAAGGTCAAGGGCGTCAAGGATACACTGCCAGATGGATCGCCAAGCATGATGTCCATCGGCAATCTGTCGATTGGACTAAGTGAGGTTGATTCCAACTATGATGTGATGAGCATGACGGGCGGCATGATGCCGCGCATTGCCAGCGCACCGGGTTCCAAGATCAGCAGCGTCGACTATGGCAGGCAAAAAAAGTAAGTTTTTTCTGTGCCTAAGCAGAGCTTTATTAGTAACTATATTTATTTTTGCAGAGATCACGATTACCGCAACGATCTGCTGGGTGAGGCCATGAAAGCGGGCACGCCATTTGCGCTGTGGAACGGTCCCACCATTGTCGCCTGGCTGGAACTGTGGGTGGGCATGCCCGCCTGGTATGTGGCCGCTTGTCGTGCCAATGTCAAATCTGGCGCGATTATGAGTGCATTAAGCGATACGGAAATACAGCGGGAAATAGGTAAATTCGCTGTGCAATTGAATTTTGTAAACGTTTAATAAATCAAATCTCTTTGATTGACAGGCATTAGCAATCCTTTACATAGGCTTAAACTGCGTTTGGCCATACAGGAAATGGTTTCATTAACTTCACCCTCAGCGCCACAAACATCACGCACCACGCTGGCGTTCGGTATGAACACATGTTTTAATATATATGACTTTATATTCTAATCTTTACATTTTTTTTTGCAGGGGATATGAATCACGAGTGGATAGGCAATTATTGGTTGCCTGGGCTGGGACTGCCGCAATATCGCACAACGTTTATGGAGTGTCTAGTCGATGCGCGCATGTTGGATCATTTGACCAAGAAGGATTTGCGCGGACAACTGAAAATGGTTGACAGCTTTCACCGGACCAGCCTGCAATATGGCATTTCAATGCTTAAACGCTTGAACTACGATCGCACTGAGCTCGAGCACAGGCGCAAGATGAGTGAGAATGGGCTCTGTGACGTTTTAGTGTGGAGTAATGAGCGTGTCATACGCTGGGTCAGCAGCATAGGCCTAAAAGTGAGCATCAAATTCAGCCTACGCGTAATTTAAGCTTAACTAATATATATTGCTTATATTTTCCCTTGCAGGAGTATGCTAATAACTTGCTTGAATCGGGAGTACATGGCGGTCTAATGGCGCTAGATGAAGGCTTTGATTCAACCGCTATGGGCCTGGCACTGCAAATTCCAACGCAAAATGCACAGGTAAGTGTTTGACTTTGTTTGTTCAGCAATGGAATTGTGTAGTAAACAAATTTATTTGTAGGCACGCCAAATACTTGATACTGAATTTAGAAACTTGCTACAAATTGCCACCGATCGCCGGCCGGATAGCGAGCAACGAAGCGCTTCCTGATGTAGTTATAGTCCGCCCACAACATCGGTGGATGAGTGAACGTGAACCAAACTAAAACACAAAGCCAGCAACAGCAAAGCACAGCGCCAAACTTCCTAAGCGCTGCGGAAGACAACTAAATATGGATTTATATGATGAATGAAACAAACAAACAACTAAGCCACAAAATTCTAACAAGAAAGACGCAACGCAAGAGACTCCCAGGCTCAGCAAATATACACTGACTGGGCCCAACAACAAAAAAAAAAAAAAAAAAAAAAACAAAAAAAATCCCAGCATGATGCACGTCTAATATATTTATATAATACACACATACATACACACCCACTTATAGAGACACCCAACATAGTCATATAATCCATACAAGAAGACAATGTATAAAAGACATAGCACATACTCTACATTATGTTGTAGTTAAAGTACATACATTCATACATCGCGTGTATGTAAATAATTTGCATGAGCGCCCTGCTGCTGTAAGGCATGTACAAGTTTAAGATGCTAATCATTATTTTTGTAATTGTATAATTTTTTTATATTGACTATTATTTTTTTTTAACAATGTGACATATACATAATTTATATTGTAGTATAATTGGGCTTGCAATAGACTAACAGTATTTTGTTTTAGCTACAGAATTTATAGAGATGCGTGCTTTGAACCAAATTCATAACCAAACTTGATTGTTATATAATATTTTAATGACATTATGTACAGTTTATTAATTTGTTTATCTCTATTATTTTATATAATTATTTTTTTTGTATACAAGCTAACATAGTACGCTTTACAAATGACATTACGACATGTTTTTTAGTTAACGATTTTTATTTTTTTTTTATTTTATTGTTGTTGGTAGTAATGCAAGGCGCTCCGATTGTATTTAATTCAACTAAAAGAACAACATGCACAACAATCAGGCCTATATAGTAAACAGCTGCATATATATAGATATATATACAATTTATATATACGCCTAGTTTAATATACTCACATATAAAGCTCACTTATACATACATACATATACATATATACAGTATAAATATATATATATATATATATATATATATATATAAATGTATAATTAACATTATCAAGCATACGTGTAACTAACAAGAAAGTATTATAGAGCAAAGTGAATGATATGAAGTGAAGTAGAAGAGAATAGAATGGAATGGAATGGATGAAAGGAGTTGTTGAAGGCAAAGAGTCGCAAGCGCCCATTAATCAACTATTTACATATTGAAAATCGAAATAGTGAAAAGCTTTAAGGGCAAACATACCCCCTAGAAGTCTATAATTACTTAGCCCTTGCTTTGTAATGAGAAAACAATACATAAACGAAATAAATATTTTGCATAAAACGTAATTGGCAAACACTCGAAGCTCGAATTGCAATCCCAATACCTTGGCTTATAAATTTATAAATATGAAATATTCACAAAGCATATCCATTGTTTTTCAAAACAAAACCTCCCTTTAAACTTATGTTGTTAATTTAGTTTATACATACTTACAAAGACAAAGGAAGGAAATAAATAAAATCTTTTATTTATGGACCTTGTTCTATCATACTAATATTTACAAAAAAAAGAAACAAAACACTAGACAAAACGTAAAAAATATATGTAAAACTCTTATGTACTTATATATAAAACATACATACGTACATACATTTGTATGTATGTACATCAAATATGTTGAAAGCACACAAACTGCCTGTTTTGCTAACATAATAGTTTAGTTTTATGCAATGGGGTATTATAATTAAGTTTTTAATAATTTGAACAAAAATCCAAAACTCTGCAACTAACGCTTTGTCTTTAAGTATATTACAAACTAAAACAAATAACTTCATTTTCAACTGTATTAGCAAAATTAATAACATATTCTTATATATAAAGAAAAAAGAACAGCTATGACAATACACTAAACGTCAACAGGATACATTTGACTATATGAAATGAAATCATACAATCCAAGATAACTAATAATTACAAGAAAACAAAAAATTATAAAATTCTAGTACTATCTGCAATTTATGTATAATCGATTAGTTACAATGAAGGAAAAGTGCTAGGTTTGTTTAGTTGTACCAAATAATCTTAACGGCTCATCTTGAAATTGGAAAGTTCATTTCGTTTTTTTCTTCGGTCACGTTAATGATTTCTGTTGACGCTTAGCGTGTTTTATAATGTACGTAACTGTAGCATAAAAATCAATACAAAAATAAAATCAACTAATCTAAATTTATAAAATACTAACGGAAAAATTAAGTTAATTTGAAAAATAATATTGGTTTAATTGTTAACTTTTGTTGAAAATACATTAAAAAAAGATACACTTAACTAAAGTAAAACTAAATATAAAATATATACAATCTATTATTATACAAGGAATAAAACAAAACACATGCATATGTACATATATTTATATAATATTGTGAAAAGAAAACTAACAATTTAGTAAAGGCAAAAACTCCGTTTAGGAGTTTTTTATATGTACCATATATATAAATTAAAATTTATTACAAAAATTTAAACGAGTTTTAATTGTTATATGAATATTTTATTCAGTTTGATTTGACAATCTTTTCAATATAAATATAAAATACAATACAATATAAATTAAAATTTTTAGTTACCAATCGTAACAGTTCGTAAAAAATATTATCCATGCAAAATTTTGAGTTTAACAGACTTTTAACAGAAACAGCTGTGCTCTGTTATTAGGGAACGATGAGCGAAAATTGGATTGGTTCATTTCGTTCCATTAGTTGCTCACAATCTTAGTGGTTCGATAGCACTCGACTGTGAGCAATAAAAACAAAGAATAAATTATCAAACGAAAAATTTGTTTACGCTTGTAGTGCCCAATTAGACAACGAAACAGGTTGATTACTTTACCATCTGCGCTGCAATGGATGCCACCTCAAGCCTAGCCGACAAGTTGGCATCAAAAACGGCCAGCAGCAACTCGCTGGACAGCAGTTCCAAGTCAAGTTCCTTGGGCTCAAAGCACGGCGCTGAAAATGGTGTACTGCGAGACACGCCCTTTGCTTATTTGGACGGTGAAGAAGATCAGGATCAGAAAAATGATGTAACTTATGTGTGTCCGTATCGTGGACCCGTTTTCGGTGCACTCACAATTACCAACTATCGATTGTACTTTCGTTCGCTGCCATTGCGGGATCAGGAGCCTCCTGTCGTCGTAGATGTGCCACTCGGCGTTATAGCTCGTGTGGAGAAAATTGGTGGTGCCACCTCGCGTGGCGAAAACAGCTACGGCATTGAGATATTCTGCAAAGATATGCGCAATCTACGCTTTGCCCACAAGCAACAAAATCACTCGCGTCGAACTGTTTTCGAAAAACTTCAAGCGAATGCATTTCCGCTTTCCTACAGCGGCAAACTTTTTGCCTTCGCACATGCAGCAGCAGCTGCTCAACCGCCGGCTGCAGCTGCTGCAGTAAGTGCCAGTTGGGATGGCTGGGCCGTGTATGAACCCTTGGCAGAGCTACGTCGCCTGGGCGTTCCTAACGATATGTGGCGTGCGACTAAGCTGAATGAATCATATGCCATATGCGATAGCTATCCGGCTGTATGGGCCGTGCCCAAAGCTGCATCTGATGACTTTTTGCGTCGCGTTGCGCAGTTTCGTTCTCGTTGCCGCTTGCCAGTTTTGTCATGGATGAATCCTCGCACACAGGCAACCATTACACGCTGCTCACAGCCGCTGGTGGGCGTCAGTGGTAAGCGCAATGCGGACGATGAAGCCTATCTGAGCTACATAATGGAGGCAAATGCTCAATCGGATAAGCTGACCATTATGGATGCGCGTCCCAGTGCAAATGCGATTGCCAACAAGGCTAAAGGTGGCGGCTATGAGTCGGAGGATGCCTACAAGAATGTGGAAATCAATTTCCTTGACATCCACAATATACATGTGATGCGCGAGAGTCTGCGCAAAGTGAAGGAGGCATGTTATCCAACCACCGATGATTCCAAATGGCAAACCGCCATCGACAGCACCTTGTGGCTAAAGCATATTCGTTGCGTTTTAGCTGGCGCTGTGCGCATTGTTGACAAGGTGGAGACAATGAGCACATCTGTGGTGGTTCACTGCTCCGATGGCTGGGATCGCACAGCCCAGCTGACTGCTCTATCAATGCTGCTTCTGGATCCGCACTATCGTACTGTGCGCGGCTTTGAGGTGCTCATCGAGAAGGAGTGGCTCTCGTTTGGTCACAAATTCCAGCAACGTATTGGCCACGGCGATAATAAGCATTCGGATGCAGATCGCTCGCCCGTGTTCCTACAGTTTATTGATAGCGTATGGCAAGTGAGTCAGCAGTTTAGCAATGCATTTGAGTTCAATGAGCACTTCCTGATCACCATTGTCGACCATTTGTATTCGTGTCGTTTTGGCACCTTCCTGTGCAACACCGAGGCAGAGCGTGTTGCAGAGGGTAAGTACTTCAATAACTGTTTTTTTTCTGTACAATATAATCTACAAATATCGAACACATTTCAGATCTTAAGCACAAGACCACATCATTGTGGACTCATATAAATTCCTCGCTGGATCAGTATCTAAATCCGCTGTTTCCCTCGTTCACACATGGCGCCGAGCCCGTGTTGCGTCCTATTGCCAGCGTTCGTGCAGTGCGTCTCTGGAAGGGTCTTTACTGCCGCTGGAATCCGGGCTTGTGTGCGCCTCAGCATGGCTGCCAGCGCACACGAGAGCTGCTGTCCAAACAGGATCTGCTCTTTAAACATGTCAATGAGCTGCGTTTGAAGCTTAACAATCGCAGCAGTAATATGCAGACAACCACACGTCTGGCTTCGCCCATGCACTAAGCATATATATATATGTGGAAAAGTATTTGTTCTGCTCTTAACTAGTTTCCATTAACTGTATTAACGACAATTATATGTATGTATATGTAATCCACAATTAATGAAATATAATAATCCCAAAAATAATGCGCATACGCAGCAAATAAATTTCCTTCATATCTACTTGATATGTGGCACAATAATAATCACTTTAATCAAAAATGTGTATTTTATATGCAGATAAGAAATTCGTTTTTATTTTCTGTTTTTGTATCTTTGAAGTAATTAAAAAAAAAAAACAATTTGCCTGCTGTTTGATGGATTGCTGCGAATATATCAAATATAAAGAAAACCAGCTGCAACATGTTTGCATATGAAAACCTGTAACTGTTTGTAATCAAATACCACACACATGATTAACTGTTACAAGAGGTTATTCATTTAATTGTTGCTTCTGCAATCTGCTATAAATAAACTCTTGATTAACATATTTGGTGGCCCAACAGAGTTCCATTTACAGGGTGCACCATGCACACAATGCGCTTGTGTGTGCAATTTTACACAGCATGGCAGCTTTGTTCACAAGTGTGTGTGTGTAACACACATACAAGCCCTGGAATTCATTGTCATTGCCAGTGGGCGTTGCCATCTGTTGCGTGCATACCGTTTTCATTCATAAAATTAACCGCACTTTGGCGCCTGCGTATTTCAGTTGCCCTCCGTCCCACACTCTATTCAATTGATGTCCTTTTTGCGCCAAAATTCAGAAACACAATCACAGTTGCTTCAGTACGTTTTCGCACGTTCATTAATGCAGACGCATTCGGGGAGAAACGCCGCTACTTATTTAAAGTGATTGTCAACTCAAATATTTAGCGTTAAAATGTAGAAAAGTTTATAAAAATATGAAACCATTAATTAAATATTATTCATTATAATGCAGCTTAGATTAGTTTTAGTTTTATTGTGCCTTGAGCGTTTTTGTAATGGCAGCGAAATATTACTGCTCATTTCGTGTCCACAACAAAATGTTCAAAATTGTCGGGAACTGCGTGAAAACCTTCGCACCCAACAAGAACTATCATCGAACGCGATCCCAGCGGATTACGACTATGTTATTAAGGTGCACATAATGCATGAACTATTCAATTACTGGACTCTGCTGGACGCATTGCCCTATTTGCAAGGCAAGACACGTTTGCTAAACGCGAATACCGATTGGATTATTTGGTGTCAGCACAATACGCACGTGTCCTCGCTGCGTGGCCTGCTCGACCAGCTACATGGTCAGGATGCGCAAGAGGTAAGATTTGCCGTCGCTAAAAACAAATCAGTGCAAATAAAAAGAAGTAAAAGTTTCTATGTGTTGCTTTGGCAAACTTTTTATAGAAATCTGTAACAAAGTAATATTACTTTCGTGTCATTTAACTTGCTTTAATGAAAATCAATTCCAGCTTGTGTTCTTAAGCATTGAAATCTTTGACTTTAAACGAAAGTAACAATGCATTTTCTAATTTATTAAAATATTTTATTTATTTATATTAAAAAATTCCCAAGCTGAAATTTGTTTTGTGTATTTAAACAGTTAGCTTATTATGGACATGCCTTGTACGATACTGAGGCAACCATTGTGCATCATTTTGCCAACTACAAGGATCCAACATGGTTTCCATATCCCATGCTTAGCGCTGGCATTGTTTTCACAGGTGCTTTGATGCGCAGGTGAGTCAAGGGAGGCAGAGGGAAAGGGTAATAATTCATCATGGAACATGCATTTGCAGCCTGGTCGAACTTGTTGCTGCTAATGCCCCAAACGCTACAAGGCACAGTGAATTTGCCATAGATGCGGCCCATGAGTTGGCCCGATTCATTTTCGATAATATAGCACCTGCCGTGACAAACGATGATGATGCTAGCAGCAATAACAGCAACAACAACAGCAACGCCAGCAGCAGCAACATGAACATCAACACCAACATAAAAGACGATGGCTTTGCCGACATGTTGCAGAACAAAATAATTTTGAAAAGTGCTGACTACATTTGTCCCTGGACGAACTTGTCGCCAGCCGGCTCAATGCTATCCCCAGAGACAGGCGCGAGAACAACGACAACGACAAGGGCAAGGCAAGGCTCTTCCCATGTGCCTGCTCCAGTGACTACTGAGCCTGTGTCTTGTGTGTTGCATGCAAAGCCGGAAACGACTGCTGGGATTGCTGCTGTGCATTGTGTGAGTTGAATTTTTGGAGTATATTCACATGTCATGGGGGGGTCAAGTCGAGAATCCTTATAAAGAGTTGTGGAGGTTATCAGAATATTTGCCTTAGGTTTGAGTTCAGTTTAAAACTTGCTTAAAGTCGAAGTAATGGAATAGAATATTACGCATACGCACTGTTGTGACATAATTGAAATGACAGCATGGCGTATGTGTGATAAACGTTTATTTCAAAGAGAGTTTTGCAAGTCTTTAATAACTAGCAACTGATTATTGCTCGCAAAAATGTCAAATATTCTGTTAAATTTTGTGTCGATTTGAGTGCAACAACAACTAGCACACATGTATGTACGTGCAACCACTATTCGTGTTGAATATTGGGCATTGTGGCAATTAGCATTTGAAACCCATAACCATAAATTCTCTGAAAACGGTCAAACACAAACTCAAAATCGTTTCCTTCAACCACCCCCTTCCCCCGTCTCTCTCTTTCTCTCTCTATCCTACAACAGGTGCATGCAACAGCAACCACAACAACTAGCGCACACATATATTTTGCAATCAAAACCTGTGCAAAATTCCATAAGGAACGTATACCAATCATCGAACGCACCTGGGCGCCCGATGCCATGCGGCGCAAATACTACAGCGATGTGGCAGGTACAACGACAACAACAACAACAACACAAACAACAACAAAAGCAAACTGACAACGATGAGCGCAATTAAAGCAAATGGGGGGGAAATGGAAACACACGCACACACACACGCACACAATAACATGGGGCCAAACTAAACACACACACAAACACACACCTAACATATGCAACTTGAAGCTGCATGATTGCCAGTCAACCAACAACTTGCTTCATAGGTTGCAGCATTTGCTGTCATATTAAATATTCATTGATTTGTCTTTACGATCTTTCAACCCCCCTCCCCCTTATCCTAATAACAACAAACAACAAATACAACTTGCAACTGCAACCGCTATAGATGACGGCATACCAACAATCAGCACAGGCCTACCCAATGTGCCAACAGGACATTGTGCCAAAACATTGGCAATATTACAATTATCCCTCAAGGATATCGACAAGCAAAAGGACATACGCTGGCTGATGCTCGTCGATGATGATACCCTGCTAAGGTGCGCTTGTATCTGTGTTTCTTATCTGTGTATGTGTCTGTGTGAGCCACGTTCTTTATTTTTTTGATGCGGCTTACACGCCTCGTAGCACATTCAATTAAAATTATCATTGTTATTTTATACCCTATATGTATTTAAATCGTGTTGAAAGGGAATCTTGAGTGTGTGTTAGTGAACGAATGAAGCTTGAGGCATATTTATTATTAATTTTTTGTTCCTAATTGTTGGTTTGTTGTTGTTCCTAAGTTAAATTGCAGAAATATTAAATATTATTATTAAATATTATATAAACTTGGTATAAATTCATTAAGGTTTATTAAATATTTTCTTTATCACAATTACCTTCACGAACATATTTTACAATTGAATTTTACAATTGGGAAATCCATTTTACTACACTTTTATTATTTATTTGTAGCCTCATAGTAGAAGAATTCTATATACTTCTTTGTTGATATCTTTTAATTTTCTGTGATTTTTCAAACTTACATTATTGTTTGTTTCAGCAAAGTTTTAAGCTTAAACCAAGAATATCTTCTAGTTGATCATTTGAGCATGGTTTTGAAATATATAAATCTTTTGCAGCGTGCCCCGCTTGAGCGCCCTGCTGAGCTGCTACAACCATACGGAGCATATCTATTTGGGTGAACGATATGGCTATCGGCTCTATGCGCCCGATGGCTTTAATTATCACACGGGTGGTGCGGGCATTGTGTTAAGCGTGCCACTAGTCCGGCTCATAGTAGAACGTTGTAGCTGTCCCGGCGACAGTGCGCCCGACGATATGATACTTGGCTACTGTCTGCAGGCGCTGGGAGTGCCGGCCATGCATGTGCCTGGCATGCATCAGGCACGTCCACAGGACTATGCAGAGGAGCTGCTGCAGCTGAATGCGCCCATTTCGTTTCACAAGTACTGGCACACTACGCCGGAGCACACATACAAACGCTGGCTAAGCGCTGCCCTGGGCAATGGCACTGGGCAGCATGTGCCTGGCAAGGATCAGCCGGCTATGCCGTTGGAGCTTGGAGAGAATGGGCTGTTGCAGTTGTCCAATTTGGCAACTGGTTTGGAGGGCAACTCAAAGCATCTGGATCTGTAATATGCAGCTGAGGTAAGTGGCAGGGCAAAAGTATTTTGCTGCAGCGTAATTAAAAGCAACAAAACTTGAAAAAATAATCCAAACACAAACTGACAGTGGCAGTTGGACAAATGTTGTCACCACAAAGCCATGGCTCGTCCAAAATTCAATCTACTTGTGCTGGAGCCATCAAGCGCCTGCCAAGTACACACACACACAAACACACACACAAACAGACACAGAAATTTCCCTCAACCATTTTCTACACGGGAAAAACTTTGCCAGTTTCGCTGTTTGGAAAAAGGTGTGCGGCAAGCGCTGATTTATTCGTATTTTTGTTTATGTGTTGATGTGTGTGTGTATGTGTTTGTTTGTTTGTGTTTTGTGGTTTTTGTGTCACTTTAATTAGTGGAAATGCTCAAATGCGGTTGCAAACTCGCGGCCTTGTTGCACCAATGCAAAACGGAATGTAAACTAAAATATATTCTGTATTGGAAATTTGGTTTAGAAAAAGTCTACAAAATTGTATTCAAATCGGATAATCGCGGTCTTAGCTGAACTTTATTGTTATTAATTAGGTTTAAAAAGAAACTTTTTATTGGTGTGCTTAAATTTTTACATGCTTTTACATAAGATATAATATTGATTAAGATTACCTCATAATTAAACAGAATGCAAATTTCAAAAATTTAATCAATAATGATTGAAGACAAAGGAATGCCAATAATGACAAGAATTAGACATATTAATCCAAATTTGTCCTCTCAATTCTTGAAGACTTTTAGATAAATATTGTCACCAACAAGCTAGAAAATTGCTCAATTGAAACTATAATATTAAATAATAATGGAACAAAGCTCTAAATATTGTATTACATTGAATCTCTCTTAGAAATGAAGGAACTTTAATGATGTTAATCAAAGGCGATGCCGTGTAAATTGTTCGTGTCGATATTGAGTACGAAAATTTACATTTATTTTCAATTTGGCGACACTCGACAACCACCGTCATCCATATCACTTAAAATAACTTAAAGCCGGGCAAAGCATTTCGAATGACTTTCGCACCTTACACTTACTTAAACCTCATTAAATGTAAATTTGTGCAAGCAGCATCCGCTCGAGGACAGCTGGGGACAGCTGCGGACTGAGAGAGGAGAGAGAGCTTCAACGTTGATGATAGAAGGGGGCATCAACAGTTTACGCTCGACTGCATTATTCGAGTGGTTTATCCGTTGGTGGTTCACCCGCTTGGCTGAACCTAACCGAAGCTGAATTAAGGATGCATCTTTTGAGATACATGCTCGCCGATAAACAAACAAAAGCGACTTCGTTTATCCAAACCATCCAACATAGTTTATCAATGGACGTCAAGTGACCCAACTTCATCCCCCAGCACACATTTCCATGAAGACGCATACCGCAAGTGCATCCATTATTCAGATACTAATCAATACTTTTCGCAAGGGGAGTTGGGTGTTGCAAGTGCGAATTTTGGGGCAACATACCTAAATAAATAGGTGAAAACAATGTGTCAATTTATTTTGGCCGCATTGACAGTTCTAATTGCCTGTGGTTGTTTTCTTGGCCAACTTAAATTATTAAATAACCAAGTGAAAGTTAAGCCGTGTATCTCAAAAGTGACCTACCGCAACGTATCTCACAGATGAATAACGCATTAAAGCAAACATCAAATATAAAGTTAGTAAATATTTGATAATGGTGTACATGAATTTAGATTCTTGTTAAGATCGGGCATCCCTTGGGGTTACAAAGTGATAAATGAAAACAAATTTTGTTAAGCTGCAAAAAAAAACTTTTTTTGGCATATTGTTTTTGATTTTTCGAAATCACTGTAAGCTTAGTTAGAATATTTTCTTAAAAAACGTTGAAGCTTACACATTTTCTTTCTTTTTCACTTATTAAGTAATTGTATTCAACAATTTTATAAGAAACCAAACTTTTCATGAAAATATTGAAGTTTTCTTAATAATCATTAAGGGGTTCAAAATACTTTAAGATTCCTTGTAGTAACACTGCGAAATATTTTATATACTCTCTAAACTTAGTAGCTAAACATTTTTCTAAGCTCCCTAAAACTCATATTTGTAGTTAACTACAATTTACTTAAAATTTTAAAATGTTATCGCATCTGTGACTCTCACTTAAAGCTAAATTGCATGTACTTTATTCCAGTCTCGCATCTGTTTAAAAACCTGTGCCATGTAATTTCTATGTGTCTATGCTGTTTATTTGTTTAAATGCGACTCGTCTGGCTGCCAACGCGACGACACTCGACTTGCTTATCTGGTGGCTGGCAGAGACAGAGGCAGAAGCAGATACAACAACAGCATGAGGCATCTCGTACAGCGTTCTATGGTTACGTGTCTGACGTACCTTGTACATCCTGCATCCTTCGTGCCCTAATTAGTTGCGGAATTTTCCAATGAATGCAAAGCAGTCACCGCAAAGCCGGCAATGCGACAAGTTGAATTTCAAATATATTTAATTACCAGCCAAGTTTTGCAGTTAAATAAATGCTACAATTTACATGTAAATATTCAAGTACTTGTTGTATACTCTATATTATAGCCAGTCGTAGGCGTCTTCCTCGGACTCCACATTCTCACCATCGCCATCGTCATCGCCATCGTAGTCGTCATCGTAATAATTATCATCCTCATCGTCTTCTACGGATGTGGCTTGTCTGGGACCAACAAAACTGATGGCATTCCGTGGCATTTTTTGTAGTGTTGATAATATAATGCTGGTTGCATGGGATCACTGGGACTCCAGGGCAAGGCACTTAGTGTGCTCAACAAAATAACTGCAAAACATAATCTTAATAATTAAATATATTTTTTTAAAAACTTAATTTAAGCTCACCGAAACACGACAACACAACTATCAGCTGCATTTTGAAAATATCAACTGTGAGAATTTCTTAAATGCATTTGGAGTTTTATAGCAAAAGTTTTAGTTTGTTGCTGTTGTTTTATTTGAACTCTTTTACCGATTTAATGAGCGCTTAGTAGAAAGTGTTTTTTATTGTTGAATTGAATTTCTCTTAATTTTGTCAACGATTTGACTGCAAGCAGAACTTTAAATAGTTAATCAACTTTTATGACTTATGCAGATTACAAATTTTACCTTCGAAAATTGTGTGAACTCTTAAATTATTTTCACTCTTGTTGCTGTCAAAGTTGAAAGCATATTGTTGTTGCAATGTTTAATCCCAAAAACCCATAAAAAGAAAAAAAGAAAGAAAAGAAAAAAAAAACACTCATAGTAAATGTCAGGAAAATTGTGCACATTATCTTGAGAGTTTTTCATGCAGCATTTTCTTTTGCATAAAATTACAGTTTGTCCCAACACCAACACATGCAGCAGCAGCAAATGCCAAAGATTACATGGACATGGATGTTTTGCTTGTGGCTACTTGAAAGTAGATTATAGTACGTAACACGCACAATGTCACGTCAGTAAGGGTCCAGTTGTTTGGGTGAGGTTTGTGGGTGAGGTTGTTGGTGTTGGATGTTGCCATCCAGGCGTTAATCTTACTCCAAACATCAAAAAGTTAAGCCACAAAAAAATTTTGCACCCGCAAGCCACAAAATAAAAACACACACACACATACAGACACAGAACGAAATGAAGCATGAAGCGAAATTGTTTAAAAAGATTTGCCGTTTCCTTCAACTACAATGTGCAACAAACTGGGAGTATGTTGCAGTTGTGTGTTTCTTAGCGCAAGTTTCAGTTTCAATTCCCACTCGATTTGAGTCAATTGTTTGAGTTTTGTGTTTGAATTTTGCATTTTTAGCGACCTTAAATGAAGTAAGGTGCATTGAAGAAATTCTCATTAAATTCATTATTATGTTTAAGTATTTTTGAGTAAAAACTCAAACCTTTATTAATGAACCCATTTTTGATATGATACAACCTACCTTATAAAATAAATCTTAAGCTTCTTGAGTATTTACGCAACTTCGCGAAAGCTCAAGTTCTTTACTTAACTATAGTATTTCCGTCTTTTATTATACCATGGCATTTAAGGCACCTCTTAAATAGTGCCGGCAAAGACACTTATCTTCTGATCTCTAACAAGTTTGTTCCATTCAACTTCTCTTACCACTCTAAGTTACTATTTTATTCATTCATCAGTCAAAACTTGTGCAAAATTTGCAAATCGCTGTGAGGCATTTGCCAGCCACAAAACAAAAAGAGACCCCAAAACCATTTAGATCAAGTTAGGACGCCTTACAAAACCTAGGCAACTTCATTCAAACAAAACGTATAGCACACAAAATCCTTGCAGTTAGGCAGCAATAAATTTTCTGTGTCCATGTGTCTCTAAAGTTTAACTCGACGAAAAAACGAAAAAAAAAAAAACCATTTTGTGTCTATCAGGACATCTAATCTGCAGTCCGTGCAGCAAGGCTAGGCAAGGCAACGTAACGCAACCCCAAAGCAAATCCAACTAGTGCTGACTAACTGAACTAAACGAAACTCGGAACCTATCCAAGCAACTTACCACGTGCAATAAATTCCAAGGCGCAATGTCTGCACTATTTGTGGTGTGCCTCAAGACTCAAGACTTTACCTAGATGGTGGTAGGGGTAGGAGTAGGGGTACGGGTAGCTAAGAGCTGCGTACGTGATCTGATAGGGAATTAAAGACGGCACAAACATGTGTAAAGTTGCCCAAATCGCGTCGCATTCATTTCCAGCCCAAATAAACCACCATACGCAGTGGTTTTGGCAGCACTGACTCAGCCACAGTTTGACAGTCGGCGTTGCGCTAATTTACTTTAAATTGGTTTTTACGGCTGCTTGTATCTGTGATAAATGACTAGAGGGCGTACTTGGCCAACCCCTCCGTCTGTCTTCTACTATCCTGTGCCAAAAGAAATGTCCTTGTTATCGCTAATGGCATCTGTATTGCCTTTGGTGCATGCCCTTCCTCTTTATGCCGCAGCGAACGTAGGTTAATAAATTGGTAAATAAAAATTAATGCTGCATAAATTACAAATAGCCAATTCAGCAAAACTTGACGACGTTGCTCTTGACAAATTTCATTCTTGGCCACTTTTCTTCGCCCATAATTAACGAGCAAAGTTTTTAACCTTTTGTGCAAGTTCGTTGCGAAGCCGTTCATGCCACAAGTATTGGCCTTATTGGCTGCTTATCGTTACAACGCCATCTCCAGTGGGCGTGGCATGTCCAGCTAATGAGAGACTGCTTGCGACCATAGTCGAAAACTTTTTTTCCTTTATATTTTTTGTATTTGTGGCATAATTAATGAAGGCAACGTTAGTCAAAGTGTTTGGCCGATTAATCAGCAATGGCTATAAGCCCTCAATAGGATTATTGTTCACCCGAACACACGTTCAAATCGTTGGCCATTTTGGTAAATATTTTTGGACAACGCACAAATACAAATAAACAAGTACATGTATGTAAATTCGTATTAGCTGAATTTTAAATGAATTGAAAATTA
This sequence comes from Scaptomyza pallida, assembly GCA_018152965.1. Lineage (NCBI taxonomy): Eukaryota > Metazoa > Arthropoda > Insecta > Diptera > Drosophilidae > Scaptomyza > Scaptomyza pallida. The sequence goes on along the minus strand of JAECXP010000116.1, from coordinate 2,186,447 downwards.
AACCTGAAGGCAATTTTGCTCGCTGTTTTCAGTATCTATTAAAATTTGCTGAAACTTGTGTAATAAAATTCGTTTCAACAAAAATCAATATCAAATTTCTAATAAGGAAAAACTAGACAATAAATAAGTATATATTAAGCTTTTAATTATGAACTCTATTTTCTGTTAACTTATATTTTTTGAATGAAAATAATATATTCTCTGTTCTCCAATAAATTCCACATAATTTAAAAAATCTAAGGCCAACAACAAATAATGCAAATTATTTTCTAATTTTGAATTTTTGTTGAAAAATGCGTTTTTGGGTGAAATAAATGTGTTGAACGTGACGTCAAAAATGGCCGCAATTGGCAACAATTGGTATATATATTTTTCGTTTAACCTGGCCAACTGCACAATACATTTGTTGATTCGTTTGTGGCACAAATTGCGTGCCACAAATGGACGCACATAAATCATGCGTGCGACAAAAATCGCTTGGCAAAGTTTTCACGCACAATTGGCTAAATTCTAAAAGCTGCCCACCTGCCACCTGCCATACAGGTGCACATTCGGTACTCACATCCATGCGAAAGTCTAAATATGGGATTTTCGTGGCGCCACGACAACATTACAAATGCATTAAATCCCAGTGTGTTCGTGCGTGTGCGTGGAAATGAGAAATAAAATAATAAAATGTTGCACACATTTACTATTATTGAAATGTTAAAAATTCTAAACTAATTTCGGATTTAATTGCCTTTAAACTTTGCACCAAAAACAAATGATTAAAAGCTTTATCAGAAGCAAAAAAAATATTTTCTTGGTATCTAATTAATAAATAATATTTAAAAGCTTAGATTGTAAGAACTTAAACTCAAAGTATGACGACTTTCAATGAATTTGTATATGCTTTTAACATATGTACATAAATATGTTGCAGCTTCAGCAAAGCGTACATTTTTAATGAATTCCCAACTTGCAACATTATTTTTTTATACACAGAAGAAGCGCGTCAAACCATCATTCGTTATTCGTATTTTTTTTTTTTTTTGTATGTGTGAGATACTTGAAAGTTCATCAAAATGCTTTTAATGCGGCTTAGGGGTTGCGCTTCCACCCACGACCCCTTCCCATTCCTTCACCAAGCCGCCCACAGCGTGGCAAGCACTAATTAGTCAAGGATTTGACTGCAGAAATGCTCGCCCTCAACCCCCAATAAATATGAAATGTAAAGCACGCACGATGCCGTATTTAAAATATACACAAAACATGAAATTTTTATAAGGCCTCCAAAAAGAATTCTCTGAATACTTGTTAAAAAAATTTGAAATTATGCGCACGTACACAACAAAAAGTTTACCAAGAAATTCTGGTTTTATGAGCTTGTGAAAATACATACTACGGGACTTTTGCGGTTACGGATAAATTGTCAACAGATTGTATTTAGGATGTTATCTGCGTTAAAGCTTTACAACAACAACAACAACAACAAACACAAAAAATTATTTATCGAATTAACTATGCTTTTGGTCAAAGCATTTGCCATGCATATATTCATTTGCACATTTAATTACACTCGAGACTTGCACAAAATCAAACCACATTCAAATGGCAATATTCAATCAACCAGGTTTGCTCCTATGAGAGAAGGAGTACAAGTGTGTGTGTGTTTGTGTCCAATACCAGTGCTACTATTGTCAGTGCAATTAGGGACATTTTGTTAGAGTTTCGAAACATGGAATTTTGATTAATGAATACTTGCATACAGGCAAACAGTCATACAAACATATGTATGCATGAAATAGCAAAGCAGATGTTTAGAGAAAACTTATCGTATTATTACTAATGATGACATACACACATTGTTGTGGAAATAGTTGTATGTATATTTGATTACAATGCTATCTGCAACAACAACAACGGTAAAAAAAATACACATTCAATTAATTAGCATCTATTCAGGGGACAAAGGACAAACGACACATGAAGCAAACGTGCATGACAAACTTCCGCTTTTCGGTTCGGTTAAATGAACGCAGGTTGCGGCCAAGCTGGGGCGTGGCCCCGAGCAGCACAGCATTTTGGGGTTTGCTGCATTTGTGGCCAGTGTGCTGTTTTGTTTTCGGACCATTTCACGGGCACATACGAATACACGTAAGTACGAGGAGAAATTTAAATCCGGGTGGGAAGGGCGTGGTGGTAAAACAAATTTTCTACAAAACAAAAATACGTGCAAAGTTTACAAAAAACAATTTGGATGTGGCTTGGCCGCTTCCGATGCAGCTTCTGCTGAGGTTGTTTAATTATTTGCCATTTAGTTGAGGGAAAAACTTTTTACTTTGCTTTGGATTAAGCAACTGATCAAGCTGATGAGCTTTGCTAAAATTCAGCATTGAGTTGAATAATAGCAGACATTTGACTGTTAGGAAAAATTTATTGTTTAATTTTAACATGACAACATTTTTTTTTATTAAATGTAAGCACCACATGTTATTGTTTTTAAAAATACGCGGCAGTTTAGTGCTGCCACTTCGTTTAAAACAAATGTTGCTCTTGCAAGCGCTGCCGGATGTTTTTTATAGCGAAGTTGGCTGCGCTTGCCAAAACAGCTGTAAACCAAAACATTCAGCCGCTGTGGGCAGTTCAAACAAAACGTGCTTAAGAAAGATTCAATTGCTTTTCTACAAATAACACACATAAAATGACTGAAATTGAAGGCTACAGAGGTAAGACCAGTTGTATTTCGACGCAGTGTATGTCAAATTGTTATATATTAACACTTGCAGTCGTGCCATTGCAAATGACGCCCGATGCCCAAAATTGTCACAGCATTTACATGCGGGAGCATTATATACGATTAATGGATCCCAACAAACCAAAAGGCCGCACTTTATTCTTGCTTAACATACCACCCTACGTAACCGAGGAGAGTCTTAAAACATTCTTTAAGAGCGTCGGCACTGTGGAAAGCGTTATTTTTGCCGAGAAACCTGGTCGCGAAGAAACAACTAAGTGGTACGAGGGATTGGATATGCCTTTCTCAAATGTAAAACCGCCCTTCAAATTCAAAGTTGCATATATTGTGTTCCAAAAGAGCAGCAGCATTGAGAGAGCGCTTGCCATACAAAGTCTTGATTTGTACAACAGCAGCGGCGAGAGTCTTGTCAAAACAGGCATGGAGCTGTGGCACGAAGACTACGAAAACAACTTCAAACTGGATACGGCAAAGATACAAGCAGAAATCAATGCCTACATGGCTGACTATGATAAGCGGGAGCGTGCCGCCTTGGCTGCAGCCAAGACAAGCGAAGCTGATCCAAATGGTTGGGTCACAGTTGGCAAAGATGGACGCAATGCGGGCTTTGAGCAAAAGGAATCGGTAATTGGACGCATCGAAAGCAGAATGCAAAAGGACAAGAAAACGAAGGAGCTGAAAAACTTTTACACATTTCAAATTCGAGAAAGCAAAATGCAAAACATTGTTGAGCTACGTCAAAAATATGAAGAAGACAAGCGAAAAATTGAGCTGCTTAAGCAATCGAGACGCTTTAAGCCATTTTAATCATTTTTCTAAGCTAATCATTAGGACAATAAAACAAAGTAATATAAAATATTTCTAACGTTTATGACTGCAAATTTAAGGACAGAGTGTCTCAGATACCAAAGCTACTATAATTTCCATTCAATCCAAATCGATTTAAAGAACTTGAATTGTACTTCTTTATGAGCTATCAATTTGTATAAATGATGCACAATTTACTTTATTTGAGGTCAATAAGTTCAGTTACCGTGATAATTAAATTAGTATGTAAAGGCGTTTAAATAATATTTCCCAAAACCAAAACCAGCCAAAGGATAAAACTTGTTGCAAGCAAAGGTTAAATGTTGAAATAATGTTTGGGTATATGTATATGTACATATGTATTGGAGTGAGCAAAAGTCGAATATAAGTTGGATGACATGACCACTGGCCAAAATCCTCATAAATTTATGGCATTTGACACTTTGCCGCGACTAAATCCTGGCATGGCCTGCCATAATTTCACGGCAATGCCATAACTTATATGCATACATATACACATGGTCTTTGCCGGCCAGCATTTGTGTGTGTGTGCATATGTGCTTCGCGAGAAGCAGGGGAAGTCCATAAAAGCGCATAAAAAGCAAACAAAAAGCCTGAAGAAATCCAACAACAAGAAGCAACACAAGCGCTTATTGTGTGATAATCGCATATGGTTTATGTTAATTTGAGAAATGATAAAAATATTTCGCTTATCAATTTTAATCATCATAATCGTCGCGTTGCCATCGTCGCGAGTCGCGACACAGACACACTCGCCCCATGCCCCATTCTGGCTCACACAGCACGCGATCCGGATCCGCTGCCAATGCAGAAGAGAAGAAGTGCATGAGACTTTTAGGCTTAATGTGGCGCACGTAAATTTCCAATCCCAGCTGAGTAATCTGAGTAGTCTGCGCTGCTCGAGTGAAATACAAACGAGGTACGCGTTGGATAACGCATACATACATACATACATGTATACACATATATATATGTGCGCGAACAAACTTGGCTATCGTCGCAGTTGGTTGTTGTTGTTGTTGCTTGTCATTGGCTTTGGTGGCCTGGCCTACTGTGGAGCCTTAAGACAGCAACACACATTCATAATTTCTTCCGATTTGTATCGTTTATTTAAAAACATTTTAAATTGATTAAAACGCGATAAATCATAATCGACCAGTATGTGTCTTCTCTCTCTCTCTTTCTCTTCTTGTTGTGTGCTTTGTCGAGTTGGAGCGTCTGCGTCTGCGTCGGCGACCTGGATGGTGATGGAACGATTTATGAGCCTTGAACATAATAAAGTGTTAACGGAACGAGTTATTAAGGTAATCTGAATGCGCATAAGTTAATAAAAGCTCGTTGCACTTTCGTTATGGCTGCGATGCGACGATTTGCAGTTGAAGCTGTTGGCTCGGTGGCCGGCTTTAAGCAGCGTCTAAGGTTGCATAGGCCCCGTTGCGGACACACTCTCACACACACACACACACACAGACAAGATGTCGAAAAATATAACATAAAACGACCACACGTACGTCTCCCATGCTGCACAGCGGGACATCAGCTAAGCTTACCCCAACTCCGCTCCAGAGACTGAGAGACGAAAAAACACAAACGCCGTGTCTTGTGAGCAGAACAATCAATAAATTTGAACACGTGAGCGGGACGCGAATGCAGACAACAGCAACAACGAGTACACAGCGATAAGTGATCGCCGTGTCGACTGATTGGCCACAAACAACAGCAACAACAACAACAATGTGCGCAGATTTTTTTTTTTTGCAGCTTGAAGTACTATTTGGTGAAAACTGTAGCATGCAGGAAGTTATTAGTTGCTATGATTTGTTAATTGTACCTTTAAATTTAATGGCTCTTAAGTTAGTAGAGTAAATGACTTAGATGCTGAATGTTAGTGATTAGTTGGTTATCAGCAAAACGATAATGTATGATAATTTATTAATAAAATGTTTTAAGGTTTGAATATGTTAATGCAACTTTTTACAATAATAATAAAAATCAAATTCGATTTTATTGTAAAATATTTTAAAAATCGTCAAAAAGTTATTGTAGCAAGTTTTGCGTGGTATTTCTATAAACAAGTTTTGGAACGCGATAATAAAGGTTACTAAAATATACAAAATTTTGAACTGATATCCGGAGGGTGAACAAATTTAATGAAAGGATCCATTTGAGTTTAAGTTTTCTTTGTTTTGAGTGTTATAACTATTTTTAACCGACTTCAAAAAAGGAGTAGAACTTGCGACAGGGTAAACCGATTTTGATGATTCTTTTTCTATTTGAAAACTGGTGCTTTCAGTGGGGTCCCATTTTTTTTTTTTGTCTAGTTCTGGCAATGGCTTCATTAAGAAAACCGTATAGCTCTTAAATTTGCATACTTATTTGAGCTGGAGTCGCCAGATTAGTTGAGAAGTTAGGTGATGACGTCCCCTTAAGATCTGCACCAAAAGTTTAAATGCCACGCCCACCATTGCCACCCGCCTTTTAAAATCGGAAACGGCTATATCTTTAAAAGTTCTTGAGCTAGACTCCAAAAATAACAATAGTTCTTACTACTTGTACAAGAAAACTCAATTATTTTTTACTTTTAAGGGCATTTTAGTTACTTTGAAATTGGTTTTTTTTTGTTAAATTTAAATTTCTACACCTTTTGGGTTACCTTAAGGGGGTATTCTGGTTTAGAAATTGGAAAAAATTGATTTTTTTTTTGCATATTTTCATTGTTTAACCCTTCAAGAAAATGTCCCTAAAAAGATTTTTCGAAATTCGAATTATTTTCGGAGTTACAGCTCATTTTGTGACGCGACTACGACTGCACGCGACTAGTCCTCAAACTTTGAGCTCGTTTTTCTCGTAACTACTTTTCTAGGAACGGTGTGCATGATATCTCAAGTTCTACTCAACCGATTCACTTGAAATTTTATACAGAGCTTCTTTATACATTATAGTATCGCACTACGAAGAGTTTTAACAAAAATTTGTTTTTTGTATTTTTAAAAAGTTCCGAAAGACAAAAAAATAGGAGAAATATAAAACTTTTTTTTCAAACCGCCGCCATTTTGTAAACAAAAATTTTTTTTTCAAAAACGTTTCGTAGTGCGATAACTACATCCTTCATCTTTACGAATCATTAATTGATTTCCATATCAGGTCACGGAAAGGATTTATATCCTGCACACCAGGACAAGCCATTTTTCCATCAGTCCCCACTTCGTCGACCTGCAGTTTTTTGAAATTTAATTTTTTTTTTATATTATAATTGTTTTGTATTCTTAAAATATCAATAAAAAGTTTATAAAAAAATGGATAGTAAAAATAATTTTTGATTTTTTTTATAGCGTCCAAAAAAATCTCTAAAATTCGGGCTTCTAAACCAGAATACCCCCTTAAGGAAAGTTTACATACATATAATTGATGGAAAGTTAAAATTTGATTGTTGAATAATATTTAACTCGTTTTATTGAGATGAAAACGACTTAGGTGTTTAAAATAACTAATAAAGATATTTATTTAGTTTTGTTATCTGTAATGATCTAAACGGATTACATATTTTTATTTTTATTAAGTTTATATAAGGTAAGACATTAGATAACCTTTTAGAAATAAAATATACCATGGCAAATATTATTGATAAAATGGAAAACCTTGGTCATTTGTCAACATATTTAATGTTGTGTCATAGCACAAAGTTTGTTGATAGATATTCCAAACTGTCAACATGGCAACTCAATAACAATTCCCAAAGTTATACCATGTTGATGTGTCGACATCATCCATTGTAACGGGCATTCTGCGTGCCGCTGAAGCACCATATAAATTATATCGCCTCGAATTGGCAACGACCTCACGGTAACGGCGCACCGGAGTACGTGACATGTGCAGCTCCATCAGTTCCCATTCGTTGATGTCCTGGAAGACGGAGCGTAGCATATGCATGCGACCCAATAGTTCTGTCTCACGCAATCCTTCGTACTTGCGTCCGGTGCGTGAGCGAAAGGATTTGTAGACTTCACTTTGCTCCTTGGTTTCTGTTGCCGCTTGCAGCTCCTTGCGGTAGAGGGCGCGTATGCCACGGCCCAAGTGACGAATGTGCTCAAAGTCGCGTACATTGAGGGCTACCAAGGCAATGGCATCTAGATTGAGCAGCTTGTGGCCATCGATATAGTTCTCCCTGAACGTTTGCTGTGAATCAAGTGAAGTTTTCTAAATATACAAAGTATATTAATGTTATCTCACCTCATACTCCGGATAACCAAATTCACGCAGCCAACTGGCAACATCATCGATGCTCCATTTGAAAACCTCAGTGCGTGCCTGGGCATCCACTACAGCTGCGCACAGATTAAACAGCGAGTCTGGGGAGGCTCTAAAGGGAAGCGGCACATCATCTTTATCATACTCCACATCGGGATACATATAGCTTGGATAGCGAAACGAGAAATCCTGTTCCTCATCACAATCAGGCGGTTCACTTATGCTCAGACTCTCCATATCGAAATTGCGATGGAAATGCGCTGTCGATGCCGACGAAGACGGCGATGAAGATGCAGACAACGACTCCATTCGAGCTGATGACACGTACTGTGTCCTAGCTAACCCAAATTTAGTTGCCACAAGTCAATCCGAATGCGGTTTTCCCCCCAAACTGTATCCTGTTCGTGTTTGTTTACATTTGCTTGGTAGCGGTTTATGATACTCTATTTAAGTGGGGTGTTAACGTACTGTAATAAGGTTCTCGAAGGCTTTATGGATGATACATTATTGTCAGATAATAAATAAACAAGTAAATTGTACTAGTTTATAAAAAGTTATAAATAATTTTATATTCCTTTTCATAAAGTACATTGAAGAGTTAAGAAATAAAATTAAATAAAACAATTTAAAAATGATTTTTTTGCTAAGACAATTTTTTGATCTTCTTTATTACCGAAATGCTTTATTATCAGCAAAAAAAAAAAATAATAATATAAAGTATATAATTTATTTAGGAATGTTTCTTATAATACTTCTCTATGTACAACATATATGAAAAAAAAATTATATTTTTTATGTATCTACATTAAAATAATTTTATTTTTAACGCTTTTAATCTAAAAAAAAATTACAAAAAATTAAAATAGTAGAAAAAATTAATCAAAAAGCTCAGTTCCTTATTTTAATCAAGATTAACTTCCTGACAACCATTTCTTTCTAAATGTTTAGAGTATTCAATCGTTTGGGTCTTTAAGCTTGCATGTTCCTTCCTTGATTTTCCGTTCCCGTGATTACAATTTACATACCCGTTGTTTCTTTTCGGGGTCAATTGGGCGTTAGCGGGGGGCGGTGTTCGTCACCGCATTATAAGACACGTACCGTCACGACAGGACTCCTATTAGTATAAAACAAATTTCGCTACACAATATTTGCGTTACAAACTTCTTGCTTTTTAAGTTTTTGGTAAACGTTAAGTTGGCTTACAAACATTTAATGGGTCACAGCATTTTTAAGGAGCATGCAATTGTAGTTCAATAAATTGTTGTTCTTAGAATGCGGTTAGATTTATGACACGACACGCGCCCGGCACCGTTACCCACTTTATTAACAGGCCACCAGCTCGATAACATGGAAATTATGTTTGCACAGAGATCACTCAATTCTGCGACAAGTTAGCCAGGCATTCCCAACGCCCATGTGCCCGAAAGAGATAAAACACCCATCGTATGCTAGCGATTAGCGTCTGTGGCTCCGCCCACTTGGAATGGAACGCTGGTATTGGTTGCCAGCTGCCATGCTGTCTCTCCACGTATGGTGTAGGCGCTGTGAGGGAGCTGTGTGATAGTGTGTGTGTCTTCTCTCTTTTGGGTGTGTGCGTGTTCCGAGCACACGGTAACATATGGAGAAATCGGTAAACAAATCTCAATAGCGATCAACGAACGATCTCTGGCTGAGCTAATGACATAGCGTTCTGTTTGTTTGTATGTAAACAGCCCAACCGTGTACAACAAGTTTCCCATGTGAAGCAACAGTGGGTAAAAGTTAATAAAAAATAGGAGAAAGAAGCTGCTATAAGTATTTCACCGAGTAAATGAGAAAAATTAAAAAAATTAAAAATTTCTTTATCAAAGATTCTTGTCCCTTTGAGATTCGTTATATGGAAGTTCGACTGTGTATTGATCTCATAATAATCATATTCTGTATCTCCTTATGCTCAAAGTAAATGTTAGCTCAACAGACTACAGCCTGAATTTGTAATGAAAAAAGTTTTCTTATATTTAAATTAATTTTTCTAATATGTAATTCTAAGCATAGACCATATTTGTTATACATATATGTATTTTATTTAAATTTCTTTATTCTTATAAACATCACATTGTTTTTGCCTGATTTTTCACAGGTTGTTACCCACTGTAGCATTTCACACACAATCACTGAGATTTACTTTAAAGTTTAAACACAATACTTATTCGCTTATGCGCCCAACGGCAATCGGCAATCGGCAATGATCGCTGGTTGGGTTTGCTCCCGGGCTGGACCAGTCCATTCAGTTCCGTGTGGGTTGTCTTAGCAAACGGTTTAAATCTTTAATGCACCCCCAGCATTATTTCTTTTGTGTGTCGAGTGTTTTCGTAAAGCGACGGTGTTTTCTCTGTGACATGATCGTTGTTATTAATTAATGCCGTTTCGATTCCGATTAAAACTGAGCAATGTTACTACACGAAAGTGCCAATATGGAACAGAGTGTGCCCGAAAATCTCAGCACGCATGTGTTTAACGATTGTGAAATGAAGTTGCAAACGCAATCCTCACACGATCCCAATGACAGTGAGAATGGCTCTAACTCCAACAGTGATATGCCCACCAAAGAATGCGTCTTGTCTCCGAGTCCTGCAACAAGTGTCATCAATTCAAACACATCAGTCACCAGCCACAACAACAACAATAGCAATACAACCAAAGTGAAACTAAGTTTCAGTGTCGATCGTTTGTTAAGCGCCGAGCGCATCAGTCCCTTAACATCCTGCCTTAACCCAACTGCCACAAGGCAATGCTGTGATGGCAGTGTCTTTGCCTGTTGCACATTGCCCAGTTGCTTTGGCCATTCCACAGAAGCGGCCAAACACACTCCGGTTTCAGCTAATCAGCCGGTAATGACGAATTCGCATGGTTATTCCTATGCGGGATTGGATAAATTCTATCCGGGCTTATATATGGATTACAAGTCGGTACTGAGGCCAACACCAATACGTGCCGCTGACCATGGTAAGAATAATTGCTTAATTAATGGGGTAAAGATAGAAATGCATTTAAAGTAGATGTTATCGATTATAGATTAGTGACACTACAGTTTTATAATTTGGATTTATCAAGAAATCTTTTTCGTAGCATTGCTTAAGATCAATGATCACCATTCTGCGAATAATAAGGCAAAAGTTATAACTCTCCCTTAGTTAGTCAAAATACTTATAGGCAATAACATATCATAAAGTCCAAAGAAGAATATCATCTTAAGAAATCTACAATAAATTTCTTAACTTTACATTTTCAATTCTTAAAATCTACATACTTAAGGAAGGCTAACATATCAAAAACTTCCTAACAAATATCTTACACTTAATTATTTGTTTTTCATAGTTCAATATCCTCTCATTAAACAATGCTAAGGAACTTTGGCAAACAATGATCAAAAGAGTTGTTGCAAGAACATTTTTCCCATTTGCCAATCAAAATCGGACACATTCTTTGCACCCCCACTCATTATAAACTGCAACGGCCAATTGGCATTGTAAAGAAAGAGATACGAGAATTTACATTCCCGGGAAAAAATACTTGAAACAAATTGGGAAGAGTCTCAGCCAAATGGTTAGGGTCATAAATCGTGCGTTTTTATTGGAATTATTAGTTGATCTGTGGCCATATTGTGCAATATTATTGTAGCCAACTGTTTGTGGCTTTCGTTTACTTGACGAAAACAATTCGTTCGTTGTTGAAATCGACAAATCGACAAAGATATCTCGTAGTATTTACGTTACTTCCTGCTGTTTTGTATATCATGGGGACGACTCATGGACTTGACTGCCTGCCTGCCTGCCAAACCATACCATACCATACTAGGCCGTGCACTTTGATCTTGTTTATATGAAAAATAGTGAGAAATATGTATTGATTCTCTTCAATTCCATTCGCTTGTATTTTGTGTATTGTGAATTGGTATTGTTCAACTTGTTGTTTGTCTATTTTGTTTTATATACAATTCTTATCAAGAGGGTGTTAAATAGCTGAGAGATTCAATTGATACAGCAAGCGTTGATGGCTACAACCCGGAAGTAGTACATACATATATGTATGTTGCATAATGTCATTAGACTATTGCCAGAGATTGTGAAGAAAAATATGCCATAAACAAGTCGAACGAGGTACTAAAAACGAATCTATTTGAATATACTGATTATCCTTTGATTTTGTTACTTCATGTCCAGAAATGATATCATTTAAATGGCATTTTCAACAACTTAATTGCTTTTGAAAATGGCCAACAAATTAGCGCCACATCAAACCTAATTTGCCAGATCATCAATTTGATGTGAACATTTATGAAAATTACTATCAAAACTTAAATGATTCCCAAACACACGTATTGAGGGCGATAATGAAATGCCAATTAGCACGTGGCATTAAATTCGACATTTCCTCAATCAACAAAGCAGCGAAAAACAACAAAGGCGAGTTTGAAGTGTTTTCATCAATCCTGTGGAACATTAAATAAATTGTATTCAAAAGAACAAATACCGAAACGAAATGAACAACAATTTATGAACAAATTAAGAATCAGACTTTTAAAAATAAACTGTTTTACACCTGACAGCAGCAGCAGCTATGGGTAAAACCGATTGAAGCGAAATTTGTTTATTTGCTTGAGCAATTGGCCGCCGTCATTCATGGGGCAGCCAATCTATCCAACAACTTTTTAAGCGTTAATGAATTGTTCCGTTCATTCGTTTGGGCCAAAAGAGGCTAAAATCTTCTTCACTGATAGATTGGGGCGCCGCTGTGTCCAACTACTGTGGCTAAATTGTGAATGCTGCCGTTTAACTTAATGACATGCAGCATTCTTAAAATGATGTACTGATCGCCTGATCGACGGAGCAACTGGCTAACTGACGGATTGAAGCTATGTGGTATTTTTAGGGGCACTGGCGAGGCCAACTATTTACACAGCCACCCACTGTGGTGGCCCAAGTTCAGCCAGCTACCTGTGGTGCCGAAACTTATTTAACCAATTGCGTATCTCAAAACACACACAGAAAGAGAGAGAGGAGAAAGAGAGGAGAAAGAGACTCCTCTTGGATTGTGATGGATTGATCACATCGCATCGCACATCATAAAAAACCTTAGCCCTTCTTAGCCTTTAGCTTCAGTCTTCAAGTTCTTCATACCATTTAGTATCTTGTTCTTCTTGCTGTTGCTGTTGTGCTTTGTTGTTGCTCTTGCATGGGTGTTGAGTAGTTTGTTTGATTGTTTTTGCTTCCCCACCTTCCTTTCTTCTCTCTGTATTGCCTGGCGATCGATCGCTCGATCGATAGATGGATGGATGAATCGTTCAGAGATCTTCTCTGTTGTTGCTGTGCTTATTTATGAATCGTTTTAGGTTAAATGCTGCGGGTCGGGGCCAATAATTTGGCGCCGCTTGCCTAATTAATTTACAATTTATATGTTAATCCAATTGCTTGGATCGTTGATCAATGATCAACACAATGCATTCACCTTGTTGTTGTTGCTGCTGATGTTGTTGTTGTTGTTGTAGTTGGGCTACAAACATGCTGCTTTAGGCCATGTTTGTCATAGTATTGAAATAAACGTTCCCAGCAGCAGGAGAGCTTTCACTTACCATTTTTTGTTTCATATTGATTTAAGTTTTTTTTAATGATTTCAACACATTATTTTAATCAGTTATCAACTTAGTGTTGCATGTGATATTAGTTTCGATAAGGAAATTTTGGCTAATTTAATTAATTCTTTGATTTTAGGTTTCATAAAATCAAATAATATACTCATCTTGATAACAAATTATAGAAATCTATTTAGACAAGTTGAAGCATGATTAAAAATTAGTTTCATTGTTTTATGAAAATCATTAATTATATAGAATATGTCTGATGAAAATCATTTGAAACATTTAAATATTTCGAATAAGTTACAATTTTATTAGATTCAACTGATCATAAATTGTTCTAAATGAGTACAGAAATATCAAACATTATAAGTTTCAACATTTTATCACATTTATTAAGATAAAACTTATCGCAACGATCAACAGCTCAATTTGTATACCCTTAACTCATGAAATGGGTTCAAAAGGGTATATTGGTTTTGTGCCAATGTATGTAAGAGGCAGAAGGAAGCATCAGCACCAACAGCCGAGTCGATTCGTCCGTTTGTATGAACGCCTGGATCCAGAGACAGAGAGCCAGAGACTCCAGATTTTGAACATGAGCTCGCCTAAGCCCTAGGCAGTAGTTTGTTTTGAATTTCCGATAACTTTTCTGGTTATTCATTTATACAAAATAACAAAATTGTGAAATTATCAGTTAAGAGAGATCGGAGATATCGCAGTTTAGAGTTTGGTCATTTTAGTCACTGGGTAAATACACGCAAGACTGTAATCGTTACGTAACGGGCTAAGGGTGTGTCCTAGTCGGGTCTCTGGACTATAGCATTTTTACTTATTGCGGTTAAAAATGTTTAAAGCTTATAGAGTCAAATTGTACCAAGTAGTATAAGTAGAATTAAAAGTGAATGTCTTGAGTTTTTAATTCTACACTTAAAAAACAAGTAAGAATGCTTTTATCAAGAAATGCCAACTAGTGAATTCCCACCTCAAAAATATTATTACTTTCAATTTTAAAATTCTCTTCTTTTCGATCACATTTATACGTATATTGAAAACCAGAAGTGTTATCGATAATTTGTTTTGCTTGTTCTGCAAAAGATAGGAGAGCTAAAGTTCCAAATCTAAAGTCTCTAGCTTTTATAGTCTCTGAGATCGGCGCTTTCATACAGGCGGACTTTTCCACAAAACCATTATACCCGGATTCACCCTTGGGTAAGATCAAGATTTTTCCGCAAGTAGAAAAATATATCAAAAGAAGTTCGGAATTTTCGGTCTTCCTTGACTTGAGATCTTTTTTAAAATATTCGAAAATCTTTAAATAAAAAAGTCAATTTTGCTTGGAAACTCATGTTTATGTTTCTCATTAGCTTAATATCATTTTCATTAGAACAGGGTCAGAGATCTGATTTTGCAGCTCTTGCAACTGCAAATGCAACTTGCACCTGCATCATCCACATGGCTCAATAAAAACCCATAACTCTTTCGTTTCTCTTATTGGAATAGTCGTATAATTCATGGCAATTAATCGCCTTGCACTCGAAATGCATTCAAGTGTTTACTCACAAAAATATTCGCAAGCTCATAAATACAATCGCAGAATGCAAAATAAATCGATACGATTTAAGACACAAATATATATTCAGGATGCGGATATTGGCCAGATTCAAGATTTACCGACGTAGAATTCCCTTTAAAAGCGGCTCACAACTCATTAACATATTTACGGATCAGGTCGAAAGGCGCTTATTTACAAATGTATCTCAGTGTTTTGTGAGTTGGGGGCAATTAAAGGCACAAACAGAGAAGGTGTTGAAAATCAATGAAAAAACTCATTATAACAAACCGGCGGCAGTTGACATTAACCGAATGCCGCCAATTAAGATGGAAGGCGTGCGTATTATTGTTGCAGTTGCAGATACAAGCTATTAAGATACAGATACACAATTGTTGCCATGCATTTCCGTTGCAATGTAAATACACAATTACTAAATCGCTTGAGCTCGTTTTTTCTTTTTCGAGTAAATAAAATGCGCCATGAACAAATAATTAGACGCATGCCGCGCGCACAAACAAATTGAACAAAAACAAGTAAAAACGTTGCAGTCGGACGCAACCGACTGCGATATACTTTGATACCAGTTCACATAGCTGTGATAAGGATATAGAGGTGGGCGGTATAAGTGGGCGTGGCATCCAAAACATTGATGCAGATCTGTTACGGATGCCACTAACAATGTTCATACCAAATTTGAAGAGCCTAGCTTAAAAACTGAGAGAGATATAGCGGTGGGCGGAATAAGTGGGCGTGGCATCCAAAACATTGATGTACAACTGCTACTGATGTCACTACCAATGTTCATACCAAATTTGGTGACTCTAGCTTAAAAACTGGCGAAGATACATGCCTTCCGGTTTTTTTTAGGGCGGTGGGGCATATCCCGTTGTTTGGGGGCGTGGCATCTAATGTTTTGATGCATAACTTTGTCAGATGTCAGTATCTACCTTCATGTCAATTTTGGTGGCTATAGCTTCAAAACTGTAGAAGATACAGGCATTTTGTTTATAATTGGAGGGGCTGGGGGCGAAATAGGTGGGTGTGGCATCCAAACTTTTAGTGCAGTTTTTGAGGAATGTTACCAGCTATCTTGCCATCAAATTTGGTGACTCTAGCTGCTAAAATGTGGGATATATTTGTGTTTTATCGATTTGCACATCGAGGTGTATCGACTTGTTATCGATTTCTCGGGCTCCCTGAGGTCGTAGAGCCCTACATTTAACACTTTGTCTGACGAAGACATGTACCAAGATATTTGCAAAGTTGCAAGGCTCTAGCTTTAAGGGTGTCGAAAAAAGTTGCGTTCATACGGACGGACGGACGGACAGACGGACGGACGGACAGACACCATGACGGACATTGCACAAACCCAATATACTATGATACCTTTGGTATCAAAGTATAAAAATTTCATGCCGCATACAGTTTATAAAAAGGAAAAAACCAATAAAAATGCATAAACTAGTTTAGGCGTTTAACCAAAACACAGTTGTATCTTATGAATAGGTTTTGCAGTACGCATATATTTAAAAAACATTTAAAGGCAAAACTCTGCCACATCTCGTGCCCCATGTCGTGCTCGATTACCCCAAATAATTTTATTTCTAGCTTACTTAGAGCTAAGAGCTATTTGCTTATGCCTGCTGTTGTTGTTGTTGTATTTGGTTAGGTGTAAACAATTTGTTTACCCGCAACGCTGATTATTTCCAATTAAGTGAAAATTTTATTATAAACAAACTCATTTAAATATTTTCAACGTGTGTTTCATTGAAAATAATTTACATTGGGGCCATTTCTTGTGCCAAAAATTGTGTGTTTTAATATTTTCTCATGTCGAATATTATTGAGTTTTTAGACGTTGCGCTGTAGTTAAATGCGTAAATTGTATTGCAAAATATATGTATTTGTTTTAGAGCCCCGGCGGATATAAGCAACAAATACATAAATATGCATTAGAGGATGTTCTGTTGGCCGAGTTGTAACAACAAATAAAGTAGTGTGAATTGAAAGTTTTTGGCTAAAAGCGTTTCCTAAAGCAATACAAATAAATAATTAAGTAAGAATGGGTATGAATCTAATGACCTCTTTAAGAAATATACAGAGTATAATCTAAATCTTTCTACCTTCTCAATTTATCAGCTACAACATTTCCAACACTGGCAACAAACGCACTTATGCGTTTCCATCAACAACAACAGCAGCAACATCAACATCATCAGCAACATCTTCATTCGCAACATCAACAAAAGCCGGCAACATTGTTGCACAACACAACAGCATCGACTGCGCTGCTGGCGCCGTTAAACGGTTTGAAGACACTGCAGTTGACGCAGCAGCAACGTTTTATGGGCAAAGCTGCACAACAGCAATTGCTAGACATTCCCACAGCAGCAACAGGTGCTGCAGGCACACAACAAAATGGCGTTCACAGCAGCAACAACAACAACAGCAACAACAATGCCAACGGCAACAATAACGCCAACAATAACGGCAACAACAACAACAATAATGGCAAAAGAAAACGTTCCTGGTCACGTGCCGTCTTCACAAATCTGCAGCGAAAAGGACTCGAAATTCAATTCCAGCAACAAAAATATATAACGAAGCCAGATCGTCGCAAATTGGCGGCACGTCTCAATCTAACTGATGCGCAGGTGAGCTCTATTATAAATGTTTTACTAAAAAACTTCTAAAAATTCCGTGGTCTTAGGTCAAAGTGTGGTTCCAGAATCGTCGAATGAAATGGCGACATACGCGAGAGAATCTCAAAAGTGGCCAAGAGAAGCAGCCAACAGCACAACAAGGCAATGGAGTGGCAAGCGGAGCAGTTGCAACCAAACCAACAACAATGTTAACGCCAGCAGCTGTTGCTGCAAGGCTCCAGGAACAATTGGACTACAGTTCCGATAGCTGTTCCAGTGTGGAGCTTAGCGAAAAAGGCGACGATGATGATAACATTGAAATAGATGTGGTGGAATAATAAGGAACATATTTCAATAGAATATAATGCATGTATATTTAGCTCATAAAAACAGGATTTTAAATTATTTAAAAATTTAATGTTATTTATTTTAGGCAAGAGTTGTTGTATAATACGATTTCTAAAAGTCTAACATTTATGTTTGTTAATATATGTACTTAAATTAATCGCGTTTGATTGTGCTGAGATTATAAGAAAAACGAATTTATTTTATTACATTCAATAACCTAGGTTTAAAAAAAAAAAAAAGGAAAATTGTACATATTTAATTACAAATGAAATAAAAAAATTAAAATTAAAATAAATAAATGAAAGTTAATAATGTCTTTAAAAGCAAAAGTTTAAGAAATAAAATCGTTAAGCATTCGAAAGACCCAGAAAGAAATTGAAAACTGTTTTGGTTTACCTGATAGTTTAAGTGGAAATATACTCATCAATGAGTTTTTCATCATATAAACTATTATATTCAAGGATTTTCAAACTGAGAAAAACACTTCGTTCGAACGCAGACATTTTAGAGATCAACAAACACATTGAAAACTCAATTTCATAACATATTAGGCTAATGAGCAGAGTCATAATCCATATTCGAATGATTCAATTAAGTATCACACATAGTTATGAAAACAAACATTTATCCATTGGCTCATCATATCATAATTGCTAAAGCAACACATTACTATAATTTCATCAATATCTTTCAAAACCAAATTCCTAGCCATCTGTGCACCAAGCACTCTCTTTTGCCACTCTCTCTTTCTCTCATTGCGCTCACCATAATAATAATAAACAACTATAGTACGCAATGCCATTTTCTTATATCTTTGTTTGTATGTAATTTCTCTGCACATCAACAACCCGAAAATTTAATTAAGGGTATACCGCTGCGATCAGCAGAATACGAAACTGCGACTGAGACCTTCTAATCTAGACAATGATAAAAACAACAACAAAAAACCCGATACCGACGGCAAAACGCAAGACAAACACGAACAGTTGGTCAAGCGCGGGGCGCATCAGTGAGACAATTAGGCAAACAGTGAGAGCAAATTATTGACGCACGACATTGAATTAATAACTTTAATTTGTAAACATATTATTGTTTTAACACTCGCTAAAGGGTGTTGTTAGTTTATTAATGGAAATGTACAAAATTTTACCAAAAGTTTATTTTATTGGATAGTTTTTGATGTCACCAAAGAATGGATAAACACTGTTTGATAAGTCATCAAATATATTATAGATAGGGGAAATATCCGTATTGAAAATAATAAGGTGTATTTCTTTTTTTGAAAAAGGCTTATTAAGTTCTAAAATCAAAAAGGTAATAAGATAAAATTAGTTTAAAAATTATTAAAAGCTTAGATAAAAAAGGCATTAAATATAATAAAATTTTAGAAAGTGTCTAGAAATATTAAAGACCTATTAAATTATTTTAAAGTTTAGAGAGTGTATACAAGTATCGACCTGCCATCAACTATTTATTCTCTTAGTGGTGTTTCGTTTTGTCGAGCTTCAGTTTATTCAGTTTGTTGAGGCAAAGCGCAGCGAGCAGTTGAAATTTCAGTTAATGAACAGACGGGCAGCAATGTGACGGCTTAATTATAGAGCCAAAATAGTTTCATACGATCGCCAAGAACATATGTATGTACATACATATATCGAAGTAGAATTGTCGTAACCATGGGCAATGTGCAAACGCGTCAGCTGGAGTCTCGCAATGCGACAAATCGCAGAAGCAGTAAGTGGAATATAACGGAAATTTGACGAAAAGAAAGAAACTCTCTCTACTGTATTTTCGCTTAGGCATTCTGTGGAACTTTCGTTATCCCAATGCAACAAGGCGTCGCGATGATGTTGCAATGATAATACACAACTCCAGATTAAGCATTAGCGAATGGCTAAACTTATTGGAACTGCAGCAATATGAAGGTCAGTTTGGTCAGCAATATTTAAACTTTTGATACTCAAATATCACATCCGCTCGGGCAGACAACCTGAAAACTTATGCCACAGTTGATGATGTTGGTGACATAAATGATCGCGACTTGAAGCGTTTGGGCATAAGGAGCATGACCCATCGCCAGAAAATGCTCAACAGCTTGTTGGGTGTGCGGGCCAAGAGAAGGCAATCCATGAATCTAGAAGGTAGAGTATCAATATGATTAATTTTTAATCTATTTAAAGTTTATCTGTTTATAGCAATGCGTAGTGCTCCGTGTGCTGTGCCGCGGCGCAAAAGCTCCTGTCCAATAGTTTATCTAGATGATATGGCCGGCAGCAATGATAGTGGCGGTGCAGCCGTAATTACCACCAAAAGTGGCAAGGTCTTGAAGCAATTGACATTCGATGAAACGACAACAATGTAAGTAGTATGCATTTAGTCTGCATTCAGTCCACTTAGCAAAGTTCCACACCAATAGTATCCACACAATGCACCGATGCCCGCATTTCCCATTCGATACTTATTAACAACCACTTCTCCACAGTCACGAGCAGAAACACATTTCAATAACAAAAACTCTGCGCATGCCCCAAAAGAATTTCCCATAAAAAAATCATACGCCTTTTTGCCGTTAGACAGGCGGCATAAAAATCTTGAAAAACAAAACCCAAACAAGTTGCGTGATGCGAACAACCCTCACAAGGACATTCGACTTGTGCCAGCAGGGTGGGCCTTAGCCCTGTGTCCAGGCACACAGAGCAAATTTGGTTGGCATAGAGTGCAGACGACGACGTTGTGCGATAAGAAAAGCCAAGGCACAAATTTAAGATAAGGCTGCAAAAACATTAAATTTGAATAAACTTTAGGTGATAAAACGTACAATATTCACGGGCAAACGTAATAGTAAATTGTTAACAGAGTTTTGTATCTGTTACCTTATTGCCAAAAAGTTATTTTTTAGGCGTGTCCTGTGTAGATTTTCTGTAGCACAGAAATTAGTTGTAGCAAAATGGGCGTTGCAGGTGAGTGATAAGAGCTTAAAAACCATTTTTATAAACTCTTCTTAATGCAAAAATATTATTTTAAGCACAAATGCTTTTTGTTTAAGTTTTGAACAAGTTAACAATTGCATTTGTGTAATTTTTGGTTTTTTTGCACTTGAACTTCAGACAAAAGTTCGCATATACCAGGGAACATTTTTGTGGGAGTAAATTTCCCTTGCTCACCGAGAAAAAACACAAAAGCCCCGGTTGAGGGAACAATTCACACAAATTACCCATAATAAGGAAAAAACCTGTCGCTCTCAAAAGTATTAAAACTCTCTCTTTCTTTTTGATTTTCTCTCAGCTATGAAGAATTAAAACCACGCTCCAAGTGCAACAGTCCTCATTGGGGCAACACGGCCGACAATATGGAAAGCGGCAACAATAGCAACGCCTCCACACCCATCGCCGCCTCACCCAATCCCAACGAGCAACAGGAGGCCATTGCACTGAAAAAGGCACTCGAATGGGAGCTTAGCTTGGATGCACGTGAATTGCGCTCTCACGCCTGGTATCATGGTGCCTTGCCACGTCAGCGTGCCGAAGAGATTGTTCAGCGCGAGGGAGATTTCCTGGTGCGTGATTGCGCCTCCCAGCCGGATAACTATGTCCTCACCTGCCGCAGCAAGGCAGTCGTCTTGCATTTCGTGCTAAATAAGGTAACTAAATAGTAACAAGGTTGGGAAACTATTCCAAGAGCATCTATATCAATTCTTACAGTTGGTGCTACAACCGGAAACGGTCTATGAGCGTGTGCAGTATCAGTTTGAGGAGGATGCGTTTGACACGGTGCCGGATTTAATCACCTTTTATGTGGGCTCGGGCAAGCCCATTTCAGCTGCTTCTGGTGCACTCATCCAATACCCATGCAATCGCACATATCCACTGTCCTTCTATGGCCACAAGATCGTGGGCAATCAGTTGCACACACAAATGCTGGCCGGATTACGTGGTCTGAGTCCATTGAACTCACCCATGGGCAGCTGCAATGCCATTGGTGGTTCCAGTATCTTCCGATTTGGTCAGCTAACTGGAGATGCATCTCCAGCAGCAGCAGCAGGAACAGCAGCTCAACAGCAACCGTTGACACCATCGAGTCCGCACTGTTCGCCGCCTCGGGTGCGTCGAGAAGTGCCACCACCCCGGTTGCCGTGCAAGAAGCAGCAGCGTTCCCAAAGCCTAACACCTGCCCAGGCAATGGTTGTGTGCAACATTAACAAGCAACAAGAACAGCAGCAGCAGCAACATCAGGAAGCAAGCAATGGACATAGCATGGCACGTTTTCAGACCATTGCACGCTGTAATCCCACCAGCGATATGCAGCTGCAATCCCAGCATTTGGAGAACAAGTTCAGCACCCAATCTCTGCCACGGCCCTGCACCTCAGCGGCTCAGGCATTGCGCCAACAGGCAGCGGCACGCATCTGCAGCTTGGCCAGAAACTGCAGCCTGGATACACAAGATCGTGCACCCAGTCCACCGCCCAAGCCACGCAAGGAGCCCATGGCTGCAGTGCTGGCATATCAGGCAAGTGGCTCCGATTCGGGTAATGGATCCGGCGACTCGGCGCCTGGCGATGTCAGTGAGATGAGCATACAACGTGGCGGTGTCATCATCAAGAATCCACGTTTTATAAGCCATTCCGCTTCGAATGGTACGCTTAAGAGTTTTACGGAATTCGATGCTTTGGCTGCAGAGGAGGAGCTCTTCTCGATGCACATCGAAGAGTTTAAGCTGGTAAGTGTGATTTGTAAGCTATTCAAGATGTTAATAGCTTATATAAATTTAATTTCCATTTTTTTCCATTTTAGTTCAGCAAATTTGATTTTGAGAACTTTGTCACTTTGCTGCTGCCTTCGGTGGAGAATAAGCCACTGGATGGTGATGCTTTAAACACCTTCAAGATGATGTTGCTGGAATCTGGACCCAAATTGCTGGCCGAGCACATTACACGCATCGATATTGGCTTGTTCCTGGATGTGCCAGAAAACGAATCGGATTCATATCTAAGTTGTTCAGGTCTGGAGCTGTTGACGCTGCCACATGGCAAAATATTTCGCGATGATATCATTGAGCGGACGCAGTGCATCAAGCTAATGGTTGCTGTCACCATACTCACCTGTCAAACGGATCTGGACAGAGCCGAGCTGCTTAGCAAGTGGATACAGATTGCGGTGGAAACGAAAACCGCGCTGGGAAATCTTTTTGGCTTTTGTGCCATAATGTTGGGCTTGTGCATGCAACAGGTGGGTTGGAATTAAAGGAAGAGAAGTTTTTTGACTAGCCCATATCTTTCAGATTCAAAAGTTGGATCAAGCTTGGCACATCCTACGCCAAAAGTATACGGACAGCGCTTTTACATTCGAGGCCAAGCTGCGTCCCACCCTAATCAGCATGAATGAAGCTTCCAATCCTCAGGCTCCCAATACCACTGTGCCACATGTGCTGCTCTATGCATTGTTGATTGATCGACCCGTTCTGGATATTATCAATCATGGCAATATGGATGAGCGTCCAGCTCTGTACAATACCTGCATTGATCCCTGGGAGACAAAGGCCGATGATTTTGGCATGTCCATAAATTTCTTACATCTGGATGCATCGCGTGGTTTCCTCAAGAACTTGGATCTCTATCGCAAGAATGCCAAGATTATTCTGGAGGAGGCTAGCACTCGGCTAGACGAGCTGCTGTCGGATGCTTTTCGGTAAATAGTATTTTTTTTGTTATAATGCCATCCACGTTTAGTAACGAAAGATTCGTTTATTTAAGCACCGAATTTCATGTCAAGTTCCTGTGGGGCAGTTCGGGTGCCAGTGCTAAGCCCGAGGATCGTCATGGTAAACTGGAGAAGGTGCTTACACTAATGGCTGATAAATTTTGCAGCGTCAACGCTTAGTTATGGAAAAACACAAGAAAAAATTCAGCAACGATATTATATATGGACTCTAGTTTCTAAGTTGATATAACCCAACACAATCAAAATCTTCTTAAACATAAGTATTAAGACCTCTATCTAGTCCTTTTAATCCTTTTTTTTAACCAACTGTTTCACAAGTTTATCTTTTTTGTGCTGTACTCACGACTAGCAGATACCCTGAGCCCACCCCAAAAGAACTTTCAATTTCCATAATTTCGTCAAAATTTTTCTGAATTTTAAATGCAATAATATAATAATGCTGCATTTAAATCTAGAAACCCAATTTTCATTCCAAAAGCTAATAAACAGGATTTGGTCGAAAAATCCACACAGGAAATGTCTAAACTTTTATATAATGACCGATTTTGACAAAGTTTTTAAATTATTTATCCATAGTTTAAAACTTAATTTTTGAAATGTTCCTTCATACATTTTTTCTGTTACATGTGTGTATCGAAAACCATATATGTTATCGATATTTTGAAACGAACTGCCTGGAGCTTAGGCAATCTTAACTTTCAAATCTTAAATCTCGTATATTGTAATTATGGGATCAGAGATGCTTTCTCCTTTCTGTTAAGTACATACGCACTAGGCCATTATACCCTTCTTTTACCCATTTCTAGGTTCAGGGTATAAGAACAACAAAAAAATAGAAGCACTTTTGTTACAGTTCAAATAATTAAACTATATTTAAACGATTTAGTTAAGCCAAAGAAATGATTTATCATTATTGTTAAAACACCCATCCCATTAACCACCCATCAAGTAAAAAACAATTTTAATCTGGAATAATCAAAATGTATTGACACTTAACGGTACTCTAAGAGAGTTGGCCCTAACAAAATAATAATAACGAAAATCTAAAAAGCTCACTACCAAAGGCATTTATAGTCTAGTACTTTACACACAAATATATTCAACTAAATAAAGTATTATATACATACATACATACATACTATATAGATCGGACAATATACACTTAATCAAATGCATCATCGTCATCATCATGTTCGCACATAAACTTTTGTAAACTGATGATATAATAATAATGATATAATTTTTTGCAATTTTATAAGTGAAACTATAAATAATAAAGAAAATAATGGAAATATTTAAAAATATATTTATTATCTAAAGCGCTTTGAACTACGAGCTATATATATTGTACTTACTATCTTGCATAAACTTGAAAGGAAAAACCGAAGCAAGATAAATGTATGATGTGTTAATTGAATAATATACAAATTTGGAAAGAAATAATTGCTTTGTTTTAACAAATTCATTAATGCTAAAGTCTGATCTGTAGGATTTTGAGAAAAATTCTTTTATAATTTTTCAATCAAAAGCTATTTATTTAAAGAAGCATGTAATAAATTGGCATAGAGTCAAGTGCAAGTAAACTAACAACTGATTTCATTGACAAGTATAGGTGATTAGGTATAAATAAAAGGCTAAAGATATGCTTGTTTATTACTGCACTACTTGAACTAATGCTGAAATAACGATAATGAGCAGCCACTTGTATAGTGAAAAACAAATGAAAAGAGCAAAAAAGAACAATTAACTTGTGCATTCAACTTAAGCCCGGCACTAGTAGCTTTATCAGGCACTCGAGTCCTTATCAACATACATAATATGAACATGGGAAAACAAGTATATAGAGTATGCGATCAAAGTGTCAATCCAGCACAAGCCGAAACCCACTCGCATTGTGGCATTGGCAGAGCTGGCGAGTAGTTGAATTTTAAAGCGCGCTGGTAAACAGTTACATATAAGCGAGCTTAAAGCTTACAATTTGAATCTAAGCTTTGAGAGATGACAAACGCTACAGGTGGCGGCGCCGCTGGCGGTGGCGGTTTTCGCTGCACTCGCAAGCTAACATTGGCCATGAGCGGCTGTGTTATAATTTTGGTGATCGCATTGACAGTCGGCCTTTGTGTGGGTCTCAGCGGTGACGATGGCGTCAGAGAGGTGAGCTTTTACGAGTGAAATTTGATGGCGAATTTGTGTTTTTGTTTTGTATCACATAAAGTTTTAAGTTCGAACTAAAATGGTGTGTATTAAATGCTCTTGTTATTATTTATTTATTTACTTATTTACCTTATAACAAATGTAACAGGATGCTCCAGTATTTGGCATTGATCATGTGCAAAACACATTTTTGATGAACGGCAAACCCTTTCGTTATGTTTCTGGATCGTTCCACTATTTCCGTGCCCTGCCCGATGCCTGGCGCAGTCGCTTACGCACCATGCGAGCATCCGGTCTCAATGCATTGGATACGTAAGTTATACAATATAGTTGATTCAGCATGATAGATACAGTTTAAAGACGTGACAATTATAAACATTATAAGACAAAAGACTATGGAAATTATGAATCAAAACAATGAATATGCTGATAAACAAACAACAATTTCTGATCTTACAGCTACGTTGAATGGTCACTTCATAATCCACATGAAGGTGAATACAACTGGGAGGGCATTGCCGACGTTGTTAAGTTTCTAGAAATTGCTCAAGAGGAGGACTTTTATATTATACTACGTCCCGGTCCCTATATCTGTGCCGAGCGTGATAACGTAAGTTTAAAAGATCACAATATAAAAAAATTCATTTTAAACTATATCGCTTCAATACTAGGGAGGTTTACCACATTGGCTATTCACCAAATATCCAAACATTAAAGTTCGCACCAATGATCCCAACTATATTGCCGAAGTGGGTAAATGGTATGCAGAGCTAATGCCTCGTCTGAAGCACTTAATGTTTGGCAATGGTGGCAAAATCATTATGGTTCAAGTGGAGAATGAATATGGAGTGTTTGAGGCCTGTGATCATGACTACTTGAATTGGTTGCGCGATGAGACTGAGAAATATGTGGATAATAAGGCTCTGTTGTTCACCGTTGATATACCCAATGAGAGAATGCATTGTGGCAAGATTGATAATGTATTTGCCACAACGGACTTTGGCATCGATCGCAGTAAGTAACTTCAACTACTATACTAAAAGTCATCTGCACTAAAGTTTAATCTTTAAAAACACTTTTTCCCACCATATCTTATCTTATCTTTATTACCAAATAAGTTAAGTTTCAGTACTCTTATCTCGCTATTTCGTATCTCTTACCACTTGCCTTAAATTCGATTTCTTAAAAGGATTTTTTTATCCTACACAAATAAAAATTTCCTCCTCTTTTTACAGTACATGAGATTGATAAGATTTGGGAAATGCTACGCGTCCAACAGCCGACAGGTCCTCTGGTCAACTCCGAGTTCTATCCTGGTTGGCTGACGCATTGGCAAGAGATGAATCAGAGACGAGATGGCAAAGAGGTGGCCGATGCTTTAAAGTAAGTTTATATATAAAGTGTGACCATATAAGTATACCAAGCAATTAACGGAATTGCGACTTCTTTTAGGAAAATACTCAGCTATGGGGCCAGCGTTAATCTCTACATGTTCTTTGGCGGCACCAATTTTGGGTTTACGGCCGGCGCCAACTTTGGCTTGGATGGAGGTATTGGTTATGCTGCTGATATTACCAGCTATGACTATGATGCAGTTATGGATGAAGCTGGTGGAGTGACCCAAAAGTATGAGCTGGTCAAGCAGGTGATTGGTGAAGTGCTGGAGCTGCCCAACATAACGCTGAATCCTGCCAAGCGTCTGAGCTACGGCAAAGTGGAATTGACGCCAACTCTGGAACTGCTCTCCGAGGAGGGACGCGCTGCCTTGTCCAAGGGCACACCCATAAAATCCGATAAGCCCCAAACATTTGAGCAGATGGATCAGTATTCGGGTCTGCTGTTGTATGAGACAACGTTGCCCAGCATGGATTTGGATCCTGCCTTGCTGAAGGTGGAGGATCTGCGTGATCGTGCACATGTCTTTGTGGATCAACAGCTAGTTGGCACATTGTCGCGGGAGGCACGTATATATACACTGCCGCTGAGCAAGGGCTGGGGCAGCACACTACAACTGCTGGTGGAGAATCAGGGACGCATCAACTATGATGTGGCCAACGATACAAAGGGTATTCTGGGCCAGGTCTCGCTGCAGTTGCACAATGGTGGCTTCTTGCCACTCGACAGCTGGATAACCACTGGCTATCCACTGGAAACGTATGCCGTCCAAACTGCTGCTGCAGCCCTGGATCCGACTATTGCCAGACAGCGTCTGTTACGCACTGGTCCCATTGCCTATGTGGGCAGCTTTGAGGTTAAAGAAGTTGGCGATAGCTATCTGAATGTTGCCGGCTGGGGCAAAGGTGTTGCGTATGTGAATGGTTTCAATTTGGGACGCTACTGGCCGCTAGGTGGCCCACAAATAACACTCTATGTGCCCAACGAACTGCTCAAAGTGGGCCAAAACTCATTGGTACTGCTCGAGTATCAACGCTGCAATAAAACTACTCATGGTTCCGAATTGCCCGCTGTGCAATTGGATGCAGTGGCTCAGCTGGATGGTGAGTCCAGTGAGGTGGAACATAAATAGATAGATATGTACATATTTTGTTATCATTTATTATTTGTAATTTACAAGCGTTTCAATCTTATTGTTATTAGAAGCAGTTATTGTTATTGCAACAACAACCTTGACAAGCTGTTATTTATATATGTATATGTATGTTTTTTGTATAATAATAAACATTGCTTAAATAATGAAAAAATGATTTTAATTCGTTTTACTGACTTTTACATTCTGCTTAATTATAATTTAGCTCGATTTCACAATTGACTTTTTTTCGGTATTCGGTAGCGTTTATCAAAAAATTTGCCTTTTTACAAAATTTGATTTTTTTTTACATTTTTAAAGAATGCATTTATTGGCAAGTGGAGATTCTGATTTGATCGTTTGTTGGTTTTTTTTTTTTCAGTAAAAAATACTTTTTGCGTGGCATTTTACTAAACTTGTAAAGAGTATTAAGTTCTCAAAAATTGTTCTTAGAGACTTGCTTAGTTTAAAAATGCTTAAAAGTTTCAGTTGCATTGCTTTATACGATATTATATAATACACATTTTTAATTTCAATTATTATTACAGGGCAGTTTTGCATAGTGAAAACAAAATGATCAAGAAATTCTATTACATGTTTTGTATTTAATATATAAACATTCTAGTACATATGCATTTCACCTATTTATGTATGTGTGCAATAATCTCTTAGTAGCAAAATGAATTAACTATTACAACCCATTTTAATTACACTCTTCAATTGCTTAAACAACATTTCAAGATTTTGTGCACAGGTTGTTTCTTTCGACTAATTCGACAGCAGTCTTCTTAAAGAAAAATCTCATAACGAACACAACTCACATACTTATATAATAATAGCTCTTATACAAATAGTAAAAGACGTGCAACTTAAATGTATTATGCAAAAATATTTATAGTTAGTTTCTTTTTGTTAAATTTATTTCGCCTTTTAAGGGCAGATTTTTATACCTCGCATTTAATTTAAGCTCGACACAAATTAATCAGCAATCTACTTTTTTTTAGTTATTTATGTTTCTTATATTTAAGGTGCCCCCCACACAAAAGGTTTATTGTTTTCTTGTTTGAGTTTTGTTTCCTTTGCTTTAGGTTGTAGTTAGAGATTTTGCTGCTTACTTTAGGAAAAGTTTGTTATTCGTGTTTGGGATACTTTTGCAGATAAGTAGTTATGTTTTAAAAAGTTCTGCAAAAGTATATAGTGCAGAAATTGTATTGCATTTTAATTTTGTATTTAAACTTTTAAATCTCCTTTCTATACATTTATTAAAAATATATCACAGCTGCATTTCAAGTTAATTATTTCATTTATAAATATATATGTATATAATCCCGTCGTATTTGTGTAAAAAATGTATAGAAAATGTTTGCAATTGGTTTTTGTTCGTTTGGGTTAAAAGACAAGCCTACGTAAAACAGCAAAAAATTTGGCAACCTAGTTAATATTTTAGTCAATGTCCATATAGAGACGGAATGCGTTCGCGTTTAGTAGACACATATACACATAGAGTATAAAGTAGTTAGGTATTTATAGTATAGTTAACTAACCGAAGCGTAGACGTAGATGATAATGATAATGATGATGCTGATGCATACTGTAGTAAAGTGTTTGTTATCTTGTCTTTTTTTTTTTTTTTTTTATCTTGTTGCTGTTTGCTTTCTAGAGTGCTGTGGGGGCAGCATGCGCCATTTGTCAGTGCCATTTGGATTTTTGTGTATAGATATCGGCACGCAAGTTTTGCGCAAAACAAATGCCCAAAATCTGCAAATATAAATGCATGTTAGAAATCGAAATAATATCGAAATAGGCTTTAAGTTGAAATAATAAAAACAAAATTAGACCTGAAAAAACATAATTCCAATTGCAGCCGTTGAAATAATAATTAAATTATGCTCAATCCATTCCTCGCCAGACTGAACACAGCCTTTTTCATAAATAATCTTGGACAGCTCCAAATTCTGCGAGATACAAATAAAAAACAAACATAAGCAACTTATAGAAAATATTCTAAAACTAATTAAATATACAAAAATAAATAGTAGCAAGACAAATGTTAGTTCTTTGTTAGCACCTGCATTAGGAGCAGAGCAACGCATGAGGCAGCTACGCCTATTAAATTCGTCTCTAGCCAATCCTCGCCAGCGCGTAAACATCCACGCTCATGTATATTTCTATCCACTGGCTGCATGCGTTGTATGTATTAAATGGATTAAAGCCAGTAAATCAGAATGTGTTTATTGACCACTTACGTAGCCCTCCTTGCGCACATCGTAGCCGCATTGTTTGTTCTTGATCACCTCCTGGGGTCGCCGGCGACAACAGGAGAAGGGAACACCACACGCTTCACGGCTGCCAATAGCAATTGAGGAGCAATTAAAATAGTTATTGCTATCCCAGTCTTTGGGGCCATCGATGCCACAGCACTGTAGCCAATCCTCTTGTATCCAGTCGATCAGATTCTGTTGATCCGGATCCTCGCGATAGTGTTTGATGAAAGCTCTTAAGCCCTCCGTAGCCTGATCTTTTATCTACAAAACAAAAACAAATATTAACAATAAATATAATGCAAAACCAAACCAAGCCAAGCAACGCATATTAATTAGTTAGCAACGAATTTTTTTAATTTTTAATACTACTTACCCAGCCTTTGTCCTTGAGCACAAAAGCCAGTCCGCAAAAACCAATCTCACCAATAAGCAGCACGCTCAAGAATATGGCATACTGTAAATGAATATGAATAATGCATGAGCTTAACTCCATATTTATTTTTGTTGTTGTTATTGTTGGTATCTACTCACAGCGCCCAAGAGGCAGGTATTTTCACGCAATGCACCCACGCTGCCCATAAAGCCAAGCATGAAAGTGACGGTGCCCAGTATGATGAGAACAAAAGCGGGATCCAATGCGATGAACGTTAGCTTGCTAATGTTGCGGAACATATCCTTTTCGGTCCAAGCCCAAATACCAACTGCAAGCACAAGAAGTGCTGACAGCCAGATGAGTACATTGCTGGTGAATAGCAAATATTTGAGGCAGCAACTAATTTCACTTGTTTCACGTCGATATTTACGCACTGCGGGCATTTTGCGAGGGTCGGTGGCGAGACAACAACTCGACGAATTAATTACACTAATTCTATGGAATGATTATGCTTTTATTTAACACTATTTACTAATGACTGGTTTTTTTTTACTTTTTTACTACAACGAAAAGCTGTGTTTACCAGCAGCCACAGATTTTCGACATAGCACTGCTACAACATTCGTTCGACTAACAGTAAACTGTTAATGGAAGCTTTAAAGTTGCCAGAATGCATTAATTAGCGTTGCCACCTTGTAAGCGTACTTTTGAGTCAACAGAGACCATATAACATATGTTAAATGGTCTTTGTTGAGTCAATTGCTTAACATTTGTTAACGAAGCGCGCTATTTCCGTTTTAAATAATCGTTGTCCATTTCTTCCTAAGATACCTGTATATTGATGTATATTTTTGGTACATCACTTTACATATTATTTTCTATTGAATTGTAGCTAAAATCAATCACAAAACAGCAAGCCAATATATTTTTTTTCTGACTTAACAGAATTCACTCCCCCAATTTATCTGCAACACATTTGTATTTGGTTTGGTATTTTCTGTATGTGTTCTTGCGGCATTGTGGTATTTTATGCACACACGAGCTAGCCACACTGATTTTCATCGTCGTGTGCAGTTGAAAAGGCAGTAGAAAAGATCAGTACCAAGAAAAAATAAATATAAAAACTCAATACAAAAAAATAAGAGTTTTTCAAGTGCTGTGTGCGTGGATTTATGAAAACTTTAGGGCAAGTGCACGCATATAAACAGCGTGCTTGGCCCCATCACCTATGACGACAGTGAGTTTAGTTTTTCTTCTACCCTCTGTGTATGCGTGAGTGTGTGTGAGTTTCGCTGTTGGCTGAGGTTGAAAATGGTTTAATTAGTAGGCAAAATATGAACAAAACCCATACATAAAATACGCCAAGCCCAAAACGTTGCAACAAATCAAGCGAAACTCAATGAAAATCATAACTAAAGTTAATAAGTGCGCCCAGAAAACACAATTGGAATCAACCCCCCGCGTTTTAATCAAAGAAAAAACTTGTATGTGTGCGGCTGCTGCTGCTGCTGCGGACACTGCTAACAGCGTAGTCTACAAAAATTGTAATTAAAAGTGAAAATATAAAATCGTTTGCACCATAGATTTAAAAAAAATGTTTTCGTCAATATAAAATGTGTGTTCACTTTGGTTACATACTCTATGTAGTGACAGAGAGGCCGCCGCAGCGATGTAAAGTGCGTTCTCTGCTTTTGGTCGCCATCATAGCAGAGACGTTGCCGTCGAAATCGCTGCCTGCCTCCTGTGCGTGCGTGTGTGTATGTGTGTCTAGCGCAGTTAATCCCTTTAAATATTGTGATCCCACGCTTGTAAAACCAATTTCAATCACTAATTATGCAAAATGTGTAGCTTTTTGTAAAAAGTACAGTGTTGCATTGACACACACATGTGTATAATTGAACATACATATATTTATATATGAACGTACATACATACATACATGCAAACATAAAACATTTCAATGTGCAATATGGTGGACAGTGCGTAAAAATCACAACGTCGACGACAACTTTTGTAAACTATTTGTGATTGATTTTGTTTTCGTTACTAGGCTTGGTTGGAAACGCGTTTTTAGATGCAGTTTAACGTAATACATAAGAATAATTGCATTTGACAGTGTATTTTGGTGCTAATTTCGCTTAACAAACGTACATACATACATATTTATGTATGTATAGAGAAATTATGTGCTTGCGTGTGTGTGTTTTTATGTATACGTATACCTGTGCGCGCTTCTGTGTGTGTACATATGTGTGAGTGAGCTTGCATGTGTATTCGACTGAAATTGGAAATTATATAAAACCCCTTTTGTATGCGTGAGGCGCTTTAGATTCGAGCAGCATGCGGCTGCTAAGCTTTAATTATTTACATCAAACACACACACACACACATTTTTGTTTGTACATCTAAGCAAAAGATCAATATGGCAACAGCACTTGACGAAAAACGTTGCCAACTTTGCCAAGCCTTTGTGAAATTCTAATTGTTGGCAAGCCGACAGCGCTAGCACATATCGCCAATCAATAATTTTGCAAACGTCAATTAAAGGAGAAAAGTTGTGACCTAAAAGAAAAACAACAAATACGCACATTTGCACTAATATGTGCATAAGTACATATGTACATACATACATACTGAAAGAAACGGCAACCATTGCTCTCACGCCATGACCAAGATAGAGTCTGTGGTGTTTCTGATCAAGGAAATAACCAAACTTCACAAAACTCACTCTTCTCACTCTGCTATCTGACTCGATAACTCCCTGTTTTTCTGCATTGACGTTGTTGTTCTTTTTGGGGTGGTGGCGGCGGCGGCGCTCCACATTTGCTTCTGAACCTTTTTTCTAAATGTGTACATATGTTGGTGTGTGTGTGTGTGTGTGGAGTTGTTACAACAACCACCAATGGCGAAGCTTTTTGCCCATCGACGAATGCTACGGCGGCTTCCTTTTGTCTATTTGGACGCTGGGAAAAAAACCTTAACCGGAACTTTAACGTCGCTGCCGGCGTCGACGTTTTTCAATATGGCTTCTTTTACTTGTTCAATTTCATCAGTTAATAAAATAATAAAAATGGTGCTTAGTTTTGCCTTCGAATTTCAATAAACGATGTACATACAACAAATGTAAAGGCCCAACCAGCTGCAGAAACAATTTAACTAACGATAGGAAAACATATGCCTTTTCTACAAAACAAATGCAATTTTTTCATAAATGCATACATACATACGCGAATTTGCATGTTCAAGGCATTAATATAAATATATAAATATGTAAGAATTGGTTAACTCTGTTGCTATCGGTCGCTATGTTATACATACAAACTGAGTAATGTATACATACGTTTTTTGTATGTATGCATGCATCCATGTGTGTGTGTGAGTGTGTTTGTATTTTGCGCTCCACTTTTCTATGCAACAAATACATTTTTCATTTCAATATTTTCCCTTCGAGACTGTTGCACAAAAACAACACGAAGACCACTTGCTTTACCTAAAAACAGAATAACAAAATTACATAAATTCGATGCAGGTGCTTTTGTTCAAGGATTATATTGTTGAAATGTGCTTGTGTTAGTGTGCGTGTGAAAAAATGAACTCAACAATAAATAACACGGCAAATAAATGTAGTTTGGTACCGACACTGCAACAGTACAAAATGCATTTCAAACCCAACTCCCACTCGTCGTGCTCGCTCGAATGCTTCTTTCGCTCTTAAAAATCACACTCTTCTTCGCTCTCGCGTCACGCCGCCGCAAGCTCAAAAAGTTACCCCCACCCCGTTGTCCCCTAGTGCCGTTAGGCGTTCTTTGATCACGTAGACGTGTTTGTCATCTGTTTGTAAGTATGTGTTTGTGTGCCATTTATTTGCGCACTGCTGCCACCCGGTCAAACAGTCTACCATACTACACAGGTGCTTAGTTTCTCTAACCGATGCTTAGATTAATAATACATATTTGTACGACAGTAGTTCAAGGAAGATTTTTAACTTTTTTTATTGAACAATTTTCTCAGTTAGCAAATATTATAGGTGCATGCCAAATAGTATGTTTGTTCTTGAGCCAGTTTTTATGCTAACTACCGTTAATTTTCAATTATATCGAATATTGATTAAACTTTGTACAGGTACATACTCGATTTCCTTTTCGTTGCACTCAAATAGTGAGTGAAAAATGGCCGATACAGCATTTTACTCTTCAACCGTCAACAGGTATGCAACCCTGCTTACCTTTTTGCAGAATCCTTAAGTTCATAATCTGATCCATTTGTGAGCACTACACATTGCTTTTATCTATGTATGTTATGTTTTCATCATGTATGCATATTGTATTGGGAATAATTGCAATTTTTTTTGCTATCAATTCCAAAATGTTGACTGATAATGTAATCAAGCAAACTGAACCAACTACAAATGCATTTGCAGTCGGTGCTTGTGTGTGTATATTATTTATTTATGTGTGTGTAGGTTTGTCTCCGATTTTAATGCCAGAAAAGAACGGAATACAACCCCCACTTTTTAACGGTGAGATGCGCTCGCACACACACAATAATTCTATAAATGCCGTTTACTGTTTTGTTTACCTGCCATCCAGTATAGAGAGAGGGGTTGTACAAGCGAGTGTGTAACTTGTTTTGTCCCACTCACTCGCTCTCTTACAATTACAACTTTTTGCTTGCGTTCGTTCATGCGTTGAGTTTATATAGATACGGCTGTCTACTTGCAGTGTTATAACAGTGTTGCCATATTCCAAAAACACACTTGTAACCGAGAGCTCTGCCTGTCTGACTGCCACTACGACTGGTCACACTTGGGAGGCGGCCAAAAACTAGAAAATGGCCATGTTTATTGAGATTGTGTGAGAAGAGTGATTTTTCCAACCCCCACAAAACTGAAACGAAACACAATGCAAACGGCAGTCAATTGAAGTACGTTTTTCGATTAACAGTGATTTCAAACGAGCATAACTAATAGAAGCGTTTATTGAAAAAATACCATATTTAATTGTTAACTAAACGGGATCTAATTTTTTCCACGTACTTGCAGAGCTGAACTAAGTCCAGCAGCCGTTGCAGCATTGTTCATTTAGAATTTTGAAAACGCCACATGTCCGCCAAAGCAGAGGCGGACAATTCAGGCGCCAGCGCCACAGCAAGTGGCGGCGGCGTCAATAGCACCACCAATGGGGGGACTATAACACCAGCCAGACGACTGCGCACACGCAACTCAACTGGCAGTGGCAGCGAGTCCGCCAAAAAGAACAGCAGCCACAATAATAATAACAACAACAGCAACAATAACAATAATAACGAATCAGCTGCAACAGGCAATGATGTAACAGGATCAACAACGCCTGCATCAGGTGGTGCTGGTGGTTCGTTATCATCATCAACTCCAGCAATGCCCAGCTCTGTGGAACGTCCCATGCCCAGTGTGCCGATGAATCATGCCAGCAGCAGTGTATCAGCCAGTAAAAAATATCACAACAGCTGTCCACATCCAACTCCGACGGTGCACAAGAAACCGTTGCACACGAAGCCGCACAGCACCAATAAATTTGATGAGGGCAAGAACGAGGAATTCCACTTTGATACGCCGCCCGAGTGCCCGGTGTTTAGACCCACAGTTGAGGAGTTTAAGAATCCATTGGCCTATATTAGCAAGATTCGCTCCATTGCAGAGAAATGCGGCATTGCAAAGATATTACCTCCAGAGAAATGGGCTCCGCCATTTGCCGTCGATTTGGACAAATTGCGCTTTGTGCCGCGAGTGCAACGCCTGAACGAACTGGAGGCCAAGACGCGTGTCAAATTAAATTTCTTGGATCAAATCGCCAAGTTCTGGGAGCTACAAGGCTCTTCACTCAAGATACCAATGGTGGAGCGCAAAGCTCTCGATCTGTATACGCTGCATCGCATCGTTCAAGAGGAGGGTGGCATGGAGCAGACAACCAAGGAGCGCAAATGGGCCAAAGTGGCCAATCGCATGCAATATCCATCCAGCAAAAGTGTTGGGGCCACACTCAAAGCCCACTACGAACGCATTCTACATCCCTTTGAGGTGTATACCTCTGGCAAAGTGCTAGGAACCGGTGCTGCTGCTGCTGGTGGCGCATCGGCAACGGGCGCAACGCCTGTTAAACTTGAGGATGTTGGCACCGATTACAAGGCCCATGAAATACCCACACGCCAACAAATTGCGCCACCAAATGAGAACAATACACGTCGCTCCAAACGCTTTGGCAATTCGAATGTGGGCTGCGGCCTCAAACATGGCCAAGCCAGGTTGTGCTGCTTCCAATGCGGCTGCAGCTGCTGCTTGTAATATCAAAACGGAAACGAAGGAGGACTTTAAACGGGACCTTCTAAGCAGCTTCAATGCGGTTAATACTGGTGAACGTGGTGCTGCTGCTGCAGCTGGTGGTAACTCTTCAACTGGTGGCGGTAGTGCACCAACACCGAATACACGCGCCACACAAAAGAAGGCCACAACAGAGCAATCACAGCAACCGCTTATCGATCCACTCATGAAATACATATGCCACATTTGCAATCGCGGCGATGTCGAAGAGTCCATGCTGCTGTGTGATGGCTGCGACGATAGCTATCATACCTTCTGTCTATTGCCACCACTGAGCAGTATACCCAAAGGTGAGTCCAAGTCACGATTTATCTATATCTTATATGCACTTCGTATTTAATTTTTTAATCTACTCGTATCTAACTTAAACATTACTTTACTCTTTTACCAGGCGAATGGCTTTGCCCACGTTGCGTTGTTGAGGAGGTAAGCAAGCCGCAGGAAGCATTTGGTTTTGAACAGGCCGAGCGTGAGTACACATTGGGTCAGTTCGGTGAGATGGCCGAGCAGTTCAAGCAAGAATACTTTCGGAAGCCGGCACATTTGGTCACCACAGAGATGGTGGAGCGGGAATTCTGGCGTATTGTATCCTCAATTGATGAAGATGTAACTGTGGAGTATGGCGCTGACTTGCATACCATGGATCATGGCTCTGGATTTCCAACAAAGAGCTCACATTACTTGTTGCCAGGTGATCAGGAGTATGCCGAGTCGAATTGGAACTTAAATAATCTGCCGCTGCTGGAGGACTCAATACTGGGACACATTAATGCTGATATTAGCGGCATGAATGCACCATGGATGTATGTGGGCATGTGCTTTGCTGCCTTCTGCTGGCACAACGAAGATCACTGGAGTTATTCGATTAACTATTTGCATTGGGGTGAGGCAAAGACCTGGTACGGTGTGCCCGGCTCTCGTGCCGAACAATTCGAGCAAACAATGAAGCGTGCCGCACCCGAACTCTTCTCCTCGCAGCCGGATCTGCTGCATCAGCTGGTCACGATTATGAACCCCAACATCTTGATGAACAACGGTGTGCCCGTTTATCGCACCGACCAACATGCTGGCGAATTTGTCATCACATTTCCGCGTGCCTATCACGCTGGCTTCAATCAGGGCTACAATTTTGCCGAAGCTGTTAACTTTGCGCCAGCCGATTGGCTTAAGATGGGGCGCGAATGCGTCAATCATTATTCAATGTTGCGTCGCTTCTGTGTTTTCTCGCACGATGAACTTGTCTGCAAGATGGCCTTGGAGCCAGCCAAGCTTACATTTGGCATAGCCACCGCTTGCTACATAGACATGGCCGAAATGGTCGACACCGAAAAGAAACTGCGCAAATCTTTGCTGGAATGGGGCGTCACACGTGCCGAGCGTCGCGCCTTCGAGCTTGTCAACGATGATGAGCGTCATTGCCAGGAGTGCAACACTACCTGCTTCCTGTCCGCCGTTGCCTGTGAGTGCAACGACAAGCTGATTGTTTGCCTGCGTCACTATACCGTACTCTGCGGCTGTGCACCAGAGAAGCACACACTTATCTATCGCTATACCTTGGATGAGATGCCGCTCATGCTGCAAAAGTTAAAGGTCAAGGCGCACAGCTTTGAACGTTGGCTATCACGGTGTCGCGACATTGTCGATGCCCATACGCCCACATCGGTGACATTGGGCGAGCTGCAGGAATTGTGCAAGGAGGCCGAAACCAAAAAGTTTCCCTCATCGCTGCTTATCGATCGTCTTAATGCGGCTGCCATTGAGGCCGAGAAATGTGTAACAGTTATCCAACAACTGGGCATTAATAAGGTAAGAGAGTGTTCAAAATTGTACACATTTTTCATTAGTTAACATCATTATGCTTTAGTTTAAACTAAACATTGAATTTTCAAACATTTGAATTTCAGGTACGCACTCGCTCCGATCACAATCAGGAGGCAGCTCAATACAAACTGACCATGGAGGAGTTGGAGTTGTTTGTTCAGGAAATTGATAACTTATGCTGTATCATTGATGAGGGCGCCTCAGTGCGCGAACTGTTGGTGTTGGGCAAACAGTTTGTGGAGCGTGCCAAGGCGCAGCTGCAATTATCGTTGGAGGCACTCGAAGAGAATGAGTTGGAGACACTGATCAACGAGGGCAGCTCGTTGCGCATCGAACTGCAGCAGCTGGATCAGCTGCAGAAGCGTCTCAAGCAATGTAAATGGTACAAACGATCGCAGGGTCTGCGTGAGACAAGCTCCAAGCTGACATACAAGGATGTGGAAACATTGCTGCATACCGCTGCCGCTGATCTGGATCCCACTGATCCGTATGTGGATCGCGAGATGCGCAAACTGCAAGCAATTGGTGCAGCAATCGAGGCATGGGAATTGCAGGCAGCTAAATACTTCCGGCGACTCAATCAGCAGCACGAGTTGGCTGAGATTGAACAGTTTCTAAAGTCCGCCAGCGAAATCAATGGGCAGGTGCCGTCGCACGGCATGTTAAAGGATGCGCTGCGCAAGGCACGCGAATGGTTGCGCGCAGTGGAGCAACTGCAGCAGAATAATCATGTCACCTATTGTCACACGCTAGAGGCGATGATTGAGCGGGGTCTGAGTATACCCATACAGCTGGAGGAGTTGGGCCGCATGCAGGGGCATTTGAATAGTGCACATCAGTGGAAGGAGAATACGGCACAAGCGTTCCTCAAGAAGGGCACATTCTATACACTGCTGGAGGTGCTGATGCCACGTGCAGATGCCATTAATATTGACTCGGATCTCAAGCCGCGTTTCCAAGATGATTTCCTCAAGGACAAGAATCCCGCCGAAATTGTGGCCAGCTTCAAACAAGCTGAGGAGCAGGAGCTGCGCGATATGCGCGATCTTCGTCGCCAGAATATGACCAAGAATTCATTGCGCGATGTCTTCTGTCTATGTAAATCGGAATTCCGTGGTCTAATGTACAATTGTCAGCTGTGCCGCGATTGGTTTCACGAGGATTGCGTTCCTCCGCCGACAACAACGCATCCATTGACGGCACAACAGAATGGCAATGGTGGTGGGGGTGCAATTAATGGTGGAGCATCTGCATCGGCGCAAGCCAAATGGCTGTGCCCAAGTTGCGTCCGCTCGAAGCGACCACGTTTGGAGACGATTCTACCGCTACTAGTTCAACTGCAACAGCTGCCCATTCGGCTGCCCGAGGACGAGGCATTGCGGTGTTTGGCGGAGCGTGCCATGAACTGGCAGGATCGTGCACGCAAAGCTCTGAGCAGTCCCGATGTCAGCGCCGCCCTCGATGCCATCTTGTTGCAACAGCAAAAGCGACGCACGGAAAGCGGCAGCGGTGGCGGCCTTGCTATCCTGGGCAACATAAACAGTCCACGTAAACCTCGACGTCAACTCAAGCCGGGTACAAATATTGCATTGCGATCCGAATCAGATGCCGAGGATGTGGATGATGTTGACGATGACGATGATGATGATGAATGCCGGCTGCGCATTGTCGAAGATGGTTATAGCAATGATGAGGATGAGCAGCTGCCCAGATTATCATCATCATCAGCAGCGAATACGCAAGCAAACAATACCAGCGGCAACAGCAATAGCGCAGATCTTCTGAAGCTGCTATCCGACAGCGAAATTGAGAATCTGCTCGAGCTTATGATGGAGGGTGATTTGCTGGAGGTGTCACTGGATGAGACGCTCGAGTTGTGGCGCATTCTGCAAACAATGCCGCCAACAGTGCTGCAAGCCGAGGCCAAGGCCCGTGTGGCACAGCATATGCAGCAGCAGCATTTGCAACAGCAGTCAATGGGTGCAAGTGCACTGACACTGACAACGGGCGCCTCCTCGTCGAGCATACACAGCGGCGCAGACGATTCAAATGATAGCCTGCTTGTTCAAAATAGTCCAAGTCCCAATGCA
Source organism: Scaptomyza pallida (assembly GCA_018152965.1). Classification (NCBI taxonomy): domain Eukaryota; kingdom Metazoa; phylum Arthropoda; class Insecta; order Diptera; family Drosophilidae; genus Scaptomyza; species Scaptomyza pallida. The sequence continues at coordinate 2,145,175 of JAECXP010000116.1, read as the reverse complement.
CAAGCAGTGCGCAATAAGAAGCGACGTTCCAATGACTCTGGCAGCGCCAATGTGGCTGTGCCGCGAAAGAAACAGAACACGCCTAAGCAGACGCCGGGCAAGAAGCAAGCGGTACGCAAAAGCGATAGCAAGGCGAGCACCTCACCTGGAGTCGATGCCGATGCTGAGAATAAGCAGGCAAATGGCGGCAATACCACGGCGACAACAGCAACAACGCCAACAACGCCGGGATCAGCAGCAGGTGTTGGTGGAACAACAGGCACCGGCACAGGGACTGCTGCCACAACCACACCTACCCCAGGCTCGGCTGGGCATAAGAAACGCAAGCGCACCACCACAACCAACAACAACAATAATAACAACAACAATAACAGCAGCAGCAGCAGCAACAACAGTGGAAACAATAACAGCAATGCTGGCGGCACACCAACAGCGGGCAATAATGCCGCCACAACAGGTGGCGGACAAAAGAAGCATGCGCAACGCACACAGCAAACGGCGCAGGAGGATGATGAAGAGGAATGCCGGGCAGAGAATTGCCATAAGCCAACTGGACGCGAAGTGGACTGGGTGCAATGCGATGGTGGCTGCAACGAATGGTTCCACATGTACTGTGTGGGCCTAAATCGAAGTCAAATTAAAGCGGACGATGATTACATATGCATACGCTGCTCCAAGACGGTCAGTGTGGGCGTAGCTGGTGGCAGCAACACTAGTTTAACAGTCACCACAACAACAACCAGCAGCTTAACGTTAAGCACAGGGACACCGGGTAAGCAGCGAACAGCACAATCGGCGCGGTAGAGCGAGTAAGAGAGAGGGAGATCGCGCAAGAAAATGTAAACACATTACAAATTGACAACCGGTTGGCAGCACCATCGATAAATGTTTGCTGAACGTAATCGATAAACTGCTTTCGCAGTGTTTTTACATGCATAATTATTACACACCCACACCCATCCATAGAATGAAGCAGCAGCCGACACACACACACACAGCAACGTTGTTGTTGTGCATGTTATAAAAACAAAAACGAAAACAAAACATTAAGTACGGTATTTACTAAGTGTTAGTAAAAAGTCACTTGAACGTTTTTTGTAGTACATACTTACTAAATACATATATTGCTATCGTTACACACAAAAAACGTATAAAAGAAAATCGACACGAAACGCAGAAAAACCAACACATTTTTGAAAAGTAACTATAAATAAGTGAACTTTCTGTAACTGTAAAATGCAAATAACAAAAAAAATTTGGTAAATGTTAAGAGCCAACAAGCACATTTTACGTTCGTTAAACGTTCTCTTTACATTAAGTTGATGTAAATTTATATATATATACAAACATATATATATTTATAAAGAAATATATATGTATAATTAATTACCATTACCTGCTACTATTAATTTTTTGTTAATTTAATATACATTTTGTGTTCTCTTTTTAAGTTTTGTGAGACGCGCGCGCGTTTTTTTTTAACGTTTTATCTCTTTAAATTTTCCTATACAGAAAAAAATTATTTTCAAAACATTTTTTTTTTTAAATTCTGTACAGTTTTTCTGTTTACTTAAAGCGTAGAGCTAAAGTAAAAGTTGATTGTTATTTTTGATAAATACATTTATTATATCTTCCATAATCGTTATAATGCGATCATTTTTAATACGCGTGACGCGCTGTAATCAATTTAAAATTTTTTTCTTTTGTATGTTTTATTTGTTTTTCTCCTTCTACAAATCGATTTCGATTTGAAACAAAAAATTGTAGCATAAATACCAAGATTAATCTAAAAAAAAAAAAAAAAAGATCATGATATACATTTAAAATAAATAAATTGCAGCCCCCTAGTGTTAAGTATACATTTAAAAACACACACAAAAATAAATAAATGAAAATAAATAAAATGTATAATTTTTAATTTTAAACGTAGTAAGCTAAATAGAGAACAAGCGTAAATAAGTTAAATGAAAAATATAAAAAAAAACAACAAAAAAAACTTCTTCAACGTACAACAAAAAAAATGCAATAGAGATTTAAAAAAAAAAAAAAAAAACTTTGTAAAATCATTTTTTAAGCGCGTGTATAAAAAATTGATGCAACAAAAAAACAGAAAGAAAGAAAACAAAAAAAAATAATTTATCATATTAAGGCGCAAACATTTTATTTTAAATTAAGCTAAAACTGTGTACGATTTTCTTTAAAAACGAGCCCACTTCACACCAACAAATCAATACCTTATATGCCCCTTTCCTCCACAAGACCCCCCACACAAATATGTAATTCTATTATACATATAAATAAATTATATATAAATAGTATTTAAAAAACAAAAACCGTGTATTCTTCTTTGGCAAATGTTAATATATTTGGGTTTAACTACAGGTTATTGCTGTAATGACTTGTGGCATCAACGTTTAATGACCTACGACGGCGCTTCGTTTAACACGTGCACCATGCCAATTGTCGGCATGATATACAAATATTCTCTCCACTTAGTCATTTCCACAATTTATTGTACTTCCGTCTGGCATGGCTGTTGTTTTTGGTTAATTTTAGGCCTAGTCTAGTAATGGGAAGCACCTGGCGTTCTGATAACATACATATTTATTCGAATATAGAATAGAATAGATATCGCTTAGCTGTTTGTAAACACATACCAAAATAGTAGACACAAATGGGCATTTGGTTTTTGGTTATGACGCATTGTTTCGTCACGGAACGTTTTGTTTTTCACGGTATAGGAAATGCAGCTTAATATTCTTAAGGAGTTGCAACAGATTGTTAGTTTATTATCTTTATAAGCCAAATGTGTTCGTTATGTAATATCTTCTTATCGTTGGGCTATAAATAAACTTGTTTTCTCTTCGATTTCAACCTTTTTACTTCAGATAAATGTGGTTTATGATTTTATGTTTAAAGATAAGCTCTCGATACCGTCACAGTCAGCAAAAAAGAAAGGGTATGTCCAAGTCGAGATCTTTCGACCAGACCCTTGTTGGGCTTTTTCGTTTTCAGTACACATTAAATGTTCATAAAACTCCCTCATTAACGTGCATTTTTCATAATGTTAAAAGTAAATCGTTTATCAAAAGTGTTATATAAACGGTCTGAAAGCAATTGGAAATTGCAGAAGGTCGATTAGTTTGTTTACTGTCAGAGTGAGAGCTTATTTATTTGTGACGGAAAGTCGTCAAATTATCGTACGCTTATCAATTTCAATTGAAGTCAAATCATTTAATGATAATTAGAGCTGCATGTTCCATAATCGTTGCGACATTACCACATCACATGCAACAAGTCATGTAATCAAAAAAAACTGAACAATTTAGTTGTCAAAACAACCTTTAAATTGTTTTGGATTTTTGTATATTCTGTTTTATTGTAACATACGCATTGGGAGTATAGTACACAATCGGTTTGGTATTATTATTAAACTTTTCTCGTTGGTTTTGTTAAGATTTTCTTCTTCATTTTTTTTTTTTGGTATTTAGATATATACATATGCATTAAGTTATCAAAAATAGTTTCATAAATATACATACAATACATATTTAGAAAATACTAAAACACATTTTTGTCTATATGTATATAGGACTGACTTTACGGGGTTACATATTAAAATTTAACAATATGCCAATTTTGTTTATGTGCTTGAGGTAACAATAATAATAATAATAATAGTAATTAATTGTTTAAATGATAAAGCTTAAACAACAAATGCTTTACATGTTCTAGCAATATATATTTTTATATATACCTACAAATACATTAATTATCTAATCCCCCAAAAAGAGATTGAACAAAATAGTATACAGAAAAAACAATAGAAAGCCGCTATATGTGTTATGTGTTGGTGTATGTGTGTGTGTGTGTGTTTTAAGTTGTACGTTCTATATATCTAAACGCTGAGATTACATAATGCACGGAAAATCCGCTAGTAAAATCATTGCATCATCATTCGAACCCTGTTTGCGAGTGAGAAAGTCGCTTTAAGAGGCAAGTCCACGCTGACGCCGCTTGACACGCGCATATGGACCCACCGACGGATCCATGACAAAATCATACAGCACACGTGTCCAGCTGGTATGCTGTGGCATCGTCTCATAGAACTCCTTGGCAATGCGCTTCACCTCCGGCAACCGGGAGCCGGGCACAGCGGGAAAATCATGATGCTCATTGTGGTAGCCCACATTGAAGGTGATCCAATTGAGTGGTCCATAATACGAGTATGTCTCAAAGCCCTTGGCAAACATATAATGCTCCGATATGAAGTGTCCTGCCACCGGATGCAAGCCCATTGCCAGTATGGAACCAATTACCAGATATGCCATCGCCTTCCAGCCAAAAAAGAAGACAACAGCCGCATTGAATGTCAACTGTATGATCGTATTGATGATCTCCAGACGTGTCGGTGGCTTTGGATTAATGATCAGTGGTCGGAATATGTAGAAGAACGGTTGCAGGCACACCCACAAAAATTTCCCAAATGTTGTATCGAACAGTTTGGCCTCCAAGAGTGTGGGTATATCCGTATCAATGACTTCATCGCCTTGGTAACTGAAATTTAATAACAGAAACAGTTTAAATTAATAATAAGCGTCATTACTGCCCATAGTATATAAGTTAAGAATTATAAACAAAGTTCATAGAAATTTCTTTTCAGTTATTAACATTATTATTTAACATATACCTAAGTAAAGTGACACACTTTTTTCCAAAGAATATCTATTAATATTTTTTTTTAGCTCTAGTTACGTTTACAGTAATCTTTTCATAACTCATTTACACATTTCCTTAAATGGAAATATGTCTTGAATAATAAAAATCGTCAAGTGCACTTCTATTTCAAGCTTTGCTTGCCTTATCACTCCACACTATTGGCTGTAATAAACAAGGTATTCACGCAACTGATAGATTAGATAAACGCTAGCCAACTTAATCATTAACACCTGTGTCCCAGACACGCGTGAGCCAAAACAACAAACTGCCTTAAGTTTAGTGCATTATCTGAATGACTAGGCATGTGACTCAACTGTTTTGTTGGGGATTATCTTAAAAGTTAACAAAATCAAATCATTGTAGTAGAACAGATTTAAACTGTTCGATTAGCCTAATAACATCCAAATCGCAGTCAAGCTGTTAAAAACTGTAATAATTCTGTAATTCTGTTAACATAACAGACAATGTTGGCGCGGCTTCAAACTGCTTGGAGATTTTCGACTTCAGTTTACCACCTTCAAAGATAAGGTTAGTTGGAAAACTGAATAACTGGATAAGATAGTGGCCAATGAGTATAATAACAAACACCACTCTTCTCTTTTTTTTTCTTTCGCTCTTTCGAGTTTCTTTCAAGTGTTAAATCAATTCAACTATCACTAAATTGGCATTCTAGGGGCTTGGACGAATTGCCGGGCAAAAAATGCGCACACACAAACCACTCTCAAGTGTGAATGACTCAGAAATAGGGGTCGTAAACAATCGCAAACACTCAAACAATACATACGAAAGAACCGCACACAAATATTTTGACGGGCTACGTGACCAATTGAAACAATTATTCAAAATTGATATGCATAAATAAAAACATAGTTAAAACCCTATAAACTTTCAAATCTTATCGCAATCAATAAAGCGCATATCGATGGTGTGTATAGGCAAATCCCCCAGACATTTTCAATTATATTTGTTGTTGACTCACAAATGCGAAAAGTTTTTCGTCGAATAAATACTGATAGTACAAGAACTATATGCGAATATTTGAGTTGTTTTTTCAAAGGCATAAAGAAATGAATACATAATAAAGTCTCTTAAGCCAATTGAAATGTATAGCATTGTACGCTTAATATATGTACATACTAATAAAAGTTAAATAACAATAACAATAAAAAAAAACTTCCACTCGCTGCTAAAGATGTTGCACAGCAACACTGGCGGTCTTGAAAAATAATACATATCGTGTAAACAGAGTGCGGTACGCAGGGAAATCTATCTCATGGCTACGCCCCGGCAACAAACCAAACAACCGGCACGTATCGCCAAGAGCGCATGTGTATTTTTGTGTGTGTGCGAGTGTGCCTCACCGCAATAACGTCATCGAAATCAACAGATCGAATTTTTTAACTCACCGATGATGCTCCAAATGATATTTCTTAAACGATATGCTCATGGGCAATCCAATAGGTAGATTGCAAATGAAGCCCAAAATCCGATTGTGCATGGGACGACTGTGACCGAATGCCAGATTATGTGATATTTCATGCACGGCCAGCATTAGCGAATGATTTAGAATGCCGCCAAAGCAATAGGCCATTAATACTAGCCATGGCCATGACAAGTCCTTGACAATGAACAGCGCCAGTATTTGTGTAAGTACCATAGCGCCAGCTATCCATTTAAAGTTGGGATCGTGTCCAAAAAGTTTCTTAATTTGCGGATATTTCTCGAGTATGATTTTACGACGCGACGCATGCGGCTCTTCCGTATAAACCCACTCGAAATCATTGCGAGACACTTTTTGACCCATTTTATATTTTTAATTTGTACTGTTCTTTGTAGTTGTTGTTGTTCTGTTTGACGGCTCAGACAAAACGCTTTGGCATTATCGACCGAATTGAAAATCACAAAAAAACGTAGGCGTGCTATATTTAATAAACGCTACAGCAACGCGACATCGGCGAGGTGGAAAATGTTAATGAAGCCGCACTAGCAACAATGCCGACAAGACACCCACATACAATGCAGTGTTGGTTAAGGCCTTGACACACAGGGCTGCTGTGCGACTATCGATTGCAAATCAGCTGACCACAAATGAACTGCCAACTTATTAAACTTTCTAAAAATAATGTGGGCCGTTAGCACCTAACAGGTGCAAATTAAAAGCTGTCCGTGTCGACCTCTTCTGACAGCAAAAAACCAAATGAATGCACAGCAGCTGTGTTTGTTCGCCATTTTATACAATAATTTATAATTGTGATCAGTAGTTTGTAGTACATTATTTAAATTTCGTATTTCAAATAATTTTATTAAAATTATGCTCAAAAAACTGTTGCGATGTGTTTTAGGCACCAAGCTGCGGCTGCTGTTGCTGATCTTAATTGCTTGCTGATGTGCAGCACTTTGGACTGCACTCAGTTTTGCTTGCTCTTGCATGCTGTTGTTCTTATTCTTCTTACGTTGTGGTGTTGTGTGGGCGACTGTGGGTCGTCACTTGGCTGACTTGACTTGCTGATCAGCTGCTGTTGATATTTCTAGTCTCTGTGTGGGTGTATTTTGTATATATGTGTGTATGTGTGTGTTGTTATATTTAAACATTAAAGTGTGTACATATAATTTTTGTATTGGTTTTTAATATATTTGTTATCAATAGTTCTAGAAAATGCTAAAACAATGTAGATGTTGTTGTTCTTGTTAATGTTGTGGCCAGTTGCACACACAAATACAGACAGATGTTGTTGTCGTGTTGTTTCCCCGTTTTAGCGTTTTTTGTAGTGTAGACTTCTTATTTGTTGCTTGTTGACGACGCAGTTGCTTTCAATTGATGTTACAGCTGATGTTCTTCTGTTGTTGGTGTAGTTTGGTTGTTGCGATTAGGATTGGTTCAAAGCGATAGCCAGCTGCGATGTTGTTGTTGCTGGTTTTGCTTCTGCCGTTTGAATGTTGTTGTTTTTTCTTTTTTATCGCGTCTTGCCGGTTGTTGGTATTATTGTTGCTCCTGCTACTGCTGCTGCTGTTATATTGTTGTTTGAATAAATATTTGAACGTGATTTTAGTTTTTAGTTGTTGTAAACTTGCTTTAAATTATATTTTTGCGCTTTTTATGCGCAATTCCTTGCTGTAATAGCTCACTCACTTTTCTTGTTTATTTTCTTGTAATATTTTTTTTTTGCTCAACAAAATATTTAAATCAAATCGGCAATATTAGCAGGCATTTCCTCAATAGTAGTATGATAGAACTGTTCAATGTCCTTAAGGATTCGTCGATCATCATCTGTGATGAAGTTGATCGCAACACCCTTGCGACCGAAACGACCACCGCGACCGATTCTATAATACAGATATTTTTATTAAGTTACAAATAATATGTGAAGGCAACAATTATTCACTTACCTATGAATGTAATTCTCGCGGTTCGAAGGCAGATCATAGTTAATGACCAACGAGACCTGCTGCACATCAATACCACGCGCCAATAAATCAGTTGTAATCAGAACACGGGATGAGCCCGAACGGAATTGTTTCATGATAACCTCACGATCACGCTGCTCCATGTCACCATGCATAGCCGACACAGTAAAGTTGTGGCTTGACATCTCCTGGGTCAGCTGATCGACCTGTTTTATTATAAAGCAAAGCAAATATGATTAATAAAAATTATCAAGACACTTTTATGCAGAGTGTACAAATTACCTTAATCAAATGGTTTTATAATTAAATTTTGCTTATGCTTACCTTGCGACGGGTATTACAGAAGATAACCGACTGAGTGATGGACAGCGTATCGTACAGATCGCACAATGTACCCAGTTTCCAGTTCTCCTGCTTAACATTCACGTAGAACTGCTTGATACCCTCAAGGGTCAACTCCTCCTTTTTGACCAGAATGCTAACTGGATCGCGCATGAAGCAACGGCTCACCTCAAGTACATCTGCGGGCATGGTAGCTGACAGCAAGATGACTTGCACATCTGGTGGAAGCATCTTGAACACATCCTGGATTTGATCCTTGAAGCCGCGCGACAACATCTCATCGGCCTCATCCAGCACGAACAGCTTGATAGCCTGAGTGCGCAGCACCTTGCGGTTGATCATGTCATAGACACGACCTGGTGTACCAACCACCACATGGCAGCCCGACTCCAGAATGCGAGCGTCCTCACGGACATTGGTGCCACCAATGCAGGCATGCGAATGCACCTTCATGTACTCTCCAAGTGCCATCACCACACGCTGAATTTGGGTAGCCAACTCGCGAGTGGGGGCCAGGATCAATGCCTGGCATTCACGCACGGCCGTATCGATTTGCTGAAGAATGGCAATCGAAAACGTAGCAGTCTTGCCAGTACCTAAAATCAAATAATTGCAACACAATTTGTTAAGTTAATTCAATAAACTATAATCTAAATCAAAACATATAAGATCTTCCAGAAATTAAAGCCTGTTTTTGCATGAAGTTTTATAATGTTTCATGCGAAAACTGGTTCTAATGTCTGAGCGTCCAATGTAACAACAAAAACAAAGACGAATTTCAATAGAAATGTATAGATTTATTGCATTAACAAACTGCTGTCTGAAACTCTCTATATGCTGATAATATGAATGGTTTTTACATCTTATGCTTCACCAGCACTTAAAATAACTCGTTATTTTCTTCTTTTTTGCAATCGCGGAATAACGCAGTACTATTTAGTGCACAAAAACGCGGTAAAAGTGATCGGAAAAAGTGGCGCGCAAGCGTAAGCGCAGAGAGCGCACTACTCTCGCAAAGAAAGAGAATACTGAAAGAGTGGATTGAGAGAGAGAGCACATGCAGCAAGCAAAAGCGGACGACAGCTGAGTCACCGTTATTGTCGTCACCCGATGCTGCTTTATCGCCCCGAAAACAAATCATTTGCACTTTCGCATTGAGTCAAAAATTTGTTTTTGCACTTTGCGTTGTTGTTTGTTTCTGATATATGTATATTGTATATTGTGTTGCGCCTGTGTTTATATTACTCACCAGACTGGGCCTGGGCAATGACATCGCGACCCTTGACGCAAGGAATGATGGCGCGCTGTTGGATGGCTGATGGCTTTTCGAAACCGTAGCCATAGATGCCGCGCAGCAGCTCCTCACGCAAATTCATGTCATCGAAATTATCGTAGACCTCATGCCAGGTCGACTCGATGACGCCCTCGGGGTCCATGCCAGTGGGACCATCTTGAGGTATTTCACTTCGATCATCCCTGTGAACACCGAAAAAAAAGAGATGAAGAAAATATGTCACAAACGGTGTCAGTAATACAGTAATTATGAATAATTTTCTTTGCTTCGCTTCTTTTTTTTTTTGGTTATGGCGAATCTGCGCTTGGCAACGAATGGCAGAACTGACGACAAAGAGAAGTCAGTGGCAACCACAGAGTTCCAGCTGAAGGCAGGCGGGCGCCGCAGTAGCAGCAGCAACACTTACATTATCAACAATAAAAAATTGACTAGTTAAATTTGTATACGGAATTTCGACGGCTTTAGCACCGTTCTGTTTAACAATTTCTGATTTATTTGTATGTCAAAAATATTTCAACGAAAATTTTTTCTACAGAGTGCACACAAACGTGTTTTGTTGTGCGTGCTGCTCTGCGGTATTTTCACGTATGCGAGCGAATGCCAGTGTGAGTTTTAACGACCGCTAGGCGGCCTTTTGAGCGTCTCGTCACCGTTGCTTTGTGTGAGCGTGTGCGAAAGAGTGCACTATATGTGTCAATGCCAGTGGTAGGGGTAGCTTCTGTAAGTGTGCATGTGTCTGAGCGGTAGAAAGCTATCAACTTTTAACTGCAGTGTTGCATGTGCGTAGTAGTTGAAAATAGTAGTAGAAAGTAGGCAAAAAATTTACACAGGCAGGCAAGAAATATGTAAGCCAACAGGCAAATTTAAGGCGTGTGTTTCAACCACTTGCAATATAAGAAGGGAGCGAATGACTACTAAAAGAGAAGAGAAAATAGGCAGAGCGAGGCACAACCACCAAAGTTTTATGGGATTTACTTGTTTTTCCGCACTTGGAAAATATTTATATCACCACAAACTGTGTATTTAAGTTTAAGTACTCTATTCAAAAGAATCGTTGGCATTGAATGGCTTTAAGTAGTCAATGTCCAGTCAGCGACCATGAGTCAAAGGCGTGAATGTGTGTGTGAGAGAGCAAAGAAATTTGGATTTTTGCAATGATTTCATTGTTGCTGTGATTCGAGCGAATTTATTACTAAGCAATAAACTCATTTAACCTCCCTCGTATATAACTCATCGGGTGTCTTATTTTCTTTGTTATTTATTAAGCCTGTGTCGCTTCCAAAGAAAATTATATACATATGTATATATTTGACCCAACACACACACACACTCGCTCACAATCAACAACCACTGCATTCTCTCTTAAAGTTTTCCGTCTCGCTCACTCTCTGTCATTGCCTGTCACTCGTGCCGCAACGTCCGCCGTCGTGTAAAAATTCTATTCGTTTTGTGTTTCACATTTTGGGTTAAATTTTTCATTTGCAAATTTTTAAACCACTGCTCACTTAAACCGACTTAATTTTGCTAACAAATTTATGCAAACTGCCTTGCTAGTTTGTCTTTCACATTTTATAAATTAAATCGTTGAATAATACTAACATTTTCTGATTATAGTTTGGCACTTTTTATACACGTGCTGCTGATTGTTAAAACCAAGCAAAAGAGGCTCCATCTTGCAAAACTTTTAGTGATGTAAGGAAAACATTGAAGCTATCGATATTTTAAAATCTACTAATCGAAAAATTGAATTCATTTTTGGATATTAAAATATTACAACTCCACCTAATTACTTTGTATTTTTAAATTGTAATTCGGCTTACGAATATTTTTAAAAAGTCGCAAAGCTGCCTTAGCTATAATTTTGAAAGTGAAATATACTTAATCGATATTCCGATATCGGTTCTGCCATTCGACCTAAAATAAAAGATAAATAAATAACATTTTTATAGATACTGTTGTTTATAGTTTTAATATATTTTGATTAAACAAAAGAACAAATTTAAAAATTAAAAATTATTTCAGTTATCAGTACATTGGATGATAAATAAATACTATCGAGTGCAAGTATTTAATATATATTTATTCATTTGACCACTCAAAAAGTTAAGGAAAATAGTACCAGAATATTAACAGCAAGGAGGCGCAGAACTCTAAATTAAATTGAAAAGAATGTGCGAACTTGCAAAATATTGTACTTTTCCGATAATTTTAAGTCATATACATATCGAATATAAAATTATTCAGTGAAATGCAATTACATATCGCGCTATATTCCTTAATCGATTAGATATGGCTATCGATGTTTCTTGCCATCTACAGTCAGTATAATTTCATCGCCGCATCGCATAGCGTGTGAAAAGTGTGAGTTTGTAATAGATTCTGGAAAACTAAGCTTAAAAGAAGAAAATGGTTTAATATGTGCCAATTTTAAAATTTATCTGTGTGTCCTTAAAATATATTTAAAATAACAAACCATCAAAAAGGCATAGTTTTAATAAAAGGACAAGTAACAAAAGAAAGGCCGACTCACTCACACGCACACACTCTTAAATTTGCCGACGGCGTTGGCTGCGCGCATATGTACATACATACATATTGGTGTGTATAAGTGTGCAAAAAAAAAAGAAGTGGAAAAAGTTCAGCAGCCGGTCTGTGTCTCGTCGCCTCATTGGAAGTAATGTCTTGTCAAAATTGGGATGCTGGCCTTGCGCTTTTGTTTGCAAATATTTCTTTTAGAGCAAAAAGTTACAGCATATTCAAGATAAATATGCATATTTAATGTTTGTATGTGCATACCTTCAAAATTGTACATATGGAAATTATAGAATTCTATTTTTAATTTATGATTGACCATCATCGTCGGTTACTCGACCGGCCAGAAAAGTGCTCAAGCAGCGGCAGAAAAGACCGATTCATAACACACACAAACTCATATAAGCAGGCAGGAGACTTGAGATTGTTGAGTCATCGCCTGCTCTCACTCACTCATTTGCATTACGCGACCGGCGATTTATAACGGCCATATATGCCGTCTCACTCGCACATATGCTCCAGCGTATATAAATTTTTTTTGGCATTGCACTCGCTGAGTGGATCGGTGGGTGAGCGTGGTAGCGTCGGCGGCAGCTGTGACTCACGCGCGCTCTGAGTGTATTTTTCTCTCGATTTTCCATGCTTGGAGCCACAAACAACATTTTGCATTCAATCGTTTTTGTCATTCTGTGCAAGTCGGACGTGTTGGGGCTGCTGCTGTTGCAAACGGTTTACCCTCTGCTTACAGTGTGTGTGTGTGTGCTATCTCTCGCTGGCTGTGTTAGTGTGTTGCGTGTGAGTTTTTTTTCTTAAGAAACGGCGAATATAAAGAAGAAGAAGAAGCAAGTTTGATTTCAAATGGAGAATACATTTTTATGATAAGGAGTCAAGTTTTAATTCGTCAAATTATCGTTAATATCTCTACATCAATCTTTTCAATCCTCTCTCATTGCAGTTAAAATAAGTTTTCTTAAGCAATTAAAGTAGAAAATCCCCAAGATTTTCTCTATCTCGCTTTACTAAATATCTTGGTGGCGTGAAAAAGTGTGTATCAACTTAAGCAACACAACAAAATAATAGAAATACAACCAAGTAACGCGTGTGTAATACAGCAAATATACATATTCAATAGTTTTTAACAACCACCGCAACAAAAACAACAACAAATACAACAACATGAGCTGGCAAGATTATGTCGATAACCAACTTTTGGCCTCGCAGTGCGTTACCAAGGCCTGCATTGCCGGACACGATGGCAACATTTGGGCGCAGTCCAATGGCTTTGAGGTGAGTACCGTTAATCTCCAAATCCAACTAATCTTTTAGCCAGCAATTGTTGACTGCGTTTTTAACTCAAGTTCAAGGGTGTGACTGCTTTACACTCTCACACACGCAAACAGCCACACTCTCAGAGCGAAAAAAAGAGAACGAGTGATAAAGAGTGGCATTCACAATGGCAGTAGCCCAGAAGGACTTATGACTTATATTATTAAGTACATTTTTAAATAACTTAGTTGCAATGGGGATTTGAAAGTTTTGTGTAAACCCTGTACTTTTGTGGCATGTAAAAAGTGTTAAACATTAAAATCATTTTACCCATGATGATAATTTGAGCTACAAACATTTTAAGCATTGAACTTTAACGTTTTTTCATTTTATATGATAAATTAATACATTTTTTCTTAAAAGATTTTTGTGTTAAAAAAAAAAACCGAAAATGTTCATCTTTTTTTTTTTTTGTACGTCCGCCATTTAAACTTTTATTTTATTTGATAAAGCAACTCCCACCCTATATGGGTGTGCACCCCTTGCTAGCGCGCTCTCTCTCTTTTTCTCCCTCTCTTTATATCACACATACAGCCGCCTGCGCATCGCGTTTGGCTCTTGTCTTCTTTCGCCTCTAGCCACTGTCTGCCGTTGCTGATGCTGTCAGAGATTTTTTATATTATTTATAGCACAATTAGACATAGCCGGACAAATTAGTTGGCGCTTGAATAGCTGCTGTTTGTTATCAGTTAGAAAAAAAGTCAAAATATTTAATTCGATTAGTTTGTGACTCATCTTATAAGAATCACTCATTATTCAGGTGGATTAGTCACTCAACTGAGTGCGGAGGCAAATATGATTCGTCATTAAGAGTGCATTTGATGAAAGGTGTTTCGCTGCAGCCACTGAGCGAAGCTGGCGAGTGTGTGTATGTGTGCGTGTACGTTTTCACAGCCGGTACAACAGATAGACATATGTGTGCACTTTTCAACACTAAAGTGCACTCTCTTTTTCCACTCGTTAACTGAGGATAAAGAAATTCAAGAGAGAGAGTGACCCTTCTACTCAATTCACCGTTCGCCGCATATCATGAAACCACAAACCGGCCTTGTTTGCTCTTATCAAAAACACACACACACCACTAGCCACAACCAGCGCACTTTAGCTCAAAAGCTTGATGTGATTGCATGTGTATGTGGTTTTATTATCTTTGTTTCCTCTGCCGGCAAAAGAAAAACAGAAACAACTACGACAACCATTTTTATCACAAAACATATAAAAAAATCGCTGAAGTTTTAAGTCGATTGGAAGTGAAACGAAAGAAATGTATCTCAAAAAACGCAACGACAATGCCGCGTCATCAGTAGCGCGTCTACAATTTTTATATGCGAGCCACGTTTTCGCATTTGTTTTATAAGTTTGTGTGTGTGCAACTTCCTGCTGACTCCGCCGTGCGCGCCCAGCAACATCTACATAAAAATATGTATAAAAAGAGTTTGAATATATATGTACATATATTCCACTTTATCCTTTGTTTGTGCGTCTGCTGTTTGTTGTCCCGTTCAATTTTTATATAGGGGTGGGGCTTAGGGACCACTCCCTGTGCTTTGTTGTTTTAAGTTTTTGTCACAAACTCTGTTTTGCCAATAATATTGAAAACTACTTTTTAGATTGCGATTATTCCGAATATAACTACAATTTAATAAACAATTTAATTTTTAGCACAAAAATTGGGTAAAACTGTTTTCTTTCTGTTTGTTTGGTGCAAAAAACATGCCAACATCATCAACCTTCGTTGTTGTTGGCAATTCTCCACACTCACACACGAATATCACTTTCATTTTGAGGTAGCCCCCAACGCTACATACATACGGACGTACATACATATATTGCCTCTTCTTATTTTGTCTTTTACTTTTTCTGTGGCTTATTGCCTTTTGCATTTACTTACTACGTTCGTCTTATATGGCTGGCTGAGTTACCTACATTTTATTTATCTGTGAAATTGATTGATTCGCCACATATTTTGATGACTCATCGTAAAAAAAAGTATTAACTGCTTCATTTAGTTATTTAGTTTTACTTATTGCAGGGATCAGCTGCTGTGCGGCATTGCCAGCATATTTGCTGTTTTGTTCTTAATGTGTTTGTGTTTGTGTTTGTCATGCCGTATAAAGTAAAGTGTGTTTATATGTGTGTGTGTGTTTGTATTTGTGTGCTGGCGACATTCGAGCTCAAAACTTTTGGACGCTTATCAATAACGTGTTTTTGCGTATTACACTTATGGCTTTCAAACATCGCAAAAATAATACAAGTACAAATACGAACATTTTGTGTTAAGGCAATGATTGCAAAAAAAAAAATTACAAATATATATATTTTTGTCCAGACAACTTCTGACAGCCGCAGTTGTAGTTTTTCTTGTCAATTTTTGGTGGTCATTGCCTTTTCTATAATTTATGTGTGTGCTGATTTAATTAGTTGAGTGCTTTTCATTAATTTTTTTAAAACATTTTTGGCATATCTTTGGCATTGTTCGCAAAAACCGGCTTACCAAACTGCGCTCTCTTTGCAGTCACTTGGGGGAGAGAGCGCACTCACATACACACACACACACACGTACATACGTACACTGGCTTTTACGCTCAAATTGGAAACTTCTGGAAAGACTTTTTATTATCAATATTCGCTCTTTGTTTTGTGTCTCTTTTTTGCCGGCTGATATCATTTAATATTTGGTGCATTTAGAGCTGCGACTAAATAAATTAGTAAACGATTAATCATTGTTATTAATTTTTATTAATTTCTTTGCAAAATTCAGTTGTGCTTGACAACAGCACACACATATTCAAATAGACAGGGAGAGAGTGTGTATGTTGTATTTGTGTCCTGCAAATGTTAATGACACTTTGCGTGGGGTATGGCAACGCTGCTTTGCGTAAGCAAACTAGTTTCTCTTTTCCTTTTTTTTTTTTTTTTTTGTTCAACAACACTCAAATATATAAGGGCAAATGGTCAGCCGCTCCTTGCCTTGTTATTGTTGCTAGTGCTGCTGCTGCTGCAGCAGCAACAGCGTGTCTTACATTTTGTTAATGAGTTGGATACGTTGTCGTCGTCCTCTTCATTTCATGGGTGGTGAATGTTGGTAGTGGTGGGTTTTTTTTATTTGTTTCATCTCTCTCTCTCTCTCTCGCTGTATCTTTCTCATGTCTGTTTGAGTGGGTTGTTGCTGATTACTGAGTGTAATGCTGATACCACGTTTCTTGTTAAGGACGCATATTATTAAAATAAAACCCCGTATATGCACGTACGTCTTGGCTACGCAGGACGCATAAATTCCATAAATTTATGGCACGCGTGCGTGACTCATGCGAATTACAGGGTGTCACACATATACAAGCGTACTTTAAGTAATTGCATATTCTTTAATGCTTTAAAAATTAACATTTCTGTTTATTTGCTTTTTGCAGGTTACGAAGGAGGAGCTGGCCAAACTGATTAGCGGTTTTGATCAGCAGGACATCCTTACCAGCAACGGCGTTACATTAGCTGGCCAACGGTACATTTACCTCTCAGGCACAGATCGCGTTGTGCGCGCAAAACTTGGCAGAAGCGGAGTGCACTGCATGAAGACGACACAAGGTGAGTTTAACACTGTTAAATTAACAGTAGAGAAACAGAAGTGACTGCATTTAACAGTATGTAAATGTTAACATACATTTTTGTTCGTCCACAAAAAACGTAATAATAATAACGTAATGGCACACAAAAAGAAAGAATAATGTTTGTAGGTGCAAAGCACTTAATCCCCCCGATAAGTGTTGCGACTTTGCCAGTAGTCCCTAGCTATAGCATTTTGATAAGCATACATATATGGGTCTCTTTTCTTTTTGTTTTTGCAATTCTAATAGCAGGCAGTAATAAAAGATACTAATTTTTGATACTTAACGCCAAGTAACACCAACGAACCTTAGCGAAAAATCTAACTAGCTGGAAATGATAGGAAATCAGTATATTATTTCTGCAGATGTTTGCTCAATTTTTCTACAAAATTGCCACTCACAGACACACACAGAGTTCTCTCTCATAGAACTGGCAAAAAAGAAAACTCACTCAATTTATATTTATTTTGTTTCTTTTACTACACCTTGTGCCTAAAAATGTAGCTGTGAAAATTCTTGGAAGCCGCCGTCAGTCTAACAATATGTGTGTCTCTCTGTGTGTGTGTGTGTGTGTGTGTTCGCAGCCATGAAACGTCGTCGTCGTCGATGTCTTCCATATTTGTCTAGTTTTGGTTTTATTCAATTTATATTTTAGCGGCAACTGTTGCGCGCCGTCGTCTCTGCCCGCTGCTGCAGCAGCCGCAAATCTCAAGGTTATTGCCATAATCCATTTCAAGTGCAAATGTTGCACAGAATAAGCCATAAAAGCGGCCAGCGTGTAGCATATAAATGGAAATAGTAGGCATAAAATTGGCAAACTGGTCTCTCTCTTTCTCTCTCTCTCTCTCTTTGTTTCTCTGTTGCTCTCCAGTGTGTGTATACATGTGTGTGTGTGTTGGCGCCTGGGATTAGTCTCATTGTCCGGCCTCTTGCTTTGTCTTTATTTGGCATTAAATGTGAGCTTTTCGAGGCTTTTGGCATTTGCACAGCTGATCGCACATATACGCACAATCGATTCAAATTACTAAGCACTTGATTTACCACAAATTACACTTTGCTGGCTAAACGACCATCACAGCTTAACCATTGCCATACACTTCTCTTCACAAAAATTGAAAATACAAATTAGTGTGATTGATACGCTTCAAACATTTGAAGGCATGCAGCGTGCAAGTGTTAGTGTAATTTAATATGCATAATGAAATGTAATCTGTACTAACATTTGCGCGCTATCAAACAAAATGTCACATAAACAGCCTTATTTTTTTTTATCGCTATCAGTTATCGATTGACTGACATATTGGCAGTTTTCTCTCTGTCTCTCTTTTGCTTTTGTGTGGGTGTTGGGTATTGAGTGCTTCCAGCTGTTTCTGTTAATTGCAGGGCGCTCTACAAGTGTGCATGCGTGTGTGTGGTAGTCTGTGCTTATCTTTATCTCGCTCGCTCTCGCTTGTAGACATGACACTTAACTTTTGGTTTATTGACCCCAGTTCAAAAAATTTGTTGTTGTTGGCTTTTTGGTCGGCTTTGATTTGATTTGCTTGAAGGCGAGTGTCGTCAATCAATTGGGTTAACAACAATTTGCTGCTGCTCGCTCACACACAATTGATTAATGTGTGTAGTGAGTGAAGCTCCCCCCTTCTCCCCCCTAAAGCACCAGCCACTTGACTCCGATCTGTAACGCGAGATTCGCTTACATTTCTTAGTATTTTAATGTGATGTACATATACCGGAGACTTGTCATTCAATATATGTATAGTTAGTATTGTATGGCCGGTCTGTCCGGTTTTCACCTGGTCCACAGAGTCGCTCTCTCACTCCGCTTCTTCATGGCGCGTTTTATTCATAATAATCTTCTTGCTTGATGATGTTGTGTTAAAATACGGTTAGTTCTTGTTTCTCTAATGTTGCTTTCTCTATCCATTCGTTTGTGTGTGTGTGTGTGTCAACCGGATAAGCAGCAGCTAAAGACGGTGTGTGTGTGTATAAATTTGAAGCCATGTTGAAATAGCTCAAGAGATTTCTTGTTCTGATTAAATTCGTATGTCTTAGTACAGATTGTATGGCTTTTAAGCCTTTGTGAATGCATCAGCGGGTTTTTTAATAACAAAAGTCCTAAATAATATTCTTATTGTTTTTTTTGTCTTGCTTACAGCCGTCATTGTTTCCATCTACGAGGATCCTGTACAGCCCCAGCAGGCCGCATCCGTGGTGGAGAAACTTGGAGATTATCTGATTACTTGCGGGTACTAGAAAATAAAATTTATAAAAAAAAACAACAACAACAACAACTACACAACACCATCAACAACACAGCAACAAATTCGATAAGAAAGCTTAAATGAACTAAAAACTTATAAAAAAAATCAAGAAAAAAGTAATTATGTATTAATATTTAAATTTATTGAAAAAATGCCAAGAAACTTTTTGAGGTAATTTTTGTGGTCAAACAAATCAAGAAACACTCGAGTAAAAACAACAAAAACCAATGTCAAGAAAAAAATATATATAAAAAAAAACATTTACCCAAAAAAAACCTCTTCAACAAAATTATAAATTTCTGCATTATTATATTTAAACATTACATTTTTGGTTCATACGATAAAAATAAAAACAAAAAAACAAAAAAAAAACTCAAAATTCAAGAAATTGTATTGGAAAGTATTTTGTAAGCAAAAAAGAAATAACAACAACAACAACAACGCAAAGCAACGCAAGCAAAATTTTTGAATACATTTTTGTACAGCAATATATAGTACGTACATAAATATATATATATATATATATACACCGATCTATATAAACAAACACACAGACTATTGAAAGTGAGTGAGACACTGACAGGGTGTTGAGAAAGGAAGTGAGAGATTGTGAGAGTGAGAGGGAGAGATACAAGTCAGTCAGGCAACCAATATAAATGAAAATTTATATATATATTTATATATGTAAACTATTTGGAGAAACCATGAAGCTCTATTTTTATGTGGCAGGGATGATACAAACATACACATACATACTACATACATACAATACGTACATACACTAATACAGCCGCCACAGTGGTAGCATTTTTTATACAAGCAAACTTTGAGAAAATGTGTAATATTTAATGAAAACGCAAAAAAGAAATGAACAGTTTTTTAGCCATATTTGAAATATGCTCATCCATTGGTTTAGGTAAAACAGATATACATATATGTATGTTCCCGAAACACCAATACACACACACGCACACATACGTATTCCGTTTTTCCAACCGTCTCATCATCTAGCCATACATATATATTGATACATACATACATACATATAAACGTACATACATACATACAACTATGTGGTCTCTTGCGCCATTTTGCTCTCTGTATGCGCTTTTCATGTTTGTAATTTTTGCTATATTCATACATACTACATTTAAAAAACAACAACAACAACGCTAAAACGTACATACATAATTATCGATAAATGGCAATTAAACATTTGAACGCTGAGCAACACTTTGTCCACCTCCTGCCAGCAGCTTCTGCCTGGACTGTGTGTGCTTGGAAGCGTCACTGGAACATTCATTGCTGAATCATCAACAACAACAACAACACGAATTCGGCAATAACAATTGCCATTAACACATACATTTACATACACGACACAACGTTTAATGCATGCAAACAAATAAAAAGAAAAATATATAAAAATGAAATATACAAAAAACTTAAACTACTTACTACAAATCATACATAAATAAATGGCTTTTTATGTTAGTTAAACAAAAGACTTTTCCAACATATTTCCCTTATAATTTTTACGTAAAAAAAGCATCGTCGAAACAGCAAATAAAAAGTTCATATAAAAGAAAAAACAATGAATGCATAAATATTGAATATAATATTACAAAAAAAAAAAACAAAGTGAGAATTAAAAAACATATATAATACGATACTTTAATACTATTGAAATAAAAAACGGAGCTAGGCAAAAATCCTGCTCATAAAAATTACATTTAACCTTGTGTTTTAATTAGTACCAAAATCGAACACAAAAGCTAAACGTTTGCCAATCGATAGATCAACGAACTCTGTTATCAACTCTGTGACCATTTCATTTGTGTTTGTGGCAAAATTTCATCAACATTTCAGCTATTTGTTTCTTTGTGCTGTCTTTTTCGTTTTTATTAATTAATGCAACAATTCTGTTTATGGAGCTTTGTTCGAGGAAAAATTGTCAACTTATTTATAACTACGCGCAATCATTCTCAATGCCTGACGAAAATGCGCAATTATATTTATAAATAATATACGAAAAAATGTGCAAAACATATACATATGTATGTATTTATGTATTCTGTCTTTTTCGCAGCTGCTGTTCTTTCAGTAATTGTCAGTTTCGACATAATTCTTTATGGCCGCAACATTGACCCAAATTACCAAATTCTTTCACGCCAGCCGGCAAAAATATAAAAATCTTTGCACACTTTATCGGTTGCCTTTTATTTTGAGTTGAGTGTCGTCTCTTGAACATTTGTGCTGCATATGTTTGGCACTTTCGCTTTTTTTCGACAAAATTTCTTTTTTTCTCTGGTGAAAATCAGCTTTTATCGATTGCACAATTAATCACATCATATTATTATTATTATTACTATTTCTGCTGCTGCCATTGACAAAGACTTAGTCTCGCACCCCTTGGCACACTCATTTTATCCACAAGCATTTGTGGCCTGTCTGTGTTTATTGCCTCTTAACTATGACTATGGTTTTTTTTTATAGCTCTAACGGCATCGTTCAAATTGTTTGGCTGCGGGGCAAAAGCAGCTAGAAATCAACAAACAAACACACACATACACGCATACACATGCACATTAATTCATTTAATAAAAAATGCAAATTTTCTAAAGGCACATGTAATTTTTTACGATTTCAATGCCTCAAATACAAAACCAAATTTGATGATGCTGCTGCCGCCATCTAGTATAACTGCATAGAAGTGACAAACGACTGTTGATCGATAACAGCAAACTGTTGATTAACAGCTTTTGACAATTTACATGTATTTTTGGTCCCTGGTAAGTGCATACTGTAATTGTATGCCAGTTCGTAAGTATTATTTGCATAGTGTATAACAGAACTGACTCATAATTTGAATCATCAATGCGATTGCTGCAATCGACAAGCAAATTGTATACAAAGAGAAAGCCGAGTGTAAGCACACCAGAATTTGCAACATATTTATCAACTCATACTCATACGTAATACATACAACAAATAATTTTTAGAAGCCAGTCTGACCCTCCCATACACGCAACTGTTCCACTGATAGCCAAAACAACACCGACCACGGACCCAATCTCAGCCAACATGGCATCAAACCCTTGTAGAGATTCAAGAAACCCTCTTCTCTAACCAGCTTGATCAGACAATCGACAGAGCCCTTATAGTATAAGCCTTTACCATTCTCATCCGTTGGCTGATTCATGACACGCGACTTGATCACATCCGCCGGATTACTCAACACACTGGCCACAAAGCCAGCAACCATTGAGGAGGCCAAGCGCAAGGCCACACCCTCATCCATATTGAAATACTTCTTAAGGTTACGCTTGCACACATCATAGGAGCCCACATCGCCCGCCGTCATCAGGCAGGCACGCATACAACTTGGACCAACACCACGCCACATGCCAATCACGCCCGACCTCCGATAAATGGAATTCAGCTCGCCAAAGGTGTATTTGGAACGCGGCTTCAAGCCCAAGGCGCGACGCCTGCCCTCCATTTGCATGCGCACCTTGACAATGTCAAAGGGATTGGCCAGAGCCTGGGCAATGCAGCCGGCCGCACTGCCACACATGAACGCATGATGGATCCTAATGGTCTCTCGATTCTCTGCATCCGTATAGATGAAACGACGCCGAAAGATATCATACAGCATAACGCGCAGCGAATTGAAAATGAAATTGCGCCAGACCATTGGGGGGAAGCCGGCATAGAGTGCCTTGGGGCCCTCCTCCACAACCAGGCCCCGTAAGGTGCTAAACATGTTACGTGGCTTGCTTCCCGTCTTCTTAGCCTCTTCGCCATGGACCTGCATACGTGTTTTGCCCACATCCAAGGGATAGACGCATGCTTCCGCAAAGTTGGCGCCAATGAACGTATTGATATACAATTGAAGTAAATTTCGTACCGTTATCTGCTCCTGGGAGTTCGCCACATGCTTTGGAACTCTGTCATAAAGTGGCTTTAAATGCCAATAGTTATTTTCATCTTTATCCATAACAAATACCAAAAAATTAAATTTCAAAAATAAATGTGTGTGTTTACTTTGTTTTGTTTTTACTTTCTGATAATGACAACAAATTTTCAACACTAATCTCGAAAACGTTTCGATTTGGTTTTGAATATCTAATAGCCCTCATTACCACGTAAGCGACGGATCTGCTCGAAAGTCATCCAGAAGACCATGGTCCAGGGTCCCACGCGTATCCAATATGGCAAGAAGCCCTTGTACATTGCACTTATGCCCTCCTTTCGCACCAGCTTGGTAAAGCAGTCAATGGTGCTCTGGTAGTGCAAGCCACGTCCCCTTGCGTCCGTTGGTTGATTCATAATGCGTGACTTGACCACATCTGCGGGTGAGCTTAATGCTGCACCCGCGAACCCTGCTATCATTGCCCCCATAAACTGTATTAGTCGATTATCGGGCATACATAGGTTAGTCATCAGCCAGCGTTTGGCCAGATCATAGATACTAACATCGCCTAAGAAAGGGTTAGATTGGATGTAGTTGGGAGATGATGGAGCAACATTTTATTCTCCAAACGAAGAGAAAAATAAAGAAATTCAACATTAGCTTAATATGTTTTAGCATTAAAATAACGGTTGAATTTTCATATATCGAATCTGAAAGCAGTGCTCTGGGAATATACTGCGTTGTAGGGAAGTTCGTCTGTCTTATAATAAAGTTACCTAAAAGATTAAACTAGAAACATAATGTCTTAAGGCTATAATCAAGTTAAGATTCTACTTTAACTTAAATAATAAAATGAAATTCTAGCGTATTTCTTCCTGTTAAGACAACAAAACAAACATTTGCAAAAGTCCCCGATTACAAAAGAATAGAAATCATATTTCTTTTAGATAGACACGATAATAACGAAAGCTTTCTACTTAATTAAGCTGTCTCAAAGGGAATTTCTTTACCTTAATTTTCAAAGAAATCAATCGTAGAACAATTTGCTTTCTTAACTATAACCCCTTCTTGTCCACTTACCTATTGTCATGAGAGCCGCACGCCAAATATTTGGCACAGTGCCCTTCCACAGACCGGGAATACCACCAGTGCCATAGATGGATGTAAATGCCTGATATACGTTGTGTATCCGTGGCGGTTCACCCAACAAACGTCGCTTGCCCTCCATTTGCATTTGCACCTTGATCAGGTCAGTGGGTGAGGATGAGATGCTGGCAATAACGCCAGCTACAGTGCCACAGATGGCGCTGCGCGTAAACGTTAGCTTTGGCTTGCCATCTTCGCTGTCCGTTATGATAAGCTCTTCGCGCAGTGCATCGTACGCATACATTTTAAGGCCACTGAAGATGGCATGACGAAGCAACATGGCTGAGACGCCACCATATAGCTTAGTAGCCCCCTCCTCCCTGACGATGCCCATGGCAGTGGCAATTAGGCCACGATACTTAGCACTGGGCGTGGCTGTGTTGACACTCTCGCCCTGAATCTGCATGCGCGTCTTGCACACATCCAGGGGATAGACAAACAATTCGGCATTGCAAGCGGATAGAATGGATGTAAAATATAGTTCGATAAACGGCGTTTTGGTGTTCGTAGATATATTCCAAATATTGGGACGTCGAAAGGGACTTCTTTTTTGTGCAACCAAATTTGTCGCAATCTTATAAAAATCCATCGTACATTTTGTTTATTATAATTTTGAGTCCGAAATGCAATATTTTAAAAAAATTTTCTGTTTTGAATTTATTTAAAAACTTAAAGTTTTACATGTCAAAAATATTTAAAATGTAAGGAAAACCAGATATAATTGTAATACAATTATTAATTCCTAAGACATTGTTGAACAAATTGTTGGATAATAAATATTATGCATATATTCAATTATATAACTGAGACTTTTCATAGATTTATAGTGTTTTACCAAATCAAAAAAAAGAGTTCATTGAACTGCAAACCGGAAATATTCGGTGAAATACACATTAAATGTTTTATAATTTTTTTCAACTTTTTATATCCTTAATTCATGAAATGTGTAAAAATGGGTATAACCATAAAGTATTTATATTTTTGATCAGCATCAACAGCCGAGTCGATATAGCCATGAACGCACCGATCTCAGAGACTTCAAACCTGAAACGTAGAATGAAAAGTACAAGTTTGCTTAAATTATCGATAACACTTCTGGTTTTCAATATACATACACATGTGATCGATAAACAAATCTTAAACTTATAATTCTAAAAAGGAGGTTTTAACTATGGATAAAATAATAAATGTTTGATCAAAATCGGTTAAGAAACAGATATGGCAGCTAAAGTTTGGTCGTTTTAATCATTTTAATTCAATTAAAGATAACCTAAGAACTTCAATTTTGATGATATTAATATACAATAGAAGAGTGAAAATTAAAAAAAAATAAAAATTTTGTTAACTGTACTTTTGTACTTTTTGTTAGGGTAAACATTAACTGCTCTTTTCTTTTATAGTGGTGCAACCTTGTTAAATTCCACCGCAAAAACAAAATATAAAGTTCCCAAAACTTGATTTAAGCCACTTAAAAGCAGCAGGGAACTAGACGACTTGTTTGTTGTGTACTAGTTGGTCTCATATCTAAGTATATACATACATATGTGTATATGTACATGTATATAAAAAGAGAAATATATTTATATATAAAACAAAAAAAAAAAACAACTGGCGATAAGGTAGATACGGCAAATTAAAGCGAACGAAGAACTTGATGACGATGACATTGTGTGCACGCAAGAACGACCGCGCCCCGAAAAGAACGAAGAGTGTTGGTTGAGAGAGAGATAGAAAGGGGCCGGGGAGATTGTGAGGGAGGAAAGTATAAAAAGGTAGGTGGTTAAATAAACTGCTTATTGAAAATAATGTAGATGATGTTTATGAAGTATGTGTGTGTGTGAAATTCTTTCCTGCCGTGCATGCTACCCTCAAATGGGTGCGGTTCTTGGCCTAGTCAGGGGAGTAGTAGAGCCAGCCACTTTGTCTATGCCGTCAAATGAGTAAATGACTGAATAAGTGGCGCTGTCAGTCAAACCCCCCCTCTCCCCAGGCACGCGCCCATACATATTACACCTAGTCGTAAACATTATGCGAAAAATGCGCATTTCCTTTACACCCATACACTCCTACTCCCTGGCTGAAGAGTGTGTTTAGCACTTTTGTTAAATGAATGCGGCATTTTGTGGTTGGAAAAGAGTGTGAGAATGCCTGTAATAGGGGCAGGCACACGTGCTCCTACTTACTTACTTATGTGCTTACGAACTGCTTACTTTTCAAGTGCCTTCAGTATTTATGAATGTATAAGAGGAATTATTATAATGCTAATGTAACCTAATATTCTTTGACCAACTGACCAATTTATCAAACAACTTTGATGTATGTTCAATAACATAGAATCATAGAATATAGCCACATACATATATACATATATGTATGTATAGTATGTATTTGTAATCATATCATTTGTTGACTGGACAAACTGTACGGTAATTTGAGAGTTTGTTGAACTGCAACACGCGAAATTGAAATGCGCTAAAAAGTTGCAATAATCAGCTGAAAAGCTCAATGAAAGAATGAATTAACGAATGAGCCAAGTGAATCATAGTTAAAGGTGAACAGTGAATGCTCTACAATTTGGGTTAAATCATAGTTTAAAGTATAGGAAAGATCTAAGACATAATATTTCTAGGAATATAAGTATAATTACAATCTTTATAAGAAGTTTAATATTAAATCTATAGGAAAAAGCAAAGTTATTTAAAAAGTTTTCTCAAACACTTAATGAAGCGCGCTTTAGAGTAGAAATACCCCACTTAAAGTAGGGTATTGACTTCATATTGAACCTTTTGGTCGCAGGTTCGGGCATTATGGATAGCTATAAAGGTTTTTATTCAGTGCCACGACATTTCAAGTGAAACAAACTCCAATTACCAACAGCGCCAGCAATCCGAAAAGCAGCAGGAATTGCGCAAGATTACAAAGAATCCAGCAGGTAAGTCGTGGGAGTCATAAAATAAAGATTCGGGCGCTCTGTTTCAATGATTCTTGCCACACTTCCAGAGTATAAAAGCAGCTTGGATAACTGCAACGGAAGTTAGATAAACGGAAGCAATGGTCAATTATCTACATTACTTGAAGTTGCTCCCGCTGCTGATCTTACTGGTGAGCTGTTTGGCCCAGGAGGAGCACCAGTTGGAGGCGCTGCATCGTAATAAGCGCACATTGACCACAATATGTGTGGAGATCAAGCCAAGTGGGCCACAGGAGGAGCCATATTTCATGTGCAAGGGCACAGATATCTCAAGGGGTGGCGCTAATGCATCACCTCCTCCATCACCACCACCACCAGCAGCCACCACCACCACCACAAACACCGGAGCAGCAGCAGCAGCAGCCGATGCAGAATTATGCACCACCAGCTGGACAAATGATACCAATGAGTGTACAATATGCACAGACGCCATTTCAATCGTTTCCCAGCTTTGGAGCTGGGTTTTTTCCCATCATGCCCAGCTACGAAGAGTCACCAAAGCCAGCACCACCATCCCAGACGTCTCAGACGTCCCAGACGTCATATCAGAGTCAAGCGCCAGCAGCAGCCGGCACAGGCTCTAACGAATCGCCTGCAACAAACTATGGATCCGCTGCTGCTCCCTTTGCGCCTGCGTCTCCTGCGCAATCATATGGCCTGCCAGCAGTTCCTTACCCAGCTACAGGCGGCACACAGCCAACTAATCGCGGAACTGCAGTTGGGCCAAGCGCAACGGCCACGCCCAATTCATATGCTGATGCAGCGCCTCCGAAATCGTCGTCAAATGCCCATAAATCCCAGCCAGCGGCGGCCAATGGCAATGCGTATGATGCCCTCTTAGGCAGTCGTCATCGTATGCCACCCGCGGAGGATGTGATGAACATGCCGGATGTGGGCTTCCGCCACGAGGAGCTGCGCCGCACCATGGAGCCCATGGTGGGTGTTGCGCCACCGCCATCCATGATGTGGACACCATTGGCGCAGGCGCAGTTCCAGCAACCACCATTGCCGCCATACTACGATGATCCAGTTATGCGCACCTTCTACGCCAGCCAACAGGATCAATATGAGCCGCAGGTGGCACAGGCGGCACCCATGGAACAGCTAGTGAGTCAAGCTGCACCCGCCTATGCACCAGCATATGCAAATGCCCCATCTCAACAAGCACCACAGCAACTGCCACAACAGCAACAACAGCCTGTTCCAGTTTCGTATGCCGAGAATCCCAAACACAATCCAGCGCAATCTCTGCCAGCGGATTCATGCACTTCATGCAGCCGTTCCTGTTCCTCGTTCGATTCGTATAATGCACCAGCACCTGCTCATTGTCCCAGCTTTCAACCCGTCATCATAGCCATGCCCTGCTATGGCCAACAACAGCAGCCCACACATTATCTGGCTGTGCCCGGATCGGGTGCACAAGCTCCACAGCGTGAGCAGTTGGTGGGCAGTGCCTTTGGTGGACCATTTAGCATGGCTGGACATGACATGGGCTCGCCGTTTGGAATGAATCAGCATTTTGGAATGTCGGCGCCACAGTTGGGCTCCGGCTATGGCATGGGTCCACAAGTAGGTGCTCCATTTGGCATGGCACCAGTTCTGAATCCCTTCGGACCCTTTGGCCACCTAAATCCGTTCAATCCCTTCAATAGAATCCTAGGAGCAGCTGCCGCCTCAACGACCCAACAACCACGTCTGCGACTTTTTGGAGCATCCGAGGAGGCAACAACGGCTGCTATGGGAGCCGTGACAGGCACAGCAACTTCACCAGCTACACCATTATTTCCCAAAGCCTTTACACTCAACTTCGCCAGCAGCACTGTGGCGCCACCTACCAAGCCGAGCACAGAGTCAAGTGATGTAAGCGTTGGCGCTTCGAGTAATCCAGATGATGCAAAAAAATCAGTTGAAGATGTCGAAGACGATGATGATGATGATGATGACGAGGGCGAGGGCGAGGAGGAGCAGGAGCAGGAGAATGAGAATAATTCAGAAGAAGTCTCTGCACCACCACAATCTTTGGGAATTACTAAATTTGATCCTGCTGCTCCACGAGATCCCGACATTATTGAATCTCTGGAAAATAAGAATCTATCTGCCGGCCAACTATTGGATAAGGGCGTCAATAAGCTAACGAAAGCCGATAAACGCAAGCGTCATAATTCCCGCAACAGTAATGCCTCCTCACAAAAACGCAAATATCTTCAACGATTGTAAATCTTAACTAAGTTATTAACTTTAAGTTTGAACACTTTGTGCAACGAATAATCAACTTCAAATCAATAAAACTAATTAAGTTATCTAACTCATTAAAGAATTTTCAAGATGTTTCCCATTACTTTATTAATTATGTTTTAAATGTTGGTGTTGAAAAGTAAAAGATATAAGCTTTTGAGTCTTAGCGCTGTGATTGACATTTCTCCTAACATTTTTCCTTTTAAAAAAATGTAAGCTTTCTTAAGAGCAATGTTTTTTTCGGAATTATTTTCTTGTAAAACGTTATACCAAACTTAAAATGTATCACGAGCATATCTTCTTAATATATATACACTAGTAAGGGCCCCGCTTGCTTCGCTGCGCCAATAGTTTTTACAAAATTTTAGCAATATATGTAGAATAAATAAATTAGTTAATGTTTAACACCATATTAACAAAGTATTTAATATTCTCTTTTTCACGCCACCATTGAGGTTGAGAATCAGACGCGTAATTTTACTTTGATACCAAACGTATCATATTATATTGGGTTTATGCAATGTCCGTCATGGTGTATGTCCGTCCGACCGCCCGCCCGTCCGTTTGAGCGCAACTTTTTTCAACACCCTTCAAGCTAGAGGTTTGCGACTTTGCAAATATCTTGGTACATACCAACGTCAGACAAAGTGTTAAATTTGGCTCTACGACCTTCGGGGCCTGGGAAATCGATAACAAATCGATACACCTCGATGTGCAAATCGATGAAACATATATATATCACATTTCCCACAGTTTTAAAGCTATACTCACAAAATTTGATTGGAAGGTAGATGCTGAAGTCTTACAAAGATATGCATCAAAACTTTGGATGCCAAGCCCCCACTGATACCGCCCACCTTCTAACATCTAAAAACTCTATATCTTTTTCAGTTTTTGGGCTAGAGTCACCAAATTTGGTAGAAACATTGTTAGTGACATCCGTAACCGATCCTTATCCACCCACCTCGTAAAATCTGAAATTTCTATATCCTTCCCAGTTTTTGCGCTAGTGTCACCAAACTTGGAAACATTGTTAGTGACATCCGTAACAAATGTGCAATATTGCATGCCACGCCCACTTATACCGCCCACCTCAAAATCTTTCTCAGTTTTTGCGTTGGAGTCTCCAAACTTGATAGGGAGATAGAAGGTGCCATCCGCCACAGATATGCATCACAAATTTGAATGTTACGCCTACCCCTTCTGCCTGCCTTTTTATACCCAAAACCCCCATACGTTACAAATACTTTCAAACTTACATATGTGCTTTGCTTGCTTGCTCGAATTTGTATATCAACAATGTTTGTGTGGTACGACTTTACGTCTGAGTTAGATAAGCAGCAAGTTAGCAAATCTACCACTATACAAAGATGTTCAAGATTTATTAGTTTCGCGCAAAGGGCTCGATATAAAAAACAAATACAAATTGAATGTATGTACATATGTATGTAAATATCTATAAAACTTTTTTGCATTAAATATACATACATATGTATGCAGATTACATTTTATTAAGTTTCTATTTGTTAGTGCGTTTGTTTTTGCACGGTATATACATATATCTGTGCTTGCATTTTTTGTTACATATATGTATGTACAAACCAATGTAAAATGAACGTACATACATGTGTATGTATGTACATATGTACATGCGTGCATTTGCAACACCAACCAAAGTTACAAATGTCAGATCGAAAATTATATCAAAACAACAATGGCAATAGGTATTTGTGTTTGTGTGTTAAGTTAAGTAAATCAATTGTCAAAGGCACAAAGAAGAAAGAGAATAACGGAGACACATACACAGCGCAAGTGTTTTGTTTTTGTAAACTGGCGATCGCTTCTATAGACGGCAGAAGTGGAATGGGTTTGTTTTGTTTTTGTAAACTCGGTGGCGTTCAAACTCACAGCTTGTGCGACAATGAGGCGCCAGAGTGGTGCTCACTTTCAACCTAAATGGAATATTATGTGAAAATTTCAGCCTTCTAGCTCTTACCGTTTAGGCTGTGGGTCTCTCAACAATCAGTCAGTCAGTCAGGACAAACTATTTTATATATATAGATACTAGAAAACCCGGCGAACTCCGTTACGCCACCCCGTTTTTTTATACATTTCGTTTGGGGATTAAAATATGAAGAATGAAATTTTTGAAAAGCAATATTTTTATTTCATTAACAGCAAGAAGTGTAAAAGCAGAACTTAAGCGAAGACAGCCAAAATATAATAAGAGAAAATGACCGATTGAGTACGCGAAGATCATTGGCACCATACAATCGCTTGGCATTCCAATATGATCCCACTGCGAGCTACAGTGATGATGACAATTTAGATATTGGACCAATGACGACTGTATGTCGATATTGCAATGCGCTAAAGTTTAAAAGAGAAACGGCGGGATTGTGCTGCGCAAGTGGAAAAGTCAAACTGAATCCATTACTTACACCACAACACCCACTGAAAGCATTGTTCGATGGAAGTGATCCCGATTCCAACCATTTTTTCCAACACATCCTTGAATACAATAATTGCTTTCGCATGACTTCATTTGGAACTAATATCATTCGAGAAGTCGGCTTTATGCCGACTTGCAAAGTGAAAGATAAAACGCATACAACCAATTATCATCTGTGTAAACACTTGTTGCTGGCTTGCATGTCTTGTGCGGTGGCCGATGTTCGCACGTCGTCCTCTAGGCATTTTAGACTATGGACAGACTGGAGAATTAACCTCAAATGCACAATCCACATAGTTTACACAGATCAACTTACCACCTTCAAGACAAATGCTTGCTGTTGAAATTTAATAAAAGTTTGCACAATAAACGTGTTTCCAATTGAACTGTTAACAAACGAATAACTTTAACCTCAAAACTGAACAGATTACAATTAGAAGCTGTCAAACAATGTAACGACATGTAATCGAATGGTTGCTTTATTAGGGATTTTTGTAAAAAACTTTCCCGGTTTTCCTGCATTTCTGTTGAACATTTTCCTGAATTTTGTTTGTCGTAAAACTTCTACTGGCTCTAAGCTACCTCCCTGCCAATTTTCACCCAAATCTGTTTTGCCGTTCTTGAGTTATAAGTGCTGTAACTAACACGACTTTCTTTTATATATATAGATATATGCAACATTTCTAAATATTTCATTTCTCGCACAATCTTAGATACATTTTGGTTACATCGGTTCCGCATATTCCAGTGTAGTTTCTTTAAATTAGATAAATTGTGCGCAAAGTTACTCAAATCGCTTTGAAAAAAAGTTACTATATTCATCGAATAAACATTAAAATTTGTACATTCGTCAAAGAGCTTTCCTGCAGATCTGTGTTTTGGGTACCATTTACTTATTGGTAATCTAAAATACAAACTCAGTCCACGTTTGCTTAAGTTGCATGTGCCCTCAAATTGAAGGATGGTTATTCCAATCTGGTTTTCAACTTTCAATACCTCTGAATACGCGTTCCAGCATTTAAATTGAATCGTATACTCCAACTGAGCCAGTATACAATCTCCATAGTAGTCCATAGAAAGTTGATTGACTGAGCACGTCATATTAAAAACCTTTTCAAAAGTATAACAACTCATTTCGCCACTTTTGAAATTTTTGGCAGTGTCAGACGTTTCAAAACTATTGCACAGTTTTGCAAAGCTTATTACAATCGGAACGAATTGAATCAACATTTTAGTACTCTTAAGTCACGTTCAAACAGAGCAGCAATATTCTTGCTTAATAGAAAAATAGCTCCATACTATCGAGGAAATTGCACATTGCTGATATTGTATGATCCCTAAAGAATGCGCCGTTGTACGCTTTTGTACTGTTGTAGCTCTGCCTCTCTCTCTCTTTTACTCAGTTTTGTGTATAAGATCTTAAGCGCTCTTTTATACCCTCAACCCATAAAATGGGTAAATAAGGGTATTATGGCTTTGTGCAAATGTATGTAACAGACAGAAGGAAGCACCTTCGACCCCATAAAGTATATATATTCTTGATCAGCATCAACAGCCGAGACATAGCCATGTCTGTCTGCCTGTATGAACGCGCCGATCTCAGAGACTATAAGAGCTAAGGTCTTCAAGCTTGGAGCTTAAGCTCTCTTATACCTTAAGCAGAACAAATTTATTAAAATAAAATTATTTCAAATTATCGATGACACTTCTGGTTTCCGATATACACATGGGATCGATAGCAAAATAATCTTGAATTTTAAAATTGTGAAAACGAGATTTTAAGCTATGGGTTAAAAATAAACATTTGTAAAAATTTTATCAAAGTCGGTTAAGAAACACCATAGATACCGCAGTTAAAAGTTCGGTCATTTTGGTCAATGGATAAAAAGTATTTACTAAATACACACAATTGACTGGAAGCGTTATGTATGGGGTTAAGGGTATGTCCTAATTCTTCTTACTTGTTTTAAAATATCGTTTATTGTTTTGGAGGAAGCAAAGTAATAAAATCGTTCTCTACTGCCATACAATGTGGAAAAGGAAGTGATTAGCTTGTGTACATTTATAATGATAAGGGCTAGGCACTTAATTGGAATGTGAGAAACAAACCATAAAAAAATATAAATTATTTATTATAACTTTAAAGATTTGTGCGTATTATTGGTAAGTGTTGATTTGTGGATTAATTCTTGAACTGGAGAATTGGTTACATCGCGAAACGAATACATAAGTTACAAGCTTATTATTGATATTACATTTAAAGCTGAAATTAAAAATTATACAAGCAGGCAGTTGTCTTCTGGAAAAAAGTTTAAGGGAAAAGAATATAAATTATCATACATTATAATGTTATGTCCCACATAATAACCTTGTCCCTTGATCTGGGCCAATAATGTTTATGTAGGATAAGCAGTAGAACTGAGCTGTCGGTCTTTACGATACAGCCACGACCGGCAAAAGGAAATCGGGTGTGTGCACGCTCTGTTGATGGCTCGCCGGATGGGGTCGTGGTCATCCTATACCCTATCAAATCTCACCTTTTCTGTCGCGCTTCACAATTTGTCACTCTTTAAATCAGCACTGTACTTTTGTATATATATTTTGCTTGCTCAGAAAATAATATACGTTTGGGGTAGTATTCTGTCCACTACAACATCGCCTTAAACACTATTTTGCTTGTGCTAGAAAGTTATGAATATAACTTAATGATATAAACCTAATTTGGCCAATTTAATTTGGTCTTTAGCGACTCAGCTCGAGATGTTGATCAAGAATATATATATTTTATATTATCGGACATTTTTCTTCTATGCGTTACACATTTTATGACTTAATTATAGGAAAATGGTACAAGTTTGAAGTATTTTTACGATTATTTAATTAATTGAGCTCAGTCCGACTTTGCCTTCCATCAGCAAGAGTTGTCCGCTCATTCTGCACATGATTATGGGGCATAGCATAGATAAGTTTCCTCCAAAACTGTGGATCGTCTCGTTTGAGATAAGTATTTAGTTTTAAGTATATCCTGAGCTCAGAGTCCAAGTCATTAAAGTCTTCTACATCCGGATACACGATTATAATTAAGCGTTTGTGCTGGTCAATAGAGGTGGCCTGAATAGCCATACGGAACTCAAACCGACCCCAGGATGATTGCACAAAATTCTTAGTCATCAGGATAATAATTCTTTTGGATTCATCAATGGCTTGCATTATGCATGCTGGAATTGATTCACCAATTAACCAGTCACGCTGATAGAAGCTTAGCTTGAACTCGCGAGAACAGTTCTCCAACTTCTCAACGTATTCCTCAATGAGTTCCGAGTCCAAGTGTGAAAATGCGAGAAATGCATCAAACTTAAGGATTTTGTCACTTTGTGGTTCCGGGTGGGAAATGCAACTAACACAAAGATTGCGTTCATAAAGCCACATAATCAGAGGCTTTTTGAAATACAAATATACAAATATCAAAAAACAAATTCCGATAATGAAGACAAGAATTAATGTTGTGTATTTCTTGATTGAAAAACATATATCATTTTTATTTGCATAGTCCATTAAAGACATATTTTCATTATAGCAATTCATACTTTCATAGTCTTTAATCTGATCAGACATTCTTGCAACATATAGGATAAAAGCTTCGTTTTCACAATTGCAAATCCATGGATTTCCGGAAAGTTTTAGTTGTAAGGTTGATGATCTTTTGGATATATATCCCAGCACATGCTTATCAAGAGATCCTATGCTGTTATTGCTTATATCCAAATAGGTTAAATTCGGTGGCAATTGGTTAACATCTATACGTGTTATTTGA
Organism: Scaptomyza pallida; assembly: GCA_018152965.1. Taxonomy (NCBI): domain Eukaryota; kingdom Metazoa; phylum Arthropoda; class Insecta; order Diptera; family Drosophilidae; genus Scaptomyza; species Scaptomyza pallida. The sequence goes on along the minus strand of JAECXP010000116.1, from coordinate 2,109,160 downwards.
TTATTGCTAACATGAAGTTCGTTAAGATTAAAATATCCATATAAGGTTGAGTTTGGTAACATGGTAATATTCTTGTTGTTCAAGTAAAGTGTTGAGCTTCCAAATATTGGGATGGGAATTAGTGGAAATTGTGTTAACGATTCACTGCTGTCACAATCAATTATGAATCTCATTTCTGTACGATTCAAATTACACGTGCAGCCATATGGGCATGGTTTTTCGTTAATGTCAACACTGAAGCTACAAATGTTGTTTACCTTAATGCAAATAAATGCTTTTGTTTTAATACTATCGGGACCTTCGTATTCGTTGACGTGTAGAATAGCTATTTTTTTGAAATACCTTTCTACGATTTTCAGTAAAACGTTTCCTTGCCATATAGGATGAATCTCTAAATATTCAATATTATTTTGTAAAGTTAAAGATCTAAATCAAAATGAACAAAAGAAAATTATTAATTTCAACTTTAAACTTAATATTGCTTTAGGCATACCTCAACCATTCAAAATCATAAAATGTTGTATTTGTAAGCTCCAATGATTTTAAATTTCTTAAGTCTTGAAATACTTCTGAATGAAGAACTATTATGCAATTGCTGATGACAATTTCCGATAAATTTATTAGGCCATTAAACATTGTGTTATTAATAACAGGCTCCGTTGCATAATCTTGTCCAACAAATTCAAATCGTCTTAAGTTTATCGCACCACTCAAAAATGTAGGTATAAAATACCAAGCGTTCGTGAAACGAGGAGCATTCATAGATATTTTAAGTTCCTTTAGTTGCGTTATATTTGTGAAGTAAACCTTTTCACATTCAAAATTATCAAAATTATCAGGTATATATATATATATATGCAACATTTCTAAATTTTTCATTTCTCTCAAAATCTCATACTCATTTTGACATCGCATCCACATATTCCAATGTAGTTTCTTTAAACTAGATAAAATGTGTGCAAAGTGACTCAAATTGATATGATGATAAGTTTCTATTTCCATCGAATAAACAGTCAAATTTGTACAATCTTTAAGGAGCCTTTCTGCCTTATTGTGTTCTGGGTGCCGACCCCATGTTATCATAAATTTGAAATTAGAATAAAAACTCTGTAAACGTTTGTCTAAGTTGCATGTGGCCTCAAATTGAAGGATGGTTGTTTCAATGGCTAAGCATTTAAATTGAATCGTATTCCCCAACAGAGCCAGTGTACAATCTCCATATTTAGTCACATTTTCATCGACTGAGCACATCATATCAAAAATATTTTCAAAAGTATCACAACTCATTTCTACTTTGACATTTTGGGCAGTGCCAAACGGTTCAAAACTATTACACAGTTTTGCAAAGATTATTAAAATTGGTAGAACGAATTGAATCAACATTTTATTGTGTACTGACACGGAACAAGTCTTGGTCCTCTTAAAAGTCAAGTTCAAACTGAGCAGCAATATTCTTGCTTAATAGAAAAATAGCTCCATACTATCGAGGAAATTTCACATTGCTGATATTGTATGATCCCTAAGGAATGCGCCGTTGTACGCTTTTGTACTGTTGTAGCTCTGCCTCTCTCTCTTTTTACTCAGTTTTGTGTATAAGATCTTAAGCGCTCTTTTATACCCTCAACCCATAAAATGGGTAAATAAGGGTATTATGGCTTTGTGCAAATGTATGTAACAGACAGAAGGAAGCACCTTCGACCCCATAAAGTATATATATTCTTGATCAGCATCAACAGCCGAGACATAGCCATGTCTGTCTGTCTGTATGCACGCGCCGATCTCAGAGACTATAAGAGCTAAGGTCTTCAAGCTTGGAGCTTAAGCTCTCTTATACCTTAAGCAGAACAAGTTTATTTCAAATTATCGATGACACTTCTGGTTTCCGATATACACATGGGATCGATCACAAAAGAATCTTGAATTTCAAAATTGTGAAAACAAGCTTTTAAGATATGGGTTAAAAATAAACATTTGTAAAAATTTGATCAAAATCAGATAAGAAACACCGCAGTTAAAAGTTCGGTCATTTTGGTCAATGGGTGAAAAGTATTTACTAATACACACAAATAACTGTACGTGTTATGTATGGGGTTAAGGGTATGTCCTAGTCGGGAATTCTTGACTAGAGCTTTCTTACTTGTTTTAAAATATTGTTTATTGTTTTGGGGAAGCAAAGTAATAACATCTTTCTCTACTTCCATACAATGTGAAAAAGGAAGTGTTTAGCTTGTGTACATTTATAATGATAAGGGCTAGGCACTTAATTGGAATGTGAGAAACAAACCATAAAAAAAATATAAATTATTTATTATAACTTAAATGATTTATGGTCACTATTGGTAAGTGATGATTTGTGGATTAATTCTTGAACTGGATAATTGGTTACATCGCGAAACGAACACATAAGTTACAAGTTTATTATTGATACTAGTAAGAGCCCTGCTTGCTTTGCTGCGCCAATAGTTTTTACAACATTTTAGCAATATATGTAGAATAAATAAATTAGTAAATGTTTAACAACATATTAAAAAAGTATTTAATATTCTCTTTTTCACGCCACCATTGAGGTTGAGAATCAGACGCGTAATTTTACTTTGATACCAAACGTATCATATTATATTGGGTTTATGCAATGTCCGTCATGGTGTATGTCCGTCCGACCGCCCGCCCGTCCGTTTGAGCGCAACTTTTTTCAACACCCTTCAAGCTAGAGGTTTGCGACTTTGCAAATATCTTGGTACATACCAACGTCAGACAAAGTGTTAAATTTGGCTCTACGACCTTCGGGGCCTGGGAAATCGATAACAAATCGATACACCTCGATGTGCAAATCGATGAAACATATATATATCACATTTCCCACAGTTTTAAAGCTATACTCACAAAATTTGATTGGAAGGTAGATGCTGAAGTCTTACAAAGATATGCATCAAAACTTTGGATGCCAAGCCCCCACTGATACCGCCCACCTTCTAACATCTAAAAACTCTATATCTTTTTCAGTTTTTGGGCTAGAGTCACCAAATTTGGTAGAAACATTGTTAGTGACATCCGTAACCGATCCTTATCCACCCACCTCGTAAAATCTGAAATTTCTATATCCTTCCCAGTTTTTGCGCTAGTGTCACCAAACTTGGAAACATTGTTAGTGACATCCGTAACAAATGTGCAATATTGCATGCCACGCCCACTTATACCGCCCACCTCAAAATCTTTCTCAGTTTTTGCGTTGGAGTCTCCAAACTTGATAGGGAGATAGAAGGTGCCATCCGCCACAGATATGCATCACAAATTTGAATGTTACGCCTACCCCTTCTGCCTGCCTTTTTATACCCAAAACCCCCATACGTTACAAATACTTTCAAACTTACATATGTGCTTTGCTTGCTTGCTCGAATTTGTATATCAACAATGTTTGTGTGGTACGACTTTACGTCTGAGTTAGATAAGCAGCAAGTTAGCAAATCTACCACTATACAAAGATGTTCAAGATTTATTAGTTTCGCGCAAAGGGCTCGATATAAATAACAAATACAAATTGAATGTATGTACATATGTATGTAAATATCTATAAAACTTTTTTGCATTAAATATACATACATATGTATGCAGATTACAATTTCTTAAGTTTCTATTTGTTAGTGCGTTTGTTTTTGCACGGTATATACAGATATCTGTGCTTGCATTTTTTGTGTGCTTGTGCTTGTTGTTTTGTGTTTGTGTGTTAAGTTTTGTTTAAATTCGAATATTAGCAAGTATGTAGATAAAACCACCTTTGTAACATATTCTGGTGAGCAAAACTCTTCTAGGCGCACCAAGTTATGTTTTAATTGTTTTGTTTTAAATCAATGACACAAACAAAAAGAAGCATTGCGAGCCCAACAACAACAATTACAACAACAACAAACGCTACTTGATTCGAAAATCAATTGTCAAAGGCAAAAAGAAGAAAAGAAAAAAACTCATGTGTTTTGTTTTTGTAAGCTCGCAGGCGATCGCTTGTACAGACGGCAGAAGTGGAATGGGTCATGTGTTTTGTTTTTGTAAACTCGGCCGCGATAGCTTGTGCGCAGACGGCAGTAGTGGAATGGGTCATGTGTTTTGTTTTTGTAAACTTGGTCGGCGTTCAAACTCACAGCTTGTGCAACAATGAGGCGCCAGAGTGGTGGAATGAGGTAAAATGATAAACGCAGGACCTTGATTTGTATTTGAGGTACTCGAAGGAGTGGTCAAAATATAAAATCCATTCTTAGTGCTCACTTTCAACCTGAATGGCATATTTTGTGAAAGTTTCAGCCTTCTAGCTCTTTTCGTTTAGGCTGTGGGTCTCTCAACAATCAGGACAAACTATTTTATATATATAGATAAATCTCGTGTCACAATGTTTGTCCTCAATGGACTCCTAAGCCACTTAACCGATTATAATAAAATTCGCTCACCATGTGCAGTTCGATCCAACTTGAGAGATAGGATAGTTTAAATCTCAAATTATAGTCGCAATTTTAATTTATTGCTAATTATTTGTCTGTTATTATTTGACAGTCCTAGAGCTGTGTTTTGCAAAATCATAGTAGGCTACATTTAAAATTCAGTAGGAAAAATAATTCTATTCAACGTATAAATGAAATTATTTAGTTATCCGGCGCGATACAACGCGCTACAACAACTAAAATAAATTAAAAAATTTTTTTTAAAAAAACAAAAAATTCATCTTCTGAATAAAAACAGTTTTTTTTTTACTATTTAAAATCGTACATTTTCAAAATGCCTGCAACAACAGAGGAGCTACCTCTATGCCGTCAAACAAGTAATTTAGGCAGAAGAACACGAAATACTAAAAGCCAAGTTTTTTTTTTTTCTTTTTTTTTTTTTAAAAAAAAAAAAAATTAATATTTTTTTTTTTTTTTTTTTTTTTTTTGGGTTTCGGCCCCGCTGGTGGGGGGTGTTTTTTTTTTTTTTTTTTTTAATTTTTTTTTTTTTTTTTTTTTTTTTTTTTTTATTTTTTTTTTGTTTTTTTATTGTTAATTTTTTAATTTTTAAAAATATTAAAAATTTATAAAAGATTTTTGAACAAAATTTTCAGTCACTATTAGAATTGTTTGAAGTAACTTTTTGCATCAAAACGCATCAAAAAAAAGTTTTGAAAATAGACCTTTGCAAGAATTGAAAACTTTCAATGGGTACTTAATGGGTTATGAAGAAATATTGTATTATTAAAACGAAATTTAAATGACCATTTCCATTGATACCAAACTTTTTATAAAGTTAGTTTAAACAACGAGTAGATTCAACTTTTAATGGTGTCTTAATTCTTTTGACCACCCCTGCATATACATATTAGCATAAAAAACTACTTACTAATAATGTGAAGTTACAAAACTTACTTTCTTAACCACAAGATAAAGTGAATATTGTTTATTTTTTATGCTGCGAACTTCCCACAACTAAAATTTAATAAAAATAATATTAGTGAAGTATTGAATATTTAATTTTTCTTGCATTTTAATAAACTTTCTGAAGATGTGAGTGGAAATCAATATTAATGATATTTGTATTTATTCATCAAAAGTCAAATATATATATTTATACGAAATTAAAGCTCGTTGAGTGTATACAAAACTGCGTGCATGATGTTTGCTTATATTATCTAATTCAGTAGTTTTGTACAATTAGCATTGAATTTAAATTATTTAATCTGCACGCCTTATTTCACTTATAATTTCGCATTGCTCATACTCTTCTTGCTCCATCAAACACAGCCAACTACAACAACTAAATACGCAGCCATATTCAATGGCCAGTTAATAACTGATGAATAAGCCAATGGCCACCACTTAAGGAAGTGTTTTATATAGATACCTTAGTGTATATTTATGCAGTTTTCTTCATATGCTTGTGTGTATATTTATTTGTTTTCTTTGATGTACTTCCGTTTGATGGCGCACGTCTCTATGAGTAGCAGCTACGCTTCACGGATCAAACAGGAACACACTAACGTATATACTATATATGTACACTCACCAGATATATGTGTTCAGCTGAGCTCAGGCTCAGTTAAGCTCTTTGCTGCAATCTGCTGATTTGCCATGTCAAGCACGTAACACAATTTAAATAAGCCAAAAAAGACAATAAAATACAAAAGAAATAAAACAAGTACGAGGGCTCTTGTCGAGAGATCACGACTAGCAGATACCCTGAGCTTATCTCAGAAATTGGTCACAAAAATTCAACACTTAAACATAACTTTCAATTGCCAAAGCAAAAGTTTTGTTTTGAGCTCTATAATAATAATCCATTTTAATCTAGAAACCTGAACTTTACTCGATTTTAGTAAATTATTCCATACAGAAAATGTTTATGCTTATACCTTATAACTAAGCTTCAATTTGCGATATATATCCGCTGATTCTTAACAGATTTTTTTATCCATAGTGTATGCAATTTTCTGTTATCGATTACATGTGTATATCGAAAACCATGCTGTCGAAAGTTGGAAACAAACTTTAACTATTTAGGGCTTAGGCAAGCTTCAGTTCCAAATCTAAAGTCCTAACTCTTATTGTCTCTGAGATCTACGCATTCAAGCAGACAGACAAACGGACATGGCTATATTATCTTGGATAGTGATATTGATAAAAATATATATACTCTATAGGGTCGGAGACAGAAGTTACATACATTTGCACATAACCATTATCCCCTTTTTCCCATTCAATGGGATTAGGGTATAAAAATGAAAACAAAACTAAATATAAATATATTTAAAGCGCAACATAAAATCAATTTAGGCGTAGAGTCAATGTACTTAGTACCTGTCCAATTGTTAAAGCTCGGAGTAAGTTGAGTAAGCATTGTCCAGAATTGGGCACAACTGTTGCGCTTGGATTTCTATTAACCGGGTTAGAACATACGCTTGCGAAATCCAACACAAAGTCAATGCTGTCTCATGTCTTCCATCAAAATAAATGAACAGGTGACAGCTTTAATGCCGATTGTTGAATGCTCTTTAGGAAATATGAACAAATTTTGCAGCAATAAAAGTTAGCTTTAAGTCCTTAATTAAGTAATTCGATTGCAATTTTGAATATAGAAATTTTGGCATGTTAATTTTTAATTTATTTTTAACTTAAGGTTGGAAGACATTATTCAGTTTTCAGATTGCTAAAAAGATTTTTTACCTATTATTATTAAACAAGCAATTTATTTTTTAAGTGGTCAAGCATTTTCCTTTCTTTAATCACACACAAATTTTTTTTTTTGTAAAGCATTCTTAACCTAAATATTTGTCTGGAATGTCGACCCACTTATTATTTGTTGTCAATGCATTTTATTAATAGGGTCAAAGTTGGCCCACTTTGCCATGTGTCACAAAGATCACATCAATGGGAATAGTGCTGTTTATGGGCAGAGTATCAAAGTGCAAGACTTGCACTTTTCTTAGCTACTTGTAAAGAAGGTAAACGTTCAATGCAATCGGAGCTCATCGAATAGTTACAATTGACAATTCGCGACGCGAGGTTAAAGTTACAAGAAGTCAACGCAAAATGCTGAAATCCTGGAGCTGCTTGATATGCAGCTGGATAGCCCTTTGGTTAGTTGGCTCCACACAGGCCATCTTACCTGTTCGCACACTTGGCAACAGCATAGGAGAACCTGGCCAACCTTTATACTATCTGATGGCCGATACGGGCTCCTCCGTTGGACCCAATGATGAGCTAAAGCGTACGAATCGATCGCTCATGAAATGGTGGGACGATTTGTTTGGGCAAAACAATTGCAACAATTGCAACAACAATTTGTTGTACAACAACTTGGCGCCTGGTTTTCCATACAACAACAATAACAACAACTGCAATGGCTTTCAGCTGCAGTCTCTGGATTCCTTGGATCCCTTCAAGCAAATAAAGTTGTTCAAGAAACTGCCCGATCTGTGGGGCAACAACTGTGCTCAGTGCAACCAGTGTGGGGGTCAGCAGCCCATCAACACCAACTTTGGACCTATCACAGATCCTGCCTATGGCGGTGATAGCTATGCGCCCGTACCACAACAGCAGCCAGCAGGGCCCGTGGATTACGGACAGGCACCGGCAGCGCCATCTAGCGTTGGTGGTTATGAAACACCAAATAAGGCATACGATGGTCCAGGTGACGGTGATGCCGGCTATGTGGCACCAGCAGCACCACAACCAGCACCAGCACCAGATAGCTATGCTGCAGCACCGGAAACGCCCGAGTATGAGGCACCAGCGCCTGCCGCACCACCTGCCTCCAATTATGAAGCACCCGCACCGACACCCGCCTATGAGCCCCAAGCTCCAGCACCAGCACCTGAGAGCTATAGCAAAGTGGAGGAGTATGCACAACCCGCCAATAGCTATGGCGGTGGTGCTCAGCAACAGCCACAAATTGTCTATCAACCTATTATTTATTTATCCGCACCGCCAGCTGTAAAGGATGAGCCGAAGCAGACGGAACAAAGCTATGAGGCAGCACCACAGCAGCCAGCCTATGAGCAACCACCGCAGATTGATTTGCCCACTTATGCTCCTGCTCCTACGCCTGCTCCGGCACCGGCACCGGCACCTGCACCACCCGCACCTTGCAATGCTCCCGCCTGTGCTGGTTATTTGCCCATCTTGGGAATGCCACTCTATGGCTATCCAACACCCCAAGCATTAGCACCACCAGCATCCGCACCAGCCTATTACCAGCCAGCACCACAGCAAGCGCCAGTCTATTCTGCACCACCAGCTCCAGTCTATGCACAACCACCACCAGCTCCAGTCTATGCAGCACCAGCAGCACCACAAGCTCCAGTCTATGCAGCACCACCCGCACCACCAGCTCCAGTCTATGCAGCACCACCAGCTCCAGCTAATAGCTCACCCTGTTGCCAGACACCCTTGCGATTGTCTTTGGTGGATCAACCATATCGCGTGGCACCCGAACTGTTCCAGGAATATCACTATCGCTTGTCCCTGGCCGATCAACGGCCATTATAGTTGATATCCGACTCCATGATTTGAAAGACTAAACTGTAAATAAAATTAATCAAAAGCTGTTTGCATTGACAACTTTCTTGGGGGGGGAGGGGGCGGGAAGCTTACTTAGTTATATGTAATATGATGAAATTAAAAAGATCAAAGACACTTACATATATGAGAATTGGGAAAATCTTTTAGTTTTACAGGTTGTTAAAGTTAGCCCGATGAAAAGTAAGTATCAAGTAAGATGCAATTCAACATATAAGTTATATTTCATGTCTTTAAATACAAAATATAAATGCTCTTGGATCAACTTCCTTTTTTCAAAAATGGCATGTGTGGCTAGCTCAAATGTATACTATTTATAGCTTGTATCACACACTTTCTAATATATTGGCAGTAAAATAGTTGCAAATTTTGCAAGTCAATACATGAAATATTTAAAGGCCATTATTTGTTACACATATTTTTTTATGGAAAACTCTACATCTGGAGATGTTGTCTTATAAATAGAGTTAAATTTACATTGTTTTTTTATTAATCATATTTACAGATTTATTGAATGATTGTATCTATTTTCTGTAAAGAGTTCTATTTATTTCTGCAAGAAGCTTCTAACTTTTTGAGTTGAAATAATCTATTCTGTCGTAGAATAATATAAACGAAAAAGGAAACATCGAGAAATTCGAATAAATGTGTTAAATAAAAATAAAACTTTTTTCTTTAATTTATCATCTCTTTATCATTTTTATAAAGTTTTACTTATATTTAATTCATATATGCCAAAACAGAATACCAATTTAGAACAACCCTAATTGACGGATTTTCTATACATTTAATCTCAAAAAACAACATCCACAACAAGGTTCTTAAGCAGCTGTGCATATTGAGTCCACTTGGACTCCCGTTCAGTTATTGGTACAGTTGTGTGCTGTGTGTACCAGTTTGATCCACAACAAAGATGCAGTGCTTATCAGCAAAGGGTAAATACTTAAACACTCTCATATTGTGTCAGAGCTGTCAAGGTTCCCTGGGTCTGAACAACATCATTGGTTTGCATTTATCGCAGCCAGTTCACAATACGTACGCCTTTTCCTGTTATTATTGCGCCTCTCCTCTCATAAGAGTATGTATGTATGTACATACGATGACATCGGCATGAATTTGAGCTGTAATCACTTCAGAGTCAGTCAGTTGGTCGTTGGCTGTTCTTCATTTTACTCACATCTATTTCCATTTTCAATTTCAAATTCAAATTCCATAACAAATTGCACAAGATAAACACAGCGAGGAAAAGACTTCCTCCTCGTCTATGCGGGCAACAGAGATCGAGTATCGGGGTTTTCGAGGGGCTCGGAAATGCGATAGTGCCCATGACCATGACCGTGACCAAGTGAAAGTGGCCTGCAGTTAGCACACACACACACACACAAACACATACACAGCCGATCACTTGAGGGGTAGGGTAGGAAGGCCTGCACTCAGCTGGCCATCAACGTCTTACTTTGCATGTGGCACGCACTTCTTCTGGAAAAACGCCGCTTGCCGCCTTGCTCTTTATCTGTATCTTTTGTCTGGTTGGCGTTGATCGTTTGCTGATTTGCAGCTCGTTGTTCCCTTGCATCCGTTACCAAAGCGTGACGTATGTATGTGTATATACATATGCATATGTATGCGCATTCATATGTACAATATGGAGTTGTTTACATAATCTAATCGCCTGTTGAGTGAGCAGAAAATATGGTTAATAAATTAGCGTTGAAGATCTCTTGGCGTTAAATCGTTGCGTAACATACAAAGTGCTTAACATATGAATATGCCGCTGATGAAGTAACTGAAACTAAAACTAACTGAAGCGATAAATGATCATGTCATAGACCAAATGAGATCCATTCAAATCGCAACGGTATATAAGAAAGAGATTTCTAAATGTTAGCTACTACGTATTTTACAATGTATATAGATTTGATTTGATTTATTGCTTATTAATCCTAGTGCTACAAGTTCATGCACTAGTCACATTTTAAAATTGCTGTTTAAGAGTACAAAATATTTGCAATCAGAATCTTAATAGTATTGACTATAGGTGTTACTCTCATAAACCTAAATTAATGTTGTTATTATTATTATGTATCATCAAATATGTTGCTGTAAGTATGATTTAAGCTTAGATCAAAAATCTGATGTGCTTCTTATTGTCTTAATTTCAAAAGGCAGCTGATTCCAAAGTCAAGCACCCTATACGGAAAAGTGCCTGTCGAAGGATGCAAGTTTAGCTCTTGGACAAATAACATTGCAGGTCCTTAACGATACCGCAAAGCGTAATATAGACAATTAAAATAGATCCCTAAAACTCATTCTCATTGAATATTAGGCAGTATTTCTCTATAAACTATTTATTAGGTAAAAAGTATTAAGTTTACAAGAATATTTATTGATTCTTTGTGAAAAGTTGATCTGATTGGGGTTTTCTGGGGTTTTCCCAATCCTTGTAACAAATGTTGGGTCACTAATTATTTGATGAATTTCTCAGAATATAATTATTTTTGTTTTTAATTTTTTTTTTTTGCATGCGGATTTTAATTTAAAAGTTTCTCATTACTCATAAAAATGTTATAGCTTTTGTTAAATGGTATCAGTTAACAATAAGCCAATAAATAAATAAATTATACAAATTTTTAGCTACTGTCCTTCGCATTTTATAAAATATTTATTAGAATCGATTGGTAGTATATACATCTTATTTCTACCTTTAATGCAATGAAAATACTAGTCTTTATATTGTCATGTTATGGTCAACAATTTAATTTTCTTTTCATTAATTGGTTTTTTCTATACTGAAGTGTTCTTAACTGATTATAAAAAACTTACCCGGTAAGCGGAACAAGATTGGAACAGTTTAAAGACAAAATATACCTTTCAATTCGTCAAAAAAACAGATTAGATAGCCCACAAAAATGAATTATAAAGCTATTTAGATTTCATGGCTGTACAGAGAAAAGAAATGCTTGAAGCATTAAATTCGACAGAAAACGAAATGAGACATAAAATGCGTCATTGGATTTATATGCGGGTGTCAAAAACAAAAATCAATTATAAAGCAGGCGCTTATTATGAAAAACATGTTTTATAATTTTAGACAAGGTCAATTCTGATTGTAAATATATTAAGTAAACACATGTCCAAAAGCAGTATGTGCTATACTTCAAAAGCTATTTTTTTTAACTCTCTCAAACTAACATAAAACTTAAGCAAAATAAACTTTGAATAAAATATATTAAATTCCATTTAAAATCTGAACATACATATTATTATGTAGAATATTATTATTAAAAATAAATTGCATACTAATCACATACGGGCTCTAATATTTTAATATATTTATGTATATATAGAAACACATATAAAATAATTCGTTAAGAATTTTTCAACTTATATCGCGAAAGTTAAAGCTTTGTAGCTATGCATGATTTCAATGCTAGCTTGAAAGATAACTTGCCATTTAATTTCTAAGTATTTTTTTTGCAAACAAGTCATCAGCATGTTTAAGCAAGCTATCTTTAACATTAAGCTGTATAATCAATAATAATATTTTCATTGATTTTATTAAGTAAAAGTATCTCAATACATACATCGCTTAATTTTTGTAAAGCTCTACATAAGTTTTTAAGAGATTTATTCAAGAATAGCTCAAAGCTCAACAATAAAGAGCCATTTCAACACGACTCATAGATCACAAGTTTGTGCATGATCGCCTTTTGGAGAACAAAAAACTACCCCACACAGATTTTTTCTTGGAAGCTGAACAAAGATGCTGCCTTGCTATTCTTGAGCATAATTGGATGAGTGAGTGAAGCAGAAGAACGATTTGAACAAAATTTAACAGCACATAAACAAAATATATGCCACAACATGTGTTTCGGTTTGCACTCTTGTCGTAAATGTTGAGAGTTTTCGTTGCTGCTGTCTTGTGCTTTCCACTTGCAAAGCAAGAACCGCATGCCGGGTCTCAAAAATAGCGCCAATGCTGCCGCCAACATTAATGCCAAATGAAGCGATCTTTTTAAGAGCTTGTTTTGGGGTATTTGGGCTTTTAAATAAGGTTTGAAAAACGTATGTTTCGTTTTGATTTTGATGAAGTTAGCTTAAAGATTTAAATTATTTTGCATTTAAGTTTTTCTCATTTTTAAGTATTGTATAGTGTAAGGCGTTTTCGGTTACATTTTAGTCATTTTGTTTATCTTCTTCTGTGTGTTTCGAGGCGTTGGACTGTAAGGCAACTGGTGAATGCTTGCCTGTGGCATACATACATCCATACTATGTATTTTTGGAGTGAGTGTATGAGTGGCAACCACTGCGTGCTGCTACTGTAAGGGGGGCCATTTGTGGCAGTGTTGCATGTGTTTTGTGGAAATTTTGGTTTTTTGTATATACATATGTAGATTCGAAATTTAAATATAATTTTATATTTATGTAACGGCTTTGGCGGTGAGTAATAAATTATCAACACTCGACCAAAATGAATAATCACGTAAGAAGACTAAAGTTGAGAATACTCGACTGAAAGATACCCTAAACCAAGAAGAATTCAAATATTCTTAATGGGAGAAGGCTCGACTTGAAGATGCCCTGAAAAACAAAGAATTTATGTGCATATTCGTAATGGGGTCGGAGATACTGTATTGTTGCATACATTGCAAGAAAGCCATTGCACCCTCTTTTTTCACAGGCATAGGGTATACCAAAAAATGTGTGTTGTTGGCAATTGCACTTGTTTTTGAATCTACAAATAAATACATATATGTACATATGTATGTTATTATTTTTACTTTTTTTGTTTCGAGTGGGAGTGATAAATGGATAAAGAATTAAAGATTTTTAATATTTGCAAAAATTTATTTGTCTCTTTATTAATCTTTCTACATATATTTCATTGTAAATTTGTGAAATTTTTTTTGTTGATATTATTATTTAAGACAAATTTATACATTATGAATGTTTCTGTTAAGGTTTTAGTTGTTTTATTTCGTATTCTTATAGGTTACAGAATATTATTATTTGTAGTACAATATAGTTTTATCGATGTATATTCTATTTATCTCCAATTATTAGAATAAGTCTAAGATTCTTAAAATAATTAAAACTTACAGCAATTTTAATATTTTTATCAAAATTTATGTCAATTGCTTATTGCGAAATATAAAAATATTTACATAGCCAGCATTGCTGTGATCTACTTAATATTTTAGTTGAGCTGTCTCCCGAAATGAGGTTACGATTAGCATTGTGCAACATGCACACGAGCCAACATTAATCCCACCCACCTCTCCACACATTTTTATGAATTTTGCCAACCTCAACATCTCATGCCACAATTCATACAAAAAAATAAACTTTCAAGTGACCCCAAAAAAACTCAAGTCTAATATTTGGTCGACTCAGCGCAAATTTATAATATGAAATGAAAGTCAAAGTTAAAGAACAGTTGGAGTTACTAGTGCCAACTAGGCAAAAGCCAAGCTACTATATAAACTAGTCATGGAATTGCAATTGGCATCAGTCACCTTTGGTAGCTACATCAGTTCTAACTTCAAGATGAAATTCTTCGTGTGCTTCGCTCTCCTCGCCTTTGTTGCCTCCGCTCTGGCTGCACCCAGCACCGGCAGCGCCCCCACTGGTGGAGCCGTCGCCACCAACAACCCGGAAACCGAGGGTGAGACCGATCTGACCCGTCTGCGCAAGTCCGCCTATGGTGGCAGCTCCAGCGGCGGCTATGGTGCCTCCAGTGTGCCAGCTCCTCCTTGCCCCAAGAACTACCTGTTCAGCTGCCAGCCCAACTTGGCTCCAGTGCCATGCAGCGCTCCAGCTCAAAGCTATGGATCTGCCGGTGCCTACTCCGCTCCTGTTGCCAGCTATGCTGTCCCCAACTACGGTGTGCCCCAGCAGCAGTTCTACGGCGCTGGCTATGCTCCCCAGGCTTATGGCTACTACTAGAAGAACTTTAATCCTGAAGAATTGAACTTGACACGGCTTCCAAGGCTGCCGAGAAACAAAAAAAATCTTTGCTATGCTAACAGAAAAAAGTAAAAAAAAAATATGGTTTAAATAAATGGACACAAAATCCAAAAAAAAAAATGGTTGTTATTTTTACATAATATTTCCAAAAGCTAAAAATTACGTAGCATTTGTAGAAAGAAGCTGCCATGACATTTATTTGAGTAAAATTTTTAATTTATTCATTTACTGTAATATGAAAATCTAAGGCTGTTTTCAAACTTATTTTTTAGGGCTTAAAGTTGTGGTGCTTTTAAATATTATCTATCTATCTGTTGAAGCCCAATTGAAGATACTTTTTATACTCTGATATCAAAGTTATCTATAGTATATTGGCTTTTTTTTGCAATGTCCGTCATGGTGTCTGTGCGTCAGCCTGTATAAACGCAACTTTATTCGACACCCTTAAAGCTAGAGCAAAAGCTTTGCAAAAACATTTATTCGCCAGACAAAGTGTTAAATTTAGGGCTCAATTACTTTGGGAAGCTCAGGATGTCTATAACAAGTGGATACACCTCAATGTGCGAATCAATAAATCAACAGCAAGAGTTACCAAATTTGGTAGGAAGATAGGTGGATACCCCGCCAACTATTAACATAAAATGCCTGTATCTTTTACAGATTTTGGTAAGAAGGTAGATGTAGAATGGATGTATCTTTGTCAGTTTTTAAGCTAGTGTCACTAAATTTAGTAGGGAGGCGGAAGTCGCCATTCCCTAAAGATTTAATGAAGGAATTGGACGCCACGCCCACCTATACTGTCCACCTGTAAAAGACTAAATACTCTATATCTTTTCACTTTTTGCGCTAAAGTTATTTTTAAAAATAATAGAGCACTAGTGACTGAGGCCTTCGGTTCTTTTGCTAAAGTTACCAAATTTGATATAGGGATAAAAGAAGCGATCTGCCACGGATCTGTATCACATTTTTGGATGTCACGCCAACCCGTTCTGCCTGCATTTTTTACCTAAAATCCCCATATATATCTATTTGCACGCAGAAACCTTAAGAAAGTTATGTTACCTGGTATTGAAATATATTGCAGTCGGTTGCGTTCGACTGCAATTTTTACTTGTTTTTTTTTTTTATTTAATTACAACAAAAACGAATAAATTAATTAGAATTTGTTTTCAAATAAACTTGTCTTATGAGCCAAAAAAATGAAGTCTTTAGAATAAAATTAAATGTTATTAAAAATTGTCTTTATTTATTTTTTTATAATTTTAGATTTAATATTTAATATGTATTAAATCTAAGACAAGTTTATTGGAGCTTAGAGTGCTAGTAACGTGACCTTCGACTCAAAAAATTGTCTTTAAAAATCAAACACTTCGCCTATATTGAATAAATGATTTTAATAAATGCACGAACTCCATAATTATATAACATATTTTATTTAAAACTTTTGACTTGGTGCTTCGTTAGTAAAATTTACAAAAATATATGCTAGAATCTGAGCCTCAGACCTTAAACAAATTTATTATTTACTATTTTTGAATATGTCTATTAAGTGCAAGTGAACAATAAATTCAGTTACTATTCTTTTAGTTTTGTTGAAAAACAACATGTTCTAACCGTCTTAGAATAATAGCATGCTTATATATCTTGCCATCGTCCCCGTAGAAAGCTTAAAGCACTGTCTATGCACATATCTAGATGACAAAAATTCCACCCACAATCTTCCGCATTTAAGCTAAGCATATGTATACATTAAATAGTGTTTATATTGCATATTCATTTATTTTATTAACCAAAAAGTGATAGCTGATAATGCAAAAGCTAAAAGCGAAAGCCACTAGTTGAACCCACTTACTTGTCTGCAGTTTTATGCTAACTCGGCATACTTTGACTATATAAACTGGAAGTTTAGTATCAATTGGCATCAGTCACCTTTGGTAACCAGAACAACCCAACAACAGCTTAAAGATGAAATTCTTCGTGTGCTTCGCTCTCTTCGCCATCGTCGCCTCCGCTCTGGCTGCACCCAGCAGCGGCAGCTCAGCTGTCCAGGAGTCCGAAGCTGAGAGCTATGGTGATCTGACCCGTCTGCGCAAGTCCGCCTATGGTGGCAGCTCCGGCGGCAGCTATGGTGCCTCCAGTGTGCCAGCTCCTCCTTGCCCCAAGAACTACCTGTTCAGCTGCCAGCCCAACTTGGCTCCAGTGCCATGCAGCGCTCCAGCTCAAAGCTATGGATCAGCCGGTGCCTACTCCGCTCCCGTTGCCAGCTATGCTGTCCCCAACTACGGCGTTCCCCAGCAGCAGTTCTATGGCGCTGGCTATGCTCCTTACAACTTCCAATACTAAAAGAACTTCAACCCTGAAGACTTGAACTTGAACTTGACACGGCTTCCAAGGCTGCCGAGAAACAACAAAAAAATCTTTGCTATGCTAACAGAAAAAATGTAAAAAAAATATATGGTTCAATTAAATGGACAAAAACTTTAAAAAGCTAAATTTCAAAGAGTGTTTTATTCTATCAGACATATTTAACAACTTGACTGTTACAGAAAACTTTTGCTGTAAAAAAGAATTTTGGTATTTGCAGCTGTTCTAAGGAATTAATCAATGCAGATTGCAATTTAATCAAGCGAAAAGGTTTCTGCAATTGAAGTTCACTTGTTTAAACAATTGTATTTTAACATAATCACAAACATATGTTCAGAAATTCCTCATGCAAGAGTCACTGTTTATTTAAGCGTTCCAGGAAATTCCCTACACATTTGTGTATAAATATAAACATATTAGTTACTTAAGTATTAATCGTTGATAAAGTCGAAAAATTCCTTAGATTAAATAACGAATTTTATTTTCAGAAATTGAGAATTCAAGTAAAAATAATTCACAGCTGTATAAAATTCGTGAAATTTGAATATATTAAAATTACATGTTTTCTATTGTCAATATTTATTAAACTTTTATTTAAAAAAAAAAGTGGTCTTAAAATTTGGGGCTAAATTTTATTTCCGACTTCCGCGCATCACATAAAAAGCTTGCGCTTAAAAGAGGCAAAAATAAAAGGTAACAACAAATATAAATATTTTTTTTTTTGTTATTGAATTATAAAATTGGATCATTGAACCTTTTTTCAATTTTTAAACAACTTTGCCAAGTCTGCAGCAACACCTACAAAATTCAAAGTCCAAAATCAGCATATTTAATGTATATTTTTTAGTTATTAAGCACTTTTAGCTTTCTTCCTGAACTTACATAAATTAAAGAAAAGTTGCATTTATTACTTATTTGGGGTCTCTGAACCATTATGTTTTGGTGTTGCATTTTATATTTTTGTTTTTTACAGAGAAAGTAAAAGAACTTTGGATTGCGAAATATTTGTCGTTGGCAACCCAAATCTACCAAGAAAACGAGCTGCAAAAAAAAGCAAATGTTGAAGAAAAATGTCCAACTGCAATTTGTTGCTGTGGTAATACGATATACAACTGGCTAACATATGTATGTATGTTGGCTAGCTGGACAGCTACAGCCTACACAAATCGTTTTGCTGACCTTCGGATTACGTTAAGTATTCACTGTTGGGTTAACACAATAGTCAAGAGTCATGGCTTGAACAGACAATATGCATAGGATATGTTAGGGATTTAACGAGGAATTCACATTTAACCCATATGAACTACCCTTGGCCAATTAACCCACTTGGTAACTGTTACCTTGAATATATTTGCTCGAGTTTTTTGTTCTCAACTCCATTTCCGCTTGACGCTGCATTTTGAGGTTGCCAACTTGATCGCATTGATAAAAGCCAACTGGCTTAAGCTTAATGCCGGCTAGTCTCAGTTTACAGCTTCACAGCACGCCAGGTGTTCGATTTCCCCACCCAAACATCAACAGTAATATTATATTAACAATGTGCAATCTCTGGACGCTTGTTGCGTTGCTTTTCATCAGCTGCTCTTATCAGTTTCGGTTGTGTCTGGCCAATTGTGATGGGAGCTGTGCGCGTAGTCCATTGGCACAGTTTTATCACTTTATTCCGGTACGCCTGTATACACCACAGCAGCTGGAGGAAAGTGGTGAGCTACTGCGTCTGCCACGTCAGCAACAGATTGTGCAGGAGGTAGTTGTGGAGAATAACTTTGGTGGCGGCGGCTTTGGTGGACCGCCATTTGGTAGACCTCCATTTGGTGGCGGAGGACATGGCTTTGGACGTGGAGGTTTTGGACGCGGCGGTCCTCGTGGTGGATTTGGCGGTGGTGGCGGTGGTGGTGGTGGTGGAGGAGGCGGTGGCTTTGGAGGCGGCAGCTTTGGTGGCGGCTTTGGCGGTGGTTTTGGCGGTGGCTTTGGTGGCGGTTTCGGACGCAGCTACGCAGCAGAAGAGGAAGAGGAGAAGGTGAAGGTGGAACAGCCCGCATTAGACAGCTATAAATCACCCACCACCGTTTCAGCACCACCATGTGCTAAAAGTTATATGTTCTCCTGTGAGCCAGTGCTTAAGCCAGTTCCATGTGCAGCACCACATGGTGGCTGTGGCTACTGAGACACCAAAAGAACTGATAATGATCTCCATTAATAAACGATAAAGCTAAGAATTATACAAAAAATTAATATTGGTTTTCATTGGAATCAGAGTTATTGATAAAAAAAATTATTACCAGACTTTGATAATAAAATAATTGTTTAATTATGAACAAAAGAAAGCTATCTCCAGAATGCATTGTGATATGGTATCGTGCATGCGATTTGGCCGATTTTAACAAAGGCATAAATAAAACGAAAACAACCAAAATTACAGTTTAAAAACTTAAAAGCTGTAAAATTATTTAACTGATTTTTTTTTGTTGATAAATCGAAATGCAAATCTTTGGCAACTTATACCCCGATTCTAGTTTTGCTTTACAAACCATTAAAATTTGTAAAACAGCATTTTAAAGATTTTCTTGAACATTGAAATATCTTTAAATACTTTTTCACATCCTGTTAACCTAAAAAACATCCTTGAACATAAAGATATCTTTAAATAAATTCCCAAATAAGGCAACAAATAATTTTTTTTTCAATATGCTTTCAGTTTATTGCAAGAGGTGAGCCAATTTTCCAATGTCAAGATCCTTGCCTGCGCTTACAACAGTTCGCGGACGAAGGGAACAGCGTATTGGGGTGCGTACTGGGAGTAGGCACCGGATGAGCCATAGGATGGAGCTGGTGCAGAGCAGGGCACGGGCTGCAGAGAGGGCTGGCAGCTGAACAGATAGTTCTTGGGGCACGGTGGGGCTGGCACGGAGGCGGGTGCGTTGTAGGCTGGTGCAGCTGGTGCTGGTGCGGAGTAGGCTGGGGCAGCTGGAGCAGCGGGTGCTGAGTAGGCGGGAGCGGCTGGTGCAGAGTAGGCTGGGGCAGCAGGTGCAGAGTAAGCAGGAGCAGCAGGTGCAGAGTAAGCGGGAGCAGCAGGAGCAGAGTAGGATTGAGCAGCAGGTGCAGAGTAGGATTGAGCAGCGGGTGCAGAGTAGGATTGGGCAGCTGGTGCACCGTATGATGGAGCAGCAGCAGGGGCTCCATAGCCACCATAGGCAGCCCTCGAGACACGAATGTTCTCGGCCAATGGAGCGGGAATGAGAATGCCCTGCGTTGGCTGCAATTGGATCGTCTCAGCGGAGCAACCCATCACCAGCATGGTGACCAACAAGATGTGTCCAAAGTTGAATGCCATTTTGCGTTAGTTGCTGCTGAACTGGAACCGAAAGGTTGACTGTAGTTGAACAGTGTCGAGGCTCTCAACTTTATAGCCCCGATCGCAAAAACGCTGAGCGTACTGGAAAATCGGAAAATGCAAGAACAGAACAAGCGAAGCAAGTGAGCCAAAAAAAAAGCGCAAAGTGCTGACAATCCCAAATGAAGTGCAATTGGGCTTAGCATAGCCAAGGAGAATGGTGTGGGGTGAAGCTCTGACCGGCTAACACCAATTTCAAACAGCCAATTTAACGAAAATGTTGCGGTTGCTTCTTCTTATTCATCTGCTGACCCCAAAAGGGGTAATCTCGAAGGCACCTGAGCCGTCATCAGTTTCGGCCATGTCACAATTTTTGGAGCAACAAGACAAGCAAAATCAAAATGAACTTATCTGGACATATATGTTGCCCAGCAACTATTACTCGGAATTGAACCAACAATACTATGTAAGATTTAAAAGGCATTCATTGCTCAGTCTAAAGGATCTGCGAAGGCGTCGACCCTATCCATTTGAACGTGCGCGATATGTATAAATTTATAATTTGCAAAATAAAAGGTATAACTTTGTATAAAAAACGTTACTTGTTACAGCAATTTAAATGACTTGTTTGGGCGCTATGTTAGTTAACAGTGAGGAACTGTTCACAATAGAAAGTACTTTACAGCGATAGGCTTATCGATATGCGATAGCACAACGTATCAGGCGCATGCTCGCGTGGGAGCATTTGACGTCACTATGACGAAAGGACACTACAAAAGCACAAACAAATCAAAACAGGCAACAAGCCAGTAAGCACCTTTAAAGAAAAAGGTTACGCATCAATAGAAAAAGAATCAAAAATGAAGTTAACACTGCGCCGTTATTCTTGGCTCGTGGCGTTCCAACTTGCGTTGCTAGCTGTCGATTTATTCTTTAATGCCTTTGGCTCGTGGCTATCACGGGACAAGCTCCAAACGGCAATATTCTTTTTTGTGTGAGTATTCAAAATAAAACTTTTCTTTACAACGAGCTACATGCATGCCTTATAATCTGCAGCATTCAGGACGCTTTCATTATTGTTGAATATTTATTGTTCACATTGGCACTACATTCGACTTGCGTCTATCAGGTGGGCGCCTCCCACATCATCCTGCGCAATTGCAAGCTATTTCTGTTTAGCATAACAGTATATTTTCTGCTGTGTGCCTCGCAACACTCTTGGATTGTGTATCAGTATCGATTATCACCATCTGAAACGGCACAACAATGGCCCTTGGCATTGTACGCTTTAGCGGTGATCCAGCGCTTGAGTAAGTGTTAAACTTTATTTCGATTGCTTTAACCGCATTTAATAATCATTTACTTTTATAGTGTCGGTTTTCTACTACTACACTTCAAAGTCAACGGCATTGATTATGGCCGATCCACGATATAAAGAGGAGCATCTAGATTGGATAGCCGAGCAGTTGGGTGATAAATAAGAAATTCAAAACCTTAAAGGTGGATTTGTACATAAATATGTTTATTATAGTTTGTCACATATTGTTACAAGTGATATGACAGCTCAACTAAATTTAATAAATGTACATAAAGTGTAAAATAACCAGTACATATATTTACAATTAACTTTTGCGATACAATTTAACAATCGAGCGCGTCATGTGAAATTATCCTTAAAAACATGAACATCATCAACAGCTGCAGTCTTCCCCACCTAACCTCACCTCTCTCTACATACGATAGTTGCGCACCATTAGAGCTTCCTCCCAGTAGGGATTGCCGGGATCTTTGCGCATCAGGTTCCACTTCTCTTTGCGCTCTTTTAATTAGGCATGTTCACTTTTTGTGTACAACTTTCTATTTCCCATTTTAATAAAGTTAAATTTCCGAAAATTAAATTTTAAACACTTAGGTGTGAACCATTCTTTTGGCTGCTTTTATCTGCTTTTCTTCTTTTTCTTATATATATAAAAATAAATGGTTTTCTGTATTTTATATATATAAAATAAATCTGGGGATTCAGGAAACTTTCAATTTGGCATACTTTGTCAAAAGTGACTCGATTTTGGAATGTTATACCTCAAAAGTCTTGTATTTACTTCTAGAAAAATACTGCATTCAAATCTCAAAACTTCACTTTTTGGTGGAGTTTTTTTGCTAG
Organism: Scaptomyza pallida; assembly: GCA_018152965.1. Lineage (NCBI taxonomy): Eukaryota > Metazoa > Arthropoda > Insecta > Diptera > Drosophilidae > Scaptomyza > Scaptomyza pallida. The sequence goes on along the minus strand of JAECXP010000116.1, from coordinate 2,086,302 downwards.
CGCCATCTAAGCACAGATTGCTGACAGCCGGCGCTAGATGGCGCTAGCAAAAAACTCCGCCAAAAAGTCAAAAAAAAAGTTGAGAATGCAGTATTTTTTTAAATATAAATACAAGACTTTTGAGGTATAACATTCCAAAATCGAGTCACTTTTGACAAAGTTATTAATTCATTATTTTTAATTAATTAGTACCGGTGGCGACACCTATGTTTTGGTTTACTAGAGCAATGGCATCTTTAACAAAGCCAGCGGCGTTTGTGTCTTCGCTAAATTGATTTTTGTCAACTTGCGATAGAGTTGCCACTTAATTTGAAAATCTGCAAATTATCCAAATCCGAATTCAACTGAAAGGAAAAACAAATTGGATAAAGAATTTCTGCAATAAACAAGCAGGTTTTCTATATGTATTTTGAATATGAAACGAATCCCACAAACTGGTAACATTTGGCAAGCCCCAATAGGTAAACTAACTATAAACTAGTAAAGGTTTTTTGTAAATTTATAAGCCCCTCCTTCTCACTACCGACTAGTTTTTGAGGTGTTGCATTAAATAAATATGATGTGATGTATAAACAAAATATATAAAAATTTATTACACAATGTTACAATAGCTTTGTTTTGTTTTATTTTAAATAAAGATGGTACGTTTGTTATTAAACTTTTCAGCTGAAGATATTTTACAATTACTTTCAGTGGGTTAATTGGCCTTACTTATGTTAAAATAAATAAATATGTATATATTACACATTCAATTAGTTAGTAAGCACCATGTTTCGTATTCTTTTTGATATTAATATTGTCCATGATTGAAATACTACGTCTTAGAACGTTTATTATGCATAATATATATTCAGTTTATAAAGCTAGACATTATTATGATATAGTCAGTATATATGTAGATCAATAGATAAACATGCTTATAATTAAATTTCAAATTTTGCACATATTCGTCAACTATATATAGTATAAAATTGTCTGTTTTGATATGAAACTAGTGTAATTGATCCCTGCTCAATAGACAAAAAATACTACGTTCCCGAGTAGCTAAATGGCACACCAAACAGCTGCTCCCAGGACTGTCCAATGGCATTTAGACAGAATTCGGCATTCGCCGCTGTCTCAAACAGCAAATGCCACAATTCGCATTTGTTTTCTGTTTCGTCTAGGAAATTAATATTATATTCGCAATCCGTTACACGGTCCACCTCCACCAGATTGCTCATTTGTTGTGTGAGTGAGAGCTGAATTGGTAACTGCTCCTCGCTCGTTGTCAACCAATCAAATCTGCTACTGCCAGCAATATGCAATTGTGTGTCTGTCGTCAGCAGTGTGCAAAGATCAAATCGTCGCTTCTCCTGACCACACGTCCATTGGCAGCCACTCAATAGCGCACACATTTTAAGCGGTTCAGAGACCAGTAAATTGAGTCTTTGACGCACCTCATCGGCAGGGTGTTGGATTATCTCGCATTCCGATGGCAACGGGTTATCTGTTAAATTGTCATACATATAAGCTGAATAGCAAAGGTTAGTTATACCATAACTCACCTGCCAAATACAATAGTAGGCTATCTGTGCGTAGCATATCCTGCAGTATGAGCACAAAGCCACCCCAGTCGCGTAGGTTGAAAGTCAAGCCCAGTTTCCAGGGCAATAGCTGTATGCGTGTCAAGCGATTCACTGTTACGCTAACCACCTGACGCAGCCACTTGGACACATCATCATGGGGCGGTGCATACGCTTCCATCAGATAGCATTTGCATGTCGATATAACTATTAAGCCATCACGCAGTGTTTGCGTTTGTTCGTTGTAGATCCGACCCTTGGCCAGCCATTTAAAGTGCTCGCCCGCCTCCTTGAATTTGGTCTGGTAAAAATACAGTTTTAAACGGTGATCGATGTCATGGTAATCGCTATAGTTAAACTTATATGGCTGTATTGCACTCGCACTAGCCTCTGCATCGATAAAGTTCTTGGAACTGGACATAAGCATGTTGGTTGATTGGAAAAGCGCTGTTAAATAAATCAAAATAATGATTACTATCTTTGATAAGCTAATTCCATTTATACGCACCTCCGAAGAGAGATGACAAGCCCGCATCTTCGGCTTTCTTTAATTGTTTCGATTCAAGATGTTCATTTGCGCCTGTTGTCACTTCATTATTGTTATTGTTATTGCTGGGTTGTTGACTTGTGCTGACAGCAGATTCAGCAAGTAGCATATTGTGCAGAACAATGGCATCACTTCCAGTTGGTGGCACTTGCGTTTTCTCCAACGTTGGCTGTTTCGCCTGTTGTTCGTAAGTGGTGCATATGCTGTCGGTCACTGAACCGGATGAACTGCTTTCCGTTAGCTGGACGTGAGCCAACGTTTTGGATCTTGGTGTTGTATCTGCAGATGTGCTTGCTGTTGCAGCCGTCGTCATTTGGGTTCTGCTTCTTTCGGCGAACAGTTGGCCAAACTCACGCTCAATAAAACTGTGTGGCTGGTTCAGGTCGTCATCGATGGTTTGCAGATTTGGCATTTGGGATATGCGTCGCTCCTCGGAGGTTTTACGACTTGCACTCTGCACGAAATTTGGATCCAACACTTCAATGCTGGATTGGCTCGGATTGGAGATAATGTCCACATCACTTTCATTCGCACGGAATTCCAAATCACGTTCTGTGTTGGAGCTACCCACAACCGATTGATTGGAGTCGAAGGAGCACTGCGAGTTGGTTATCTTTGAGCAGGAGCTGCTCTCATTTAGCGAATTGGCCGAACCTGTGGTATTAGTTAACAGTATTAGTTTGATGGTCAAGTGGAATTTTGGCATATTATCATTTATTTAATGGAAGCAGCATTGCTTTTGCTTTCTCTTTAGTAAAATGGTGCGTTAGCTGATTTAAAATTTGGAATAGATTTGAAATTGATTGGGTTAATTGCACATCATGCCCAAATGCTGCTTCACATTACAACAAGAAGCCAAATGCAAATTGTTGTTAACAACATCAAAAAATAATTATACAATAAATTGGCATATTAACTTTTTGTGGTTTGCATCAAACTCCTACGCTTGGGTGTGTTATTAGCGATGAGCCTGTTGTTGCCCACTAAATAATGAAAATAGTATATTACAATTGTAGTTGTTGTTTTTGTTGTTGGGTGAGCGAAAGATACGGAATAAAGAATACATAAAAATATATAAAAAGTTAGATTTAGTTTCGTTTGCCATTTGATTAACTCATTCGAGTGTGTGTATGTGTGTGTGTGTTTCGTGTAAATTTTGATCGCATGCAAAAAAGAAATAAAACAAATAAAAATAATTAAAATTAAAAATAATGAATACAATATAAAATTTAAGCATTAATAAAAAAACCAAACAAAACTACACAAAAACCGCTCATAAAACGAATATGCATTAGATAAAACTACAAGTTAAATGTTTCGATTTTTTAATTTAGTTAAATTATTCCAAAATTTGATCTACATAAAAGAGAAGACTAGTCAAGAACTTGCCAATGCTTTGATTGTCCTCCCGGGACTGTAGTATCAACGGCGTGCTTATTGGTGATTCCTCTACTATCAGTGCTGGAGACAGCTTTGGCTCCACTGCGGATACCTTTGGTTTCTCCAGTGATCTGCTCATATCACTTACCTCCGCCACAAACACACTTCGGCATTCCGGACAACGCAGCTCTGCAAAAGTGTTGAGCATTAAAAGACGGCTTGTAAAAGTAGCTTAATGCTGGTATTTTACCTGCTGTTTTGTAGTTCTTATTTTTGCGTTCTCGAGTGAACTTAATGCCGCAATTTACACAGTTGTAGATGGTTATGTTCATCTCGGTGAGATCACGCTCCGATAGAATATCGCGCAGTTTCTTTTCTAATTCCTATTGACAGAGTTTATAAAAAGAAAGGAACATTAGTTGTCCGGCAAGAATATGAATAAAATGTTTGAATTGCTATTTACTTGACACAGCGTATTTTCAACACAATATATACGCTCCTGTTTATCCTTTTGCATTGTGTCAAAGTTAATGCGTAACGTATTTGCTTTGATGCGCTCACAAGATTCCAGGACTTTGATGCTCCATTTGGTTTTTGTGCTAAAACCATAAGTTAATAACAAAGTATAATATAATTTAAAATAGCATACCGTTCGCTTAGCGCATCCTTCTCACGCACATAATTGGAAGATATGGTCAAAAACAATGGCTCGCTGGTCTTGTGTGCATGGTAGACAATATATAGCTTCTCGTCAGGCTCTTCGTCAGACACTGAAAACAAATTAAAAGCAATTTTAATTTCGTTTACATTAAAGCTTGTGTGGAAACTAACCTTGCTCATCATCCTGCTCAGCGCTTGCTGCCGCATAGCGATTCAACACTTCCTTATGCTTATCAATCTCCTCCTGTTCCACTTGCTCCACCTGTAGTGTATTATTAATACTCTCATATTGCGTTTCGGTGCTGTTATTGCAAGACTCGTAAACTGTTTGCTGGGTTATGTTTGGATCGTTGTTGCCTTCTTCTACTTTGATGGGAGTTAGCGGCGCATTAAAGCCTTGCCAGCTGCTGTTGTTTGTAGGTGTGGAGCTAATGTTTAGTGATTCTAGTTCAGGTTCCGACTGTTGGGCACTCGGTGAGAATTCGCCGAGGAAGTCATTGAAATTTTGGCGTGCATCGTGACGTTCCTGTTCACTAGGCTTGGGCGAGTCAAGGCCCAGCATTTGTTCCGCGTTACCTGCTTGGAGCCACTCGTTGCCATATTTGAGACGCAGTGTCTCAATTTGCTTTTTCGTTTCCAAATGGCTGCCATCAGTTGTTTCCTGCGGCTTAACCTGATTTAAACTATTTGAAGACTCATTAGTTATCACGGCTGCAGTTGCAGCTTCTTCAGCTGGCGTCTCATCGCCATGTTCTTCAATTTCAACTGTGCGCAGTTTTCGGGAGCGTTTTTTGATAATTTGTACATCTGGCAGCACTTGCTCTGCATCCGAAGATGAGTCCTTGGCACGTATTGAAAGCGAGCGCTGCGATCCCACACTGGAGGCCGGCGTATTTACAGATGCACGTGAGCTGTTTATGGACACATGACTACTGACTAGACGATGACTCATGTTGCCCACAAAACGCAATTGCTGGGTGCCTACTAATGCTTTTTCCGCCTTGGACATCGGTTCAAAATCCAGCACGAATTTCACAGTAGCAGTATTCTTGTGCAAATACTGGGAGGTCGCCAGACGATGTTTGGGATGGCAGGCTAAGGGATTACCCTGCAAATTTAGCGTGGTTAGTGTCATAAGAACGCTTAGTGGCAAAAGCTGCGAGTGCTCCAGCAGGCAATTGTCGGACAGATCCATATTGGTCAATGCATCCAGCTTGGTCATATCCAGCAGTTCCTCTACATAGTTATTACTTATATTAAGCACTTGTAGTCGTTTGCAAGCCTCCACATGAAACTGAGGCAAGTGCGTCAGGCAATTGTAGCTCAGATCGAGTGTTTTGAGATGCGGAAGCCATTTGATGGCCGTTACGCTCGTCAGCTTATTATGACGCAAATTCAAGTGCTGCAAGTGCTGAGCAAATTCCAGCGCTGTGTCCACACCACGAAGATTGTTGTAGCTAAAGTCAGCGGACTGCAACTCGTTCCAAACAAAACCATTGGAGTTATCCCCACCGCAATGCGTTATGATGTCTTCCACATTGCTCAAACACTTGACGCATATTAAGTGCTGCAGTTGAGAGCGCAGTGCTTGTATGCCTACCACCTGGCAAATGTTGATTTTGTGGACTTCCAATCGACGCAGTGCACGAAACTTGCAAATATCGATGGCACCTTCAAAGTAATGTTCGCTTGGAAAGTAATTGAGCTTTAGCAGCGTTGTTTTCTGCACGAAATCATGAAGCAACTGGAGATCGGGGAACACACTGGATTTAGCATTGATGGGCTTGACCACCTGGAAGGCTTGTTGATGCTTGTTGGAGCTGCCTAGACTTGCGCCAACTCCAATGTCACTGTCCGCGATCAACGTAAAGGAATCATTCAAAGCGCGCAACAACGGACCTGCAAGTGTGTGTGTGTGTATAAAAAAAAGAGGTTAGACTGATAAGCAAACGAAGCTTAGAAAACAAAGCAATCGGAGGGTGCGGTCAACGATTGGTCATGATTCGCCCGCATGCCCGCTCACCTGATAGGGTAAGTGTGAATTCGGAGCTAAGGATTTTATCTCCATTCTTGCGCAGCAAGTTCGCCAATTCGGTTATCTTTTGTGGATCCATTTTAGCCACGAATCGAAGGTCATAAAAGCAGCGGCGACTGCTGCAATTTTAACAGCTATTATCGTTTTTATAGCTTCTTGTTTATCAAGCAAAGGTGCTTTCGTTTAATGCGCTTTTGCTTTTTTTACCTGTCATCTGAAAAAAACAACAATATTTTAATTAGCACACCCACACATTGTCATACACAAACACAGTTTGCATCAAAAATTTTACGTCGTTCACCTAATTCTATTTTAATGTTTACGATTTGGCTGCAGCCCCCATGATAAATAACAAAGGGAATTATGACGCCATTGTTAAGAACACACAAAACGTACAGATCTACATATTTATCATGTATATATCACGGACTGCAGGCATTTATTGAGCACTTTGATGGTATAAATATATGTTATTGTTGTTTGCGTAGTTAGTAAAAGTACAAAAATATTCCACTTGCAAAAAAAAACTTTTGTTATTGCTAATATCTGACAGTCAGTGTTGAACGTAAACACAGCGTTGTATTTCAAGTATCGCCCAATGCAGCCAGGGCGGAATAGCTTAAAACTCAGCTGTTTTGCAAATATCGATATATCGTTGCGATGTTTTATTTCCAACATGAATGCCGCCAATTGAAAAATAAAGTTAAAACGCAAGACACATTTAGTTTATTTTGGTTTTTTATTTATTTAACACATTTTTGTTGTACATTAAATTTATGCCTACGCCATTCTTTAAATTTTGCAAAAAAAAAAAAACAAATTAATCCATATTTCTAAGTTTGTAACTTTAAATTAACCATTGCTGTTTTCTTTAACGACTCTGTTGTTTGTAGTGTAATTGTAAAATGATTTCGTGGTATTTACAATTATTTTTTCTTAGGTACATGCGCACATTTCTTGATAAATTAAAAATAATATTAAATTATTAAAAACTAATTTAAAATAAAAAGCAGACTTCAAGATTGTATTGTTGTTTTTCTGTGGATCGCTGGATATGCGTTGGATTTTTTTAAAAATAAATTAACAACCTATACACATTCTTCTCGTTGGCTGGGTAGTTAGTTAACTGACTGGCGTCTGAAGGTTCATTGATGTGTGGTGCTGAAAAACTACTATTTACTCTTGATTGGTGCATAAAAAGTTTAAAAACTTGTCTTAATATTTTACAAAGTTTGCCTGCGGAATAGAAAACAAAACTTATTATTTATGTCAGTGCTCGGTGTGAGGAAGCGTTACATTCGAAATTGCATTCAAATACAAACGTAAATAAAGAACTTAAAATTCAACTATAAAAATACATCCAATTTCGATACGTACTGCTCTCTGCCAATTTGATGCTGCCAATTTGTAAATTTGAATGAATTGAAAAATTTGTTTCCTAATTACGTTTTTTTGATTCTTTTTATTTTTATGATATGTACAAAAAATAGTTAAATACTTTATTTATGTTTAACAAAATTCATTTTAGTTTTAACAATATGACACTGACATTTTTCACTTATGAACACATACTTTGAAAACAATAAGCGGTTAACAAAATAGAAAACCATTATTAAATTACGATATTGAAATGCGTGTGTTGAACTTGGCGAAGAAGGAAGCGATTTTCTGACTGTACGAAGATCAGTTTCATTATGCGTGAGTGTGCGTGATAGTTTTTAAGTATGAATTGACTGGTTCTAGAAACGAATAGTATTTACAATCGATTTAAATTTGCTTTGCTTTTGTATTTTGTATATTTGGTGTAACACAGTTTAGAGTTTTGGCGACGGCATGATGGACGTATCCCTATGAGAAATCATATAAAAAAAGAAGAGAAAAAAATTTGTTGTTGATGAAACATAAAAATTGGTTTTGGTATTAGATATGTATATGAAATGGGAGGGTTATTGGGTATATGGGGGGGTTTTTTCTAAGCGTATGAGTAGGAATTTTGAAAGTTTGACAATTTCTGAAGAAAAATATATGATAAAGTTTTTGAAACACTTTAATATTTAAATTTGGAATTTTGTGTTTTTTAAATTTTATTATTCAGCTTCCGTTATACTCTATTGTTATAATTAATTTAGAAGAATATTAAAAATCATAAATGCAACAAAACATGCTAAAAACTAAAGATAGTGCAATTAGGGTACAACTAAATAATTTGGCAAAACTAAAAATAGCATATAAACTAAAAATTTGTTGTTACTTGGAGATAGAAGATTAAAGGCAAACAAAATACAGTATTATAAAGAAAACTTAAAAGGTTTTGTGGGCGCAGGTTGAGGGAGTTACGGGAAAAATAAGTACGAAACTCTTGTAGGTATCATGTGCAGCTTGAGTGCAAAAAGCAAAACAAAAGAAACACAACACTTACATATGCTCTGGATGATTGCGTATGCAATCAATTAAATCTTTAGGCTTAAGCTGATTTGTGCAAATTTTGTGTATGGCAGTGAACAGAGGGAATCTGTAATTAAAATAAAATCGTTAGTTATATACTGTTTCAATAAAGTTGAAAACGTTAGGGCATACTTGTCCTCCAGGCCTTTGTTTTTCAACATGTAGTTGACCTCCTCGGCAGTGGGTGGGCCCTGCAGTTTCTGGCCATTAAGCATTTCTTTCTCCAGTTCCTCAATGGTTTTGCCAGATGTGACAAAAGCTTCAGAGACACGACGGTTGCGACCACCTTAAAATGAGTTAAAACAGATTAATACATGTTAATAAATATATTCGAATAGCACAAACCATAGCATGTTGTGATGAGATCCGCAACGCCACAGCTCTCAAAGAAAGTGGACAATTTGCTGCCGGGATAGAAGACATCGACAAAACGAATCATTTCCATAAGGCCGAGACGAATTACAGCCGCCTTGGTATTATCACCAAGCTTCAAGCCATCAACAAAGCCCGCACCACAGGCAACAATGTTCTTAAGGGCACCGCAAACTTCAACCGCATCCGCATCATCGACGACAACGACACGGAAATGATTGGCCTGGAACAGATCACGTAGAACCTTGCCGTACTTTTTGTCCGTGCAGCCGATTGTTGTTTCGCAAAAGTTGCCTTCGGCCACCTCATTGGCCAGATTAGCACCCATTAACACAGCGCATGGAATCTGATAGTTGATAAAAACAATGAGGGATTAGCTGAGATTACCAAGTGTTAGTTGAACAGGTGGATAGGCTTACCTTCAAATGGCGGGTGATAATATGCGAAATTAGATCAATGCCACCACCCTCGGCCTTATCGAAGCCCTTGATCAGTGAAATGGCAATAGCATTGGGCTTGATCTTGCCCAACAATTGTTTGCAGAAATTTGGTATGAACTGATGTGGCACAACAAATATCAATATGTCCGCATTCTTTGCAGCCTCAACCAGATCAGGCACTGCAACCTAGATGGAAAAAAGCGAGAGAGAAAGGAAAATTTTGTTAATTTGCGAAAAGTGTGTATCAATAAAAATGCCAAGTTAATGCTTTGATAAGAAGCTACTGCATTTGTTTTGATAAGCGAACAAGCCTCAAAACACAGAGCTCAAGGTTGAATGAAGGAACTTTGAAATCTTTAATGATTTCCACGCTACACACAGCAGAAATCACTTGAATCAAACGTGTTATTAATTTTGAGAGGCTTGTCACTAGTCTAGAGTCTAGACCTATGAATAACGAATGCTGTGAATATTGTAATACTTGATTATGCTATAAGGTGTATTGATTGAGCTGTTTTGTGATTTGCAACAAACTTGTTTTCTCTTAGCGTTGGCGTAAGCCATTTTGATAAGCTTTATACACAACTGTTGACTTAGTGTATAAAGTTCAGTTGCTGCCTTAGATACCTTAATACCACGTTATTTAAAGCTCTCCCGAGTCATATTTGCTTTTGATAAAGCAACCGGTTTTCAAAATGCCAACACTGCTAATACTTTTTGTTAAGCACAAAAATGCAAATATGCTGAAACCTTAAACCTTAGCTATGGGAAATGTTGAAAGCAGAGCAGAATAATACGCAAATCAACGTTGTGCTTTCAAGTTTTAAACACGATTTTTTTTAAAGCTGTGACAAATGATATGTAAAAAAAGGTTAAATGGTTATTCGCCTTAAAGAAAAGTTTTTTAAGTTAAAAGTTTAAGAAATGTTGTTTTTTTTATTTGCATACAGATGCATTTAACAAAACTATGAAAGTGGTCTAAAAATACACTACAAAACACTACATCTTGTTATCAGGAATTTCATAATTTTTCCGCTGATGAGAAAAAATGTTTTTCTTATCGGTCAACTAAAAATAAACAATTTTGCGATTGCTCTACATTTTCAAAATTGATCTGAGAATTTCTTTCTTGATTTGAATGCATTTTTGACATTGGACCATGGTTATTTGTTTATATGTTTTTCTAATTTGTTAATGTTGTTGTTGTTGTATCTTAGAATTGAACATTTGCCAAAAGATTATGCATACATATATGAGTATTTATAAGTATGTAAATACCTGTATGTATACAGAGGAATGGTATTAATTTTTTTTTTTATAGAAAAACAAAAGGAATAAAATGTGTCTCTCCTCAAACATTGCTGCAGTGCCAGCTGTTGAATTTTATTTTTAAATTCCACTTTTATTTCTACTCATTTTTGCTTTGTATATGATTATAATTCGAAGCCATATATTTATTAGTGGGGACACTTTATCTGGACAACTAAAATAGCGTGTTTAACATGAACTGCAAGCAATACTGCTTATCTAAATTCAACAAACACAAACAGTCAAGTGCCGCTTGTATTCTACGCCCCTTATCAGCTCAGCTGGGCACATTGTTCCTATATCTGTATGCATGCCTGTGTGTATTTTTAATATTGAGGCAATCAGTAGCATGAATTGATCAATGTAACTGTTACAGTGCATGTCGAAAGTGACATGCAAAATTGAGAGCGCACAACTACATAAGCAGGGAGAATAACATGAAGCCGGCCTTGACCTACGTCAAAGAAAGAGGAAAAGAGGCAGAGCTGCCAGCTTGGCAGGAGATTTTGCTTTTGTGCAGACGTCAGCGCAAGGTGAAACTTTTGTTGCTGTTAACCCTGAAAAGCTGCAGTGAGCGTGAGAGAAAGAGCGCGCAAGGTGAGAGCGTGTACGGGTTGTAAAAATAGCTGTGTGAATGTTTACCCCACCCGCCCACTTGCCTTTGATTAGATAATTTGGCGACGGTCAAGATCAAGGCAGCGGCGTCTTTTATGTAAGGGGTAGTAGCAGCTGCAACAAATGCATTTGCTAATAATTTAACTAAAACCTTTGTCGACACACATGTTACATAAGATTATTACTATTTTTCTCACACCTTTTGTTTTGACTTGTTTTGTCCTACGCCTTTATTTTGTTTTGTTTACGTATTCTTATTAGCATCACTTATACATGCATTGTATATGCAAGTATGTATGTACTTACCACATTTGGTGGCAGCTTATGTCCCTTTAGGTATTTAACATTCTCGTGAGTTTCATTGATAATTTCTGTTAGCTTCTTGCCATCAATCATTTCCTCGTAGACGAACATTGTGACACGCTCCTCAAACTCGGGTAGCGCCGAGGCATTGGCGCCCACAATTTTTGCAATGGCTGAACCCCTGCACAAGGTTCCAAAATGCCAAGGCGCAATATTCAATTATTATATAAGTCGCAACGTTATCATTGTGGTTGTTGTTAATGCACTTACCAGTTGCCTGAGCCAACGATGCAAACATTTACTTTTTCTGCCATGCTGCTGTCAGTAATTATTACTTTTTCTATTGATTGTTGTTGTGATTGCGGTGGTTTGGCAGAGTGTATTTTATGCCGTCGATTGATTTGAACGCGTGTCAGACACTAGGGTATTGCGACTAGCACCGCGAATTATTTACTACGAACTGACACGTCGAGAGAACGGCACATTTAATAAATACTATTTAGTAAACGCGTATCCGCAAGAGCAAGAAACGATAAGACATCGATAACATATTTATTGAATGCAATACGATAGTGTGAATCGTTTTTTTGTGTTAATCGAATATAATCATTTCATCTGACATCTGTTTTCAAATCGATTAGCTTGTGAAATTTTTAAATACTTGCGTGTTTATTGCATTCAAGATTGTTGTTATTTATAATAATGTGCTTAAAACGCTTTTACAGATCAAACCTTTGTTTTTAGCTAAACTGTAAATCAACAGAAAAAGTCAGTTAACAGACGCGTTTGCAGTTGCGTTAACAGCCCGCGCTATTCAAATTTGTGTTAAACTATAAAATAAGTGATAAATAAATAGCTTTAAAGGAACCCTTCGATCGTGTTTAATAAATTGATATATTGGTGCATTGTTTTATACGTGCAAAGTATTTGACGGCTTACGTCTTCAATAGTTGAGTTTCAATACCCGTAACTAATTGCAATATCAATAGCCATTATTTCTTGTTGAGCTAAAAATTTTACTTTTATTTTTACACCTGCTGCTATAACGATACAACAAAGCACTAAACAATTATGTATAAAATACTACAGGTCTGGCTTATTGTAAGCGGTATGTGACATTTGAAAAATTAGTTGATTAAATAAATATAATAAATTTTTTTCAGCATTTTTCATATTTTGCCACCAAGTAAGCGAAGGCACTCTTTGCTTCAAATCGAAAGAGGAATGTATTTCGGATACAAAACTGCGTTTACAAGGCGCTGTGGATTCTGCAGTCAACTCAATTGTGAATCTCGACAAAGCTGCTGGGAGTGCCTTCGATGCATTTAATCATTTAAAAAATGCAGCTGCAAATGGTATTGGAGTAATGACAAACTTATTGGGTATTAATTCTGTAAAAACCCCAGCCGCTGTGAATAACAGCAACGTTTGAGTTAGATTTATTTTTTTCAAATGCTCTTGTTGGTGTAGTCAATTATAATTAAAAACATCTGATGTTCATAACAATGCTTTAATTTGTAATTATCTTTTATACTTTGACAGTTTTGATAATGCGATTTCCAAATCAGTTATCAAGCAATGTTTGGCTGTTTGTCGCCATGGGGGCATCGATGTTTTATGTTGAGCTTCGTCTGGTACAAGTACAAAAGCTAGGCCAGAGTCATGGCTAACCGCACTGGCACGCCCACAACCTGAGACTGAACACATCCCAAAACATCATCCCAATGAAGGTGGTTAATCATGCAGCGATGTTGTTACGCGTTAATACCTTCATGTGAGCTGGACCACGTGCTGGGCGCTTTCCGGTTGCGTGTCTAACGTTGTTTGGCCCTTCAAATGTACACAAATATAGGTGTGTGTGTGTGGGTGGGTGATTCGTGTCGCATTGAGTTTGAGTTTGGTTTGTATGCTCGGGGTTGCTCTAATTCCGTTCTATGTTTGTTGCTGTTGTTGCTGCTGTTGTTGTGCACCCGTAAAATTGATTGCGGCGAAAGCTGGAAAGTTGCACGTTATGCTCGTGGCCTGACTTGCGCTCCTGCTCATCGTTGGTGTCTGTGTCTGAGTCTGAGTCTGTTGCTGTTTCTGGTTCTGTTTCTGGTGTGGCGTGCGGATTGGCTTGTTTCCATGGCAGCAGCAATAGTAGCAGCAGCAGCAGCGGTAACCCGAAATGTGATTTTGTGCAACATCGCACTGACGATTAAGTATTGCGGTGTAATACAACCTTTCCATGCTCGGTTGTCTATAAAATGAAAGAAATAACCATCTGTCTTTTTACTTCATTGTTGTAAAGGCAAACATGCATTCTAATTAAAATACGTAACGAGATAAATAAATAACATGAGTCTGATCGAAGGTAGAAATTAATAAAGTTATTAAATCTTTAAGCATCAAAATCACAGTTATTGTTTGAAATGCTAATTGCGGTAATGAGAATAACTCAAGATTTCTGTTGGCATTAGCACTGACAATACCTGCGGCTTAGCTGGACAAAGTCCTTGCTTACAGCTGTTGGAATGGCTGATATCCTTTCTACTTCAGTGCGCATCCCCAACTTGCACGCGCATCACTTGCCCACGCCTCACTAGGCGTATGAGCAATTTCTATTAACATGCGGCATACACATCAATCCTTTTGCCCGCACACAGCACACATATGACAACAAGTGTCAGAATTCTCATAGCTAGATAGAGCCTTGCATAACCATGTCCAATATGCAGCGGACCACCTTTTTGGCCATGTCATGCGGCTGATGATGGGGAAAGATGATGATGATGTGTTGGATTGTGCGTATGCAGGGTGGGGATGTGTTATAGATTGTTGTGTAATGCATGTGTGTATGTGTGTGTGTGTTGGCTATAAAAAACAATGACGGACATTGGATCTGGGCATAGAATAATAGTATATCAAAATTTTACAGCAAACCGCAAAAGAAACGAAATGAAATCATTTACGCAAAAACCGAGACCCAAATTGAATGCCAAGACAAGAATAAGCGACGAATATATACAACGTTAAGCGGATGTAGCATGCTTATCCTTTTACACATACACACACACACACACAAACAGCGAACATAGAAAGAGATGGGGTTTTTATTATTTTTATTTTATTTAAACCACACAAAATACTTAAGACGATTTTGTGTTTTGTGGTCCAAGATGTATTGCCCATGGCAAAGCACAACAAAGCAAAAAAAAAAGGTGTGAAAAGAAACGAAATAAAACGACAACGAAAAGTTTTGAGCCAAAAGGGTATGCAACATGTCCAGCGGTCGATGCGGTACGTTCTGGACAACTCCTGGCATCTCATCTTGGACGCCCAAAGGCGTGTATGTAAAAATAAGCAAATGTCTTACCTTTTGGCCAAGACATTCGCCTCAAACAATGGGCGCACGTCCTTTGATGACAGCACAAGACAAGGCATCAATAATATAGAGCCGCACATGTCCTTTATCAAAGCATTGAGTCCTTCTCACACAGCATTTATGACAGCTATACAGCTGTACAGTTACAGCGAAAAGTACATGTTCAACCCACGCCAAAGAGCCGCTGGACAATGCTTAAGCATTACTAGAATATGCGACAGCATACAAATTGAGGATTTTTATTTTCATTTTTTATGATTTACATTTTATATTCGTATTTGCTTCGCTCGCTTAAACATCCTTCTCTACTCCTCCCACTCAAATGTTGTAATGTTTTGGCACTTTTTTAATGTCATGGTTTTGTTTCTTTTGGTTTTTATCATGCTTTTTTTTTGCTTTTCACTTGGCAAATAGTGTTGCCCAAAAGAACGCGTCACTTAATTGTTTTAATTGCCTTTCGTCTTTTTTCTGGTACTTCTTACATCCATTAACACAATTTGCTTTGGTTTGTTCGGGTTTGTCTGTTATTTGTTTAGTGCCATCGAAATTTGCATGTTTTTCGGCAAAGTTTTTCCACTGCATTAGACGACACAAGCTGTAATGCAAGAACTGGAATGGGCTTAAACATTATGCATAATGCCACACGTACAATAGAATCAGATTAAAGCTGATTGGTCTATGATGTCACACGAACACTCTACTATACAATTCTTAACTGTTTTAATTTTTCGGAAGAATCTTAAATGTGAGTATAATGTTTATACTAGGAACCCCTAAAAATGTATACTTACAGTACATGCAAAGTGTGTAAATTGTTATTGTGGCATCTTTCTTAATATTGAATGGAGTATATCTATTAAGCCTAAGATTTGCAGAAGTTAAAGTGAGTTATTGAAGAACAGAGTTTTAGGCTTGCGCGTTGTAATACACTAACATCTTAATCTGATCCGTTAGCTTTATATTTCCTGACAGACAGACAGACAGATACCCTCTCTTTAAGAAAACTCCTTTTAGGCGGACAAAAAAAATCATTCGACGGTCTGTACCCGCTCTAACTGCATCAACTTCATGTGGGTAGAGATGTTTCGATTTGACTGTTACAAACATTATCAAATAAGCATTATACTCATGTTAAACATTTCATAAGTTCAGGTGATGTTTTAGGAAAGTCAATTATGTCAATGCACATCTAAAAAATCGTTTATTTCGTAATTCCAGAATTACCCACAGCATAACCCCATTAAAATTCAAAAGGCAAAATTTTTGTCATTTTCGTATTAGTATTTAAATTTATTTAAACTTCTTTTCTGTATACATAATAATTAATATTCATTTATTTTGCTTTGGCCAACAGCTGTTGCGATTTACATACTATTTCCAACTATTATTTTAAAAATCTAAGTTTTATTTGATGCTCGCACGTACAATATTTTCTTCTATTTTCAAGCTTTTTGTTTTTGTGTTCTTTTTTTTCAGTTTTTTTTTTTTTGACTGAAAACCATTTTACAAATTTTATTTGGCAAAAATCAATTATAAAGCATTTGGCATTTAATAATTCATAAACACAGTTGGCATCAATATAGTATATATGTATGTATGGTGTATGTGTTACACTCGCTCTTATATATTAAGGTATGTATGTATGTAACTAAATGAAACATCAAACCAACAAATGTGCAAAAGGTAACAAAGAGAGACAAAACATACAGCATGCATTTGGGCGCCTGACCTGCGGCAAAGTTATTCTTTCATTTTCCACGATTTCTAAACATGTTCACAGCCAAAAGAAAAAAATTAAACGGAAAAAGAGAAGTCCTTTCAAAAGAGTAGCAGAGGAAATATTACAAAAAAAAATTATGAAATTGAAATAATAAACGCAGGGCCACCAAATTGGTAGATTCCAAAGAAAGCAAATTGGGAAGAAAATGTGATACTCTGTCAAATGTATTTCAACTCCAATACATCATGAGCGAATTGAGTATTCTAATAAACTTTTAAGCCAAAACGTGAAAAAATACGAAGCTTGAAATAAAAAAGAAGCAGGCCTGAGCAGGTCACAGGGTTGGGATGCGGGGCACGGCGTACAGCACACGGCAGCACGTTGCAGGTTGAAATAACATGAGAAATTTTTAGAAAAGCGACGACAAAACGTCGAATGAAAGATAAATAAAGTGCATGGCGCGATGGGGACGGACACAAAAATAAAATGTTAAAAAAGTAAAAAAGGTAGCGAATATAACTCGCGCACAGAGCTATAAATCAACGTGAAAGCAGCCAGAGGCGTGGAATGGGCGTGGCAATGTATCTATTACATGAAGCGTTGTACTATGCTGTGAACTGTCGCAGCTGCATTCGAGTCGAGAGCTAGCAAATTTCTTTTTTTTTTTACATTTATTTCTGTTTTATTCTCATTTCATTTCATTCGCTTTGCTTTTTCGTTTTTTGTGTTTTCTTAGTTTTTTAGTTGGAGCACAAATATTGTTGCAAGTGACAAAAATTGTTGGCGCTCAATTTTGGCGTTAACCTCTTTTGGCCAGCTGGCCACGCCCAGTCAGCATCTACTTGTCCACCTGTGCCGGCTCCATGGTGTACATATCGCGCAAGAGTCGCGCAATTGGCACATTGCCTATGGTCTCCTTGAAGAATAATGCCTCAATGGTTGCCGCTCGTATCGTTCGCAGTGAAGGTAAGAGGAGTAGAAGCCTGCCGAAGCGTGTCGCTTGCCTTGGGTAGCGCAAGCGCACATGATCGGATAGGATGCACTGCGCCTGATCCTGTAGCATTTCCACAGGTTGAACATCGCACAGGCCAGCAGTCTCTGGGGCAAAGAGTGCAATTGCCTTCATGCAACCCACTTCGCTGCCATCAGGTGTGATTTGTCGAAATCGGCAGAGAATCTCCTGAATGGTCTTCATTTCCATTTGTGTGGCCTCATCCTGGAGAACGCGTTCCTTGATCATCGGTGACTCCAGTATGGGCGTCAAGTCCAATGGTATTGTCCACTGTGCGAGATTGAGCAAAAAGAGCTCCTTCCACGATTCCTATAAATAAATAAATAATGTTCAAAGTTAGTTGAATTATTTTTCAATCAAAAAAAAAAACATGAACATTAATTATTTTGTTATAACTGCACCCACCTGTAGCAGTAAATGCTGATCGTTCTTGGATAATGTCTGGAACGGCATCAGGCACTTGACCCAACGCACGGCCATAAAGAGCAGACGGGCCGTCGTCTCCTGCAGCATCTCCCATGAGAGCAGACGCGAGTCCAACAACTGTTGTGGCAGCGGCGGTGGAAAGAGCAATGCATTGTGTTGCACCTGATATTGTATCAGCTCCTGGCACTTGTCCGGACTGAGCAGCAGCTCGAGAAAACCGTTTGAGGCGTGACAGCTGGCGTTGGATCGTGGAGTTGGATGTGGTGGAGGTGTTGGTGTTGTGGGCGTGGGGGAGCCTGATGTGTAGCTAAGCTGTTTATTATTATTGCTAATAATATTTATGTTGTTGTTGTTGTTATTGCTATTGCTATTGTTGTTGTTGTTGTTTGCGTGAATACTGTGCATTAGAAGCGTTGCATTGCTTGGCGGCGTTGTGGCATTGTTGTTTGTCTGATGCGATGCCTCGCTGAGGCAGTGCGTCGAGCTCTGTGCCAGATGCGGTGAAGTGCTGGAAGCCGCCAAGCTCTGTGAGTCTGTCAACGTTGGCGCTGGCGAAACGCTGCCAGCGCTCAACGGCGGCGATGCCGATGGTGATGGTGTCTCCGTTTCCACATTCACACGAGGACTTTCACTGCCCAGGCTTAGACAGCCAACATCAGCTTCATCGCCACCTCCACCTCCACCTCCACTGCGTGAGCCAATGCTTGAGATCGACTGTATGGAATTGCTGGGCGAGGGTGATGAGTAATTGTTGTTGTTGGACATTGTGGCTTGAGCATATGGTGAAGTGGAGACAACGGCGGCAACCGCTGTTGCTGTGGCTGCCGTTATGCCTGGCAGCTTGCTGGCCGCTTCAGCAATGAGATTGTGATGAAGTAGATGTGGTGGGAAGGTCATTGCAACCGCTGAAGCAGCACTATTCACTGCACCACCTGCAGCACCAGCAGCAGTCCCTGGCCCACTGGCATTGCCATGGGAATGTGATGTCAGCTGGTGTCCATGATGGAAGGCAGGTGCAGCATTATGTGGCGCCTGATGCGTCTGGTGCGGATGTGTGACCGCCTGAGCACCGGTTCCAGCCAAATGGAATCCATTTGGCGGTGCATGAGTAGAGATGTGCTGCGTGTAGTTGAACGAGGCCGATACATTGGTAACCAGTGACACGGGCAAATGTCCAGCATGATGATGATGCAGTCCAGCGGCAGCAGCAGCTGCAGCAGCGGCATGATGTGCCGCCGCCGCATGCGCATGATGATGATGGTGATGGTGATGATGGGCATGGGCAGCGGCTGCATGATGAGCTGCAGCTGCAGCCGCCGCATGATGATGATGATGATGCAGTTGCGGATGCAGTTTTGGCTTACGTGGCCCTCGCTCATGTTGCACAGCTGAAAATGGCAAAAAAAAAGCAATTATAATATTAAGCTGAACACCAGTTTTGGGATCAAACCGGTAAAGAATTTTTAATCGAGCCCTAAAAGCTCTTCAGACTTTTTATCAAATGCACTATGGGAAAAAAGTCCATTATTTTGGCATTAATTCTAAAAATAAAGCTCGAGCTTAACAAATTTGCACGAATGTTCGTTAGGCTAAGGTATAATTTCGGGAAATTTTTTTAGTCGATTGAGCCACGCCTTCCCGCCGGCCCCGAACCAACAAACATACATATTTATGTCGGATTTCTTATAAAAAATACAATTGATTAAATAGCTCGAACTGATACAATTGTTCATCCGGAAATATAAATAAGACAATAACTTCTTTTAGAAGCGTTTTCCTTTTGTTTTTCATCAATATTTCTATTAAACAAACACTGGAAAGAATCCAGTGGTCTATTGAAAACGTCTGTAATATTTGCCAATCTGCTAAATTTCCTGGCATGAGATTTTCTGTCGCTCTTGTATAATTTATTCCACGCTTCTGAAGCGTTTTCTCCAAGAACTCCAACTGGAACAATAAAACGGTTCATAATTTGATGTCCATGTACCAATACTTTATGATCAGTTGGGGACCAAGAAAAGTGTTCCATGTATAAATAAAAAGTTTGGCTACATTCAGATTTGAATGCGATTGCATTTTGGCGGGTGTTTGTTTACATAAGCATCAAATGTGTTAACTATTATTTTTATTGCAAATATTTTGTCTTAAGACAACCATTTCTTATTAATAGTTTTTTTTATGTAACTGGTCTGCAACGCGTTTGTTGTTGCTCCAAGCTCAAAATAAACAAAAACACGAAAAAAGTGTTAATACCATTTGATTCTATAGTATTTTGTTAAAAACATTCAACTTTACTCTTGGTGAATTGCTGTGCTATACAATTGTAATACTCCACGGTAGTAATACTCTCTCTCCATGCTCCATGCTATGCAAGTAAAAGCCGCTTCACAAAAAAAAAAAACATGCATTAATGCCAAAATTATTGACTTTTTTCCCTTAGTGAAGTATGTAACGAAAAGAAGGTAGAATCTACGACCCCAAAAAGTGTATAAATTCTTGATAAACATCAACATCTGAGTCGATATAGCCATGCCCGTCTGTCCGTATGTGTGAGCACCTGGACTCAAGAACCTATAAGGAGCTAGAGACTACAGATTTCGAAGTAAAGCTCACCTAAGTCCTAGGCAACACAACTTTGCTTTGAATTATCGATAACTTTTCCGGTGTTCGATGTATAAGAAAGCTCTAGTCGAGAAATCCCGACTAGGACATACCCTTAACCCCATACGTAACGCGTACAGTCCTTTGCGAATATTTACCTAGTAACCAATATAGCCAAAATTACCAAAATGACCAAATTTCAAACTGCAATATCTCCGGTGTTTCTAAACCGATTTTATTTCAATGTTCATTATTTTACCAATAGCTTGAAACCTTGTTTTCACAATTTTGAAATTCAAGAATTTTTTGTTATCGATCACATGTGTATATCGGAAACCAGAAGTGTTATCGAAAATTTAAAGCAAACTTGATCTGCCTCTGGTATAGGAGAGCTTAAGTTCCAAGCTTGAAGACCTTAGCTCTTATAGTCTCTGAGATCGGCGCGTTCATACAGACAGACGGACAGACGGACAGACAGACATGACTAGATCGACACGGCTGTTGATGCTGATCAAGAATATATATACTTTATAGGGTCGGAGATGCTTCCTTCTGTCTGTAACATACATTTGCACAAAACAATTATACGCTTATTTATCCATTTTATGGGTTAAGGGTATAAAAAATTTAAAATTCTAAATTGCTAAAATTGATTAAAATCGGTTAAGAAACACCGGAGATATCACAGTTACGTTATGGGTTAGACTAGAGTCTTCTTTATTGTTATTTATTCAAATGACGATCTTAAACAGAAAAAGGAAATATTGTTTACCATATTTTTTTTTGAAAAAACAATTTTAAAGATTTCTATAAAAGAATTATGAGAATATTGCGTAAATGCAGTATAATATTAAAGACGTATTTCACACTGCATCTGGATGCTGTTATACTGAAAACTATAAACTTAACTACAAACGTGTACAATTGCACAGTCCCTTGGGATGGGCTATTAGCAGAAATATGCAGTTTCATATGACTAATAGAGCTGCTTTATAATCAAGTTTGGTGCTGGATCAGTTCAGTAAGAACTCAACTTTGGAAGCATAAGGACTGCATAATGCTATTAGAATTCATTCAACAAATTTTAACAATATTTGCATTTGCACTAGCTTGCACTGGCTCAAACTACATAAGTGGTAGAATATACTGTAATGTATTTCGAATGATTTTTAAAATGGAGTGCCCAACTTATAGTCGATATGTGAACATACAGGGAAATTGTGCATTGACTTTAATTGACAATACTTTTGCATTTGATTGCTCATTCTCGGAGCAAGAAATGTTGCATTTATTTGATGAGTCTCAATTGTCTATCACTAAATTTAGGGGATCTTGTAAATTGAATAGTGCCGGTGTATATTATTTCAAGTGCCTAAAGCAAAAGCAGGGACAGAGTTTGCCAATATATATATGTGCACTGCAAGAAAAAACCTATCAGGAAATAGTATTTTCGAAGTGTCAAAATTTGACTGTGCATTCAATGCAAATACATACCGATAATAATACCGATTTAAGTAATCTTACAAAAAGTGTTCCTGATTTGGAAGAATTGCATTGGAATATGCTTGAGAAATGCCAGAATATAAATGAGATTGTGCGAAGCCTAAAATACTTAAAGTCATTGCATATGTTTAATGTTGTGGATTTTAATAACTGCAAACATTTTCATTTTTCTAATATAACTCAGCTAATAGAACTTAAAATATCCACAAAAACATCAATGCGAAATGAAAAGTTCAATTTCACTAATACATTCTTAAAAGGAGCATCAAATTTGAAGCGATTTGAATTACATGGTGCACAAAATGAGTTTTCCATGAAGTTTGACATACATAAAGAAATGTTTAGTGGCTTACAAAATTTAAACGAAATAGTATTTGATAGCTGTAGTGAACTACATCTCTCTGCAGAGCATTTTCAAGATTTATTAAATCTTAGATCATTGAAGATTAAAAGCACATGGACACATGGAATTAAATGGATGAGGTATGTTTGTCTAAATATTATTCCAACGAGCAACGAGTAAATGAGAGTATTTAAGTATTAGGCATATTTGTTTCATTTCAGCTCTTCAATTTTAGAAAATAATTTAAAGTATTTGCATGTTAGTAACAATTTCATAGATCATCAAATAATGGAATACATTGAAAACTATTACACAAAACTAATCATTGTTTATATATATAACGGTCACCGTTATATTGGATGGATTTATAAAAATAAAGTAAAAGCATTTATCTGCATTGACGCAAGCAACATTTGTATCTTCAGAGTTGATATTAACAAAAAACCATGCCCATATGGCTGCACGTGTAATTTGGAGCGTACAGAAATGAAATTCATAATTGATTGTGACAGCAATGAATCGTTAACACAATTTCCACTTATTCCCATCCCAATAATTGGAAACTCAACACTTTACTTGAACAACAAGAATATTACCATGTTACCAAACTCAACCTTATATGGATATTTTAATCTTAACGAACTTCATGTTAGCAATAATCAAATAACTCATATAAATGTTAACCAATTGCCACCGAATTTAACCTATTTGGATATAAGCAATAACAGCATAGAATCTCTTGATAAGCATGTGCTGGGATATATATCCAAAAGATCATCAACCTTACAACTAAAACTTTCCGGAAATCCATGGACTTGCAGTTGTGACAATGAAGCTTTCATCCTATATGTTGCAAGAATGTCTGATCAGATTGACGACTATGAAAGTATGAATTGCTATAATGAAAATATGTCTTTAATGGACTATGCAAATAAAAATGATATATGTTTTTCAATCAAGAAATACACAACATTAATTCTTGTCTCCATTATCGGAATTTGTTTTTTGATATTTGTATATTTGTATTTCAAAAAGCCTCTGATTATGTGGCTTTATGAATGCAATCTTTGTGTTAGTTGCATTTCCCACCCGGAACCACAAAGTGCCAAAATCCTTAAGTTTGATGCATTTCTCGCATTTTCACACTTGGACTCGGAACTCATTGAGGAATACGTTGAGAAGTTGGAGAACTGTTCTCGCGAGTTCAAGCTAAGCTTCTATCAGCGTGACTGGTTAATTGGTGAATCAATTCCAGCATGCATAATGCAAGCCATTGATGAATCCAAAAGAATTATTATCCTGATGACTAAGAATTTTGTGCAATCATCCTGGGGTCGGTTTGAGTTCCGTATGGCTATTCAGGCCACCTCTATTGACCAGCACAAACGCTTAATTATAATCGTTTATCCGGATGTAGAAGACTTTAATGACTTGGACTCTGAGCTCAGGATATACTTAAAACTAAATACTTATCTCAAACGAGACGATCCACAGTTTTGGAGGAAACTTATCTATGCTATGCCCCATAATCATGTGCAGAATGAGCGGACAACTCTTGCTGATGGAAGGCAAAGTCGGACTGAGCTCAATTAATTTAAATAATCGAAAAAAAACTTCAAACTTGTACCATTTTCTTATAATTATGTCATAAAATGTGTAACGCATAGACGGTAAAATGTCCGATAATATAAAATATATATATTCTTGATCAAAATCTCGAGCTGAGTCGTTAATGACGTGTCCTTCTGTTTCTATGTAAACTTGTGCATCATTTTTTTGAATTTGGCCAATTTAAGTTTAAATAATTTACTTGTTATTTATTATTTTTAAAATTAACTATAATACATTATTTAATAATAATATTCTAGTTAATTAGAGGCCTTTAGCTCAAAATAATTTACTTATATTCATAACTTTCTAGCGCAAACAATTTTTGAGCAATCAACTTATTTTCTGAGCAAGCAACATATATATACAAAAGTACAGTGCTGATTTAAAGACAGACAAATTGTGAGGCGCGACTGAAAAGGAGAGATTGGATAGTGTATTGTAATGACCACGACCCCATCCGGCGAGCCATCAACAGAGCGTGCACACACCCGATTCCCTTTTCCCGGTCGTGGCTGTATCGAGAAGACCAACAGTCCAGTTCTACTGCTTATCCTACATAAACATTATTGGGCCAGATCAAGGGACAAGGTTATTATGTGGGACAGACATAACACTATAATGTATGATAATTCATATTCTTTTCCCTTAAACTTTTTTCCTGAAGGCAAACTGCCTGCTTGTATAATGTTTAATATCAGCTTTTAATGTGATATCAATAATATGCTTATCACTTATGTATTCGTTTCGCGATGTAACCAATTCTCCAGTTAAAGAATTAATCCACAAATCAACACGCATAAATTCTTAAGGTTATAATAAATAATTTATATTTTTTATGGTTTGTTTCTCACATTCCAATTAAGTGCCTAGCCCTTATCATTATAATTGTACGCAAGTTAAGCACTTCCTTTTTCACATTGTATGGAAGTAGAGAAAGATTTTTTTACTTTGTTTCCTCCAAAACAATAAACAATATTTTAATTCCAGTAAGAAGGCTCTCGTCGAGAATTCCCGACTAGGACATACCCTTTACCCCATATATAACGCGTACAGTTATTTGTGTGTATAAGTAAATACTTTTTACCCGATTTTGAACAAATTTTTACAAATGTTTATTATTAACCCATAGCTTAAAACCTCGTTTTCACAATTTTGAAATTCAAGATCGATCCCATGCGTATATCGGAAAACAGAAGTGTCATCGATAATTTGAAATAAACTTGTTCTGCTTAAGGTATAAGAGAGCTTAAGTTCCAATCTTGAAGACCTTAGCTCTTATAGACATGGCTATATCGTCTCGGCTGTTGATGCTGATCAGGAATATATATACTCATTGGGGTCGGAGATGCTTCCTTCTGTCTGTTACATACATTTTTACAAAACCATTATACCC
The DNA here is from genome assembly GCA_018152965.1 of Scaptomyza pallida. Lineage (NCBI taxonomy): Eukaryota > Metazoa > Arthropoda > Insecta > Diptera > Drosophilidae > Scaptomyza > Scaptomyza pallida. Next base: position 2,060,659 of record JAECXP010000116.1, on the reverse strand, counting down.
TTATTTACCCATATTTATGGGTTGAGGGTATAAAAGAGCGCTTAAGATCTTATACACAAAACTGAATAAACAGAGAGAGAGAGGCAGAGCTACAACAGTACAAAAGCGTACAACGGCGCATTCCTTAGGGATCATACAATATCAGCAATGTGCAATTTCCTCGATAGTATGGAGCTATTTTTCTATTAAGCAAGAATATTGCTGCTCAGTTTGAACGTGACTTTTAAGAGTACTAAGACTTGTTCCGTGTCAGTACACAATAAAATGTTGATTCAATTCGTTCTATCAATTGTAATAATCTTTGCAAAACTGTGCAATAGTTTGGAAACGTTTTGCAATTCCCCAAATGACATTAGCGGCGAAATGAGTTGTAATACTTTTACAAAGATTATTAATGTGACGTGCTCAGTCAATGGAAAACCTGTGACTAAATATGGAGATTGTAAACTGGCTCTGTTGGGGGATACGTTTCAATTTAATTGCTTATCGTCGAATCCAGATGGATTGGAATTTAAAAGCCAGTCAAAAATAGCTATCGTTCAATTTGAGGGCACATGCAACTTAAGCAAAGGTGGACAGAGTTTGTATTTAAAGTGTCTTCCACAACAGCGAGGTGAAATGAATCCAAAATACAGATGTGGTGTAAAAAAACAACAATATACAGAAGCGATCTTTGACAAATGTACAAATTTTACTGTTTATTCGATGGATATAGTAACTGATTTTCGAAGCGATTTGAGTAACTTTGCACACAATTTATCTAATTTAAAAAAGCTACATTGGAATATGCAGGAACAATGTCAAAATGTATATAAGATTGTGAGAGAAATGAAATATTTAGAAATGTTGCATATATCTAATGCTGTTGATTGTTATCAATGTGAAAATTTTCACTTCACAAATATAACGCAACTAAAAGAACTTAAAATATCTATGAAAATTGCAAGATCTTGGAGTATACTGTTCAATCGTGGGTATAGCTTTTATGATTTTAGTACCACATTTTTGAGTGGTGCGATAAACTTAAGACGATTTGAATTTGCTGGACAAGAAGATGCAACGGAGCCTGTTATTAATAACGAAATGTTTAATGGCCTCATACATTTATCGGAAATTGTCATCAGCAATTGCATAATAGGTCTTCATTCAGAAGTTTTTCAAGGCTTAAGAAATTTAAAATCATTGAAGCTTACAAATACAATAGTTCATGATTTTGAATGGTTGAGGTATGCATAAGGCAATATTAAGTTTAAAGTTTAAATAAATAATTTTCTTTTATTCATTTTGATTTAGATCTTCAACTTTACAAAATAATATTGAATATTTAGAGCTTGATCCTAGATGGCAAGAAAACGATACACTGAAAATCGTAGAAATGTATTACAAAAAAATAGCTATTCTACACTTCAACGAATACAAAGGTCACTATAGTATTAAAACAAAAGCATTTATTTGCATTGAGTTAAACAACATTTGTAGCTTCAGTGTTGACATTAACAAAAAACCATGCCCATATGGCTGCACGTGTAATTTGGAGCGTACAGGAATGAAATTCATAATTGATTGTGACAGCAATGAATCGTTAACACAATTTCCACTTATTCCCATCCCAATAATTGGAAACTCAACACTTTACTTGAACAACAAGAATATTACCATGTTACCAAACTCAACCTTATATGGATATTTTAATCTTAACGAACTTCATGTTAGCAATAATCAAATAACTCATATAAATGTTAACCAATTGCCACCGAATTTAACCTATTTGGATATAAGCAATAACAGCATAGGATCTCTTGATAAGCATGTGCTGGGATATATATCCAAAAGATCATCAACCTTACAACTAAAACTTTCTGGAAATCCATGGACTTGCAGTTGTGACAATGAAGCTTTCATCCTATATGTTGCAAGAATGTCTGATCAGATTGACGACTATGAAAGTATGAATTGCTATAATGAAAATATGTCTTTAATGGACTATGCAAATAAAAATGATATATGTTTTTCAATCAAGAAATACACAACATTAATTCTTGTCTCCATTATCGGAATTTGTTTTTTGATATTTGTATATTTGTATTTCAAAAAGCCTCTGATTATGTGGCTTTATGAACGCAATCTTTGTGTTAGTTGCATTTCCCACCCGGAACCACAAAGTGACAAAATCCTTAAGTTTGATGCATTTCTCGCATTTTCACACTTGGACTCGGAACTCATTGAGGAATACGTTGAGAAGTTGGAGAACTGTTCTCGCGAGTTCAAGCTAAGCTTCTATCAGCGTGACTGGTTAATTGGTGAATCAATTCCAGCATGCATAATGCAAGCCATTGATGAATCCAAAAGAATTATTATCCTGATGACTAAGAATTTTGTGCAATCATCCTGGGGTCGGTTTGAGTTCCGTATGGCTATTCAGGCCACCTCTATTGACCAGCACAAACGCTTAATTATAATCGTTTATCCGGATGTAGAAGACTTTAATGACTTGGACTCTGAGCTCAGGATATACTTAAAACTAAATACTTATCTCAAACGAGTTGATCCACAGTTTTGGAGGAAACTTATCTATGTTATGCCCCATAATCATGTGCAGAATGAGCTCACAACTCCTGCTGATGAAGTTCAAATAGAATCAAATGAACAATAGGTAAACTAATTTAGTTTTGCGTTAAAAATTTGAACATTATATAAGTGTTTTTCTCTTCTCGTATAAATAGCAGCTATAAGGACTCACAGCGTTCCTTTTTACAGCTCATAACGAAAAAACAGAAGACGACTCTTGAAAATGAATTAAATAACAAGCTTTAAACCGAATTTATGCTGATTTTGCTGTTTTCGTGCAAGCAATCATATTATCTATGAATCCATCTGCGTTTAAATCGATTCTTATCGTTTGGTTTCGTTTGCCCAAATGTTTTGCATAAAATCAGTTCAAGTGTGTAATTGCGTTAATCTGCTTTTAAGTAGTTAAATAAATAAAGTTAATTTCAAAGATACTTTGAATGGCTTTCTTCTCCTTTCTTTCTTTACTTCACATTTTTTTTTTTTTTGTATGCAAACTTTGTCAACGCTTTGAAGTGTGGGTTGCTTGTTGGATTTATCTGTATGCTGAACCAAATAGCAAATAACACTTGGCTCTGTGTAGAAAGTAGCTTCTTGAGTCGCCCACACACACACACACACACAAACACACAGAAACACACACGCACGCATAATAAACCGATTATTAAAATGCGCAGAGATACACAAATGAAAAGATACAAAACAGTAGTCCTTTAGTTGTTTGGCCTGGTCGTGTGAACTGTTGCATATGCCCCAAGCCCTGGACCCGGACCTAGACTGACATTGTCGGGTTCAACGACGCACGTATGAATATGTCTGAATGTGTGTGTGTGTGTGTGTATGGGTTGCTGTCATGACTTTTATTTGTTTGTAATTAAATGTATCTATAGCCTGTGTGTGTGTGTATCTTCCGTCTGTGTGCATGACACAGCGCAAAAGGGGTGACATTTTAATCCGCAGCTAATCGCATGTGTGAGTGAGTGCGTCTGTGCAAAGTGACTGCAGCCACTTGACGTCCCCGGATGCCACTTTGGAAACTAGCAATGTATGAAAGCGAATGATGCTGCTGCCTGCCGCTGCTGCTGCTGCTGCAAAAGTAGCGCGAGTGTCTCACAAAGCTTTCAAAAGATCACAATTTTCAATTAAAGAAAATGCCAAACTCATCAAATTTTTACGCTGCGGGTTAAGCGGCATCAAACAAACTTGCGACAATTTTACTTTCCGAGACTCTTAAAAACTGCGGTCGGCAAAAAACTTCCAAGCATCCTTACCCAACGGGCTAACGGGCTAAGAGGCCAACGGGGGGGAAAGGCGAACCCAACCTTGGGCAATGCTTAACCCTTGCGTATTGCTCCTTTTTTTTTGTTGCTATCCCAGCGAGCAAACAAAGAAACGTGTGAAAAAGGCAAAAAATTAAGGGCATAAGCAAAAATTAAAAATTTGATTTTTTTTTGCTGCGCTTTTTTTTTGTTCTAGCCCAAGCATCCCTCTGCCAGCATCCCCTGTCTTATGAACTTTCTTTCTAACTTGAAGCGACGCCATTTTGTTTCCATTTGCTATACAAGTTGGAGCAAGTGCAAAAAGTATATTAAGTTTTTACTGATTTGATTATTGCTGAAAAAGTTATGAATGCAAAATGCAAAAGTCGTGTTTTTTGAGTATTTAGGCTTGAAGCGTTTTGTGGTGGTTAGGAATGGTTTTCCAACCCACGGGACAAAGGTCAAAGAGTTGTAGACTGAACGAACGGGAATTGGATTAAACAAACGTTTATAATATATAAATCAGTTGCACTCTAAACGGCTATCCAAAACAGTAGTTAAAATAATAGAAAGAATATTTTATCTCTGAATATAGCTTCTTAGCATGCAAGCTTAAATCAAGGATTCTTATCCTTTGACTTATAAAACTGTAGAGCCAAACATCTCACACGTACCTGAAACACCTGCGAAAACTCTCATGCCTAAGGTAAAACATAAACCACAAAAAGTTACCAAGTTGCAGGGGAAATAAGAAAAAAAGTATACACAATCTACAAATCTAATTAGCAACTCATTACGCATCCTCAGAGCGTAGAGCAATAAAAACACATAGCTAAAAGAAACAGCAAAACATATTGACCGATTTGCTGAAGCTAATCAATTAATTAGGGTAGAGAACAGCAGGCAGGCAGGCAGCCAGGCAGGAAGAGCAGGAAAAATGTGGCAGGACCGAGAAGTACGGACGCATCAAAGCAAAAACAATTATGTCAAAACTGGGACACGACCAGAAAAGCAAGCAAAAGCAAAAATGTCAGAATGCCAGACAGAGAAATGCGGTAGAAAAATTAATGATAAGTGGCAGAAAGATATAGCGCTTAAGCAAGAGAGAGAGAGAGAGAGAGAGGAGAGAGAGATAGATATTAAGCAGCTGCTGAATTCCCAAAGTTGAACACTCAGCGACTTCACGACCGAGACACGCAAAAATCCCAATGAATGATCATCAACCCAAAGCCCAATAAGTAAGAGGGCTCTAGTCGTGAAATCACGACTAGCAGATACCCTTAGACCATCCAAAAAAAATATGTCACATTTTTGTGTCAAATTTTTTTGACCAAAAATCGACTTGAGAAAGGAACAAAGCCTGCGATTGCCATAACTTCTTCAAAATAAACCCGATTTTTATATGGATTAGATCAAAAGTCTAACTTAGCGGTCTTAATTAAATTTAAGTATAGAAACTAACCTTTAACTTGATTTTCATGCCCAAATATTGGTGTCTAATAATCGATAATGTTGTTGGTTGAATAACTTTCTATTCCCGAAACGCGATTTTTACTTGATATGACATGCAAGGGGCTTTATTCGAGACTCGGCTATTGAATATATATACTTTCTAAGATCGGAGATGCATCCTTCTGTCTATTACATACATTTGCACAAAACCATTATACCCGTTTTACACATTTTTGAGGGTATAAAAAGGTGGGTGGATGTCCAGAACTTAAGCTGAAAAGCGCACAACCATGCCAAACAAATCAGCTGGCATCGTAATGAGTGTGTTACCGATACGGTTATATATGCGTTTATTATCGTATATGTAGGCCTGTGTAGCATAATAAAAATAATACACACGAATGTTTGGCAGGCAAATGAAAAGTAAATAAAGCAAAGATTACTAAATATTCTGTATCAGGGTGAAAAAAAGAAGGAATACACCGTGAAATTGGAAAAAAAGCACTTGAAGTGATTCGATGCGGTTGGCAAAGCGTTGAGGGCGGTTCATTCAATGTCAGGAGGGGAGATGAGCATCGTACTTGGCTTATCAATTCTTAAGTGCATAATAGTGCATAATAATGGCATTGTTAATGTCAGCCCAAATAAAAGGGAAACATTCATTCGATAGACAAACTCTTGATTTTTTTTTATAATTGTATAATTAGAATTTAATTCATACAAAGGTTGGCTTATTCTCAGATAAAAGATAAGAACATATTATCAAAATTCATACGAAATACTCTACCAGCGGTCAGTTTTAAAAACATAATTTATTAGGAAAAAACACGCACATTCATTCAAACTTAAACCTCAATAAATATAAAAGTAAGTTGTCTTTTATTATATTAATTACACAAAATTAAATACCTTTAACATTGTTGTGTTTTGTTAATAATAACACGAAAAGAACTTTTTCTAAATATTTAATTTTTTGTAATTTAAAGCTGAACAGATCAGAACATAAGTAAGTAATTGATGTACTTTGCGTATACTTTTTTTCATGCACAATCTTTAGGTTTAGCCCATTTTGAATTTACATACATATTTACAATAACTTTTATCAGGCTGCCTTGCCTGAATGCCCTTGGCACGCCCAGCGTCAACGTCAACGTCAGCGTCAGCTGCATCATGGTTCATGGAGGCCAAAGGCTTTTACGCTCTGACTCTGTTGCCAGGGCCAGTGAGTGAGTGATTTTAAATCCGCTTTTAATGTTGACACTGACACTTTTGTCACACACAGACACACCCATACATACATTGGCTGAACTGGTGTGAGTGCATGACACATGCAAGCCAGTCGCATTTACATGCCGCCGGTCGCACACTGCCTACCAAATGTGTATGCACATAAAGTAGTAGGCTATAATGTCAATTAAGAGTAGCACTGCAGCTTGCATACATAAGCATGCATGTATGTACATATATATGCGTGTGTGTGTGTGTGTGTGGATGTGTGAGAGAGAGGAAGGTATCTTCTGTATGTTGCATGGCTTTCAATGACCCGCAGTCATGTGTAAATGCAATGCGTATACGTAATATGACAGGCACAATGCATGTGAAACGGGGCGGTTTAAAAGCAGCAAATAAATAAATAACACATACATACACATAAGCACTTACACACATATGCACAAAATGTATATACATATTCACAGAATCAATACGTTTAAATGTGGTCATGAAATTAGTCGCCAGCCAGCGCCAAAAAGTCGACTATATAGATAGACAACAGCAACAACGACTACTTCATTTGACTGGCTTCATTTATACTTACAACCGCAAAACGCAGACGATGACAACAGGCTAAGTTACAGCGCAGTCTGTTGACAAAAGGGCTTAACTGCCCAAAAGTATGCTGCAAAATATACTTTATATACCAGAGCCAAGCGGCAAGACAAAGCACAAGAACACAATTTCCATTTACAGTTCCTTTTTCATTAAATTTGCACTTGGCTGATTTTGTAGCAGCCTTAACGACTATTTGCTGCTTTTGTGTTTGTTGTTGCTTGTGTATTTTGCAGCTGCTACTTGGCCTGGTTGAGAAGGTTAGTCGTTGAGCGTTTTGTTTGCCATTAGCTTTGTAAAATTTTCGATTTGTGGAAAGTGCTAAAGTTACAATTCAATCGACAAGGTTCAATTTGAACCATCTCAAATGGTCAATGCCACAAAAACTGAATTCAAATTAAAAGTATTCCACATTAAACGTGTTCCAATTATGATGCAAATATTCCATGATTCAATACAATTTATCATTTAATTAGCATGCTTCTAGTTTTTATAATTTTATGCACATTATTAGTTATTTATTTTTCAAAATGGCCAACATTAGGGCTCACTTTTCAGCTCATCACACAGCCAGTAAAGATAAATACCTAAATATGCACACGCACACACGCCCCCATGGTAACAAGCGAAAAAAAATAGACGACCAGAAAAAAAGACATTTTATTGCTCGCTCTTTTTTTATTTTGATGCGAATGGGATTTGGAAAGCGACACAAATCACTCAAAATGAAAAATCCGCTTAAAATGCCGCGTAAATATTTGTAAAGAAATAAGAATCCAAGGAGATGGAGCTGGCAATGGCAATGGGAATGGCAATGTGAGTGAAAATGAGATAGGGAATGGAAGATGAAGATGCCAACTGGCAAATGGGTGGGCATTATCACTATGCGTGATGCTGATGATGATGATGCCGACACTTTGTTGGTATACAAATGCAAATACCATTAAATGTGACAAGTGGCAACATAATTTGTTAAGGGAAGCTCTCGCACCGTATCCCCTGCTTTCTTTTTTTTTGCTTTCTCGTTTCTTTGCACCCTGACGCAAGATATTAGCATATACAAAGCGGCCAACATTTATAAGGCGGAGGGGAAGAGCAGCTGATGAAAGACACACAATAAAATAAACGCTATTTGTCATATTTTGTTCTTATAACTTAAATGCAAAGTCTGCGCAGCACTTTTCTCTCGCGCACTTACCAACACTTGAAGCTTTTCTAATTAACTTTATGGGCAACATGGAGAAATCATAGAAAACAGCATCATGGAGACCAAACTGTAACTAAACAAAATGAAAACCAACTAAAAATGGCTAACCACATTCAACCGACGCCAGAAAAATAAAAGAGAAAAGAACATACAAACTACTCAGTCCCCGTGCTCCTCTCCCTCAAAAAAATGTAACACAAACGTGCCTTGAACGATTTTTGTGGCTTTTTTGCTTTTTGGTCTAAACAACAAAAGCACTTTGTCTGGCTGGGACACAACAAAATACCGCTGCTCAAGTGTGAGCCCTGTCAGTATGTGTGTTTATTGTTTATTTACGGCAACCAGCCAAGAAAAACCCCAAAAAGGCAGCTAACATGAGGCTTTCTAGCGGCAAACTAAGAAAATGCACAGCATGTGCAAAATAGAAAAAAAGAAAGGACAAACACATGTCCTAACACGCCATTGGCATGTTCTCAACACAATGAGCTTGATAGATTTCTCATTCAGTTTGTCTCAAGTATGTGTTCAACAGAGTTTGGTAACATTCATAAAGCCAACATTTTTATTTTGTAGCTAATTATTATTGAACGCGAAAGTTTATCTTAAACAAGATGAGCTAAAAATGTAAAAAATTATAGTAGAATATGACTTATGACCTTGGAGAAAGAGTATCTGATTTTTGGGAATATCTTTCAACTTATTGCTGGCATTTTCTTTTGTTGTTGTCAGAATGTTTTGCTTTTTTGCCAGCTTGTGCTATTGTTGTCACCTTGTGAACGTTATTATTGTTCAGTGGGCGTTAACTACATACAAACATACATATATTACGTGTGTATGTGCCGTAGCAATCTCTTGTCCTTTGGCAGCTTTCAGCCCCGGCTCGATAAACTAACTTTGCTTCTGGTTCATTTCAGTTAAATCTCTTGCCCTACGATACGTCGTCTAACGTCTAACGTCTAAGTTTGGTATCATCATTTGATTGTCAATACATTTTAGTCGCATTTTCAGCGATGGGATAATGCATGTAATCCGCTATTAAGTGCACATTGTCAATCGACCTCCCCCTAAAGGCGAATTGCGTGTGAGAAAATCTGCAACAATTCTCACGCTGTTTTTTTTTCCTCACTCCCTGGCTGCGGATGCTGCTCCAGTTGCTGTTGTTGTTGCTGTTGTTGATGTCCTGTGCAGTGAACCCATCAATGGTTGATGCTAAATGGTAAATTGTAGCCATAGAGCCACGATTATACATACATACGTAGTATATAGAGCTATAGTATGGCTGTGTGTATTGCTTTCATTGCCACTGTTGTTATGTGTTTTTATGCTACATTTAATGTTGGCTTAAGAGCTTTAAAGCTAGCATTGTTGCATTGAGTTGTTGTTGTTGTTGTTAGTGCGTTTCGTTTCGGTTCGGTTCGGTTCAAGTGGGCTAACTTGGGTATTTTGGGTTCAGGTCTTCTTTTTTTGTGGCCTTGGTGGAGCGGTATGTAAACTTGCTCAACAATAAGTATTCAACTGATATACGCGTTAGTAATATGCAAATCATTTAGTGACTCTAGTAAAAAGAAAATTGTTGGTTTTGACAATTCTATTATTAGTTCAAAGCTGACATCAATAGGTATAGAAATCCGCATAAAGCAATCGGCATTACAAAAGATATAACAATAAGTAGAGAAAAACGCTGGCGATTGTTGTTAATAAGCAAAAAATATTAGATGTTTTGGTTCTATAAAGGATTTCGAGTTTTTGAAAGTCGAATTTGTTGCTAAAGAAACCAAATATAATTTTTTATATATATTAAATTATTTTTCAATAAAAAAGTCAATATGTCTATATTTTTCTGCATCTAAACAATTCTTTGTTTATGTAACTTCAAAAATAATTAACTCAAATAAAATCAACATTGAAATTGTAACAAATCAAAAACTCAATTACGCCTGCATAATTAATGCGGTACACAAAAACATTCGTTCTAAAAATCAAGCTACTGTTTGAGAAGCGAAGAGTGTGGCAACGAGGTGTTCGCATAATTTATAATCAGCTTAATGACAACTACAACAAAAATAAAATGCAAAGTGCTTGGGCCCACTTGGCAGACACAATTTGAGAAGTCGAGCTGGAAGTGTTCTTGCCTTGTAAAATGTGCGGCGCCCAAAAGCCTGCGGCGTTTTTTTGGTTTTTGGAGTTTAATATAGTAATTTATGCCCGGGCTTTTGCCGAAAACGCAGCCTCAGCTAATTTGCTGCATAATTAAATGAATTTGGCAAGTAAAACAAAGATTTTGCGGCCAACCAGTGAGCCAGCCAGCTTCTACTTCCACTTACCATCTTTATTCATGGCCGATTGAAAACATTTGGCCAAACGACAAGCACGACATTGATTCCGATGGGTCTTGTCCACCGGACAGCGTCCCTTGAGATCTCCGGTTGCCTTGCAGGTGTAAATGCGATTGCGATGAATGCTACGCTTGAAGAAACCAGAGCAACCTGCACATACAAACCAAACGCCAATAAATTCACTGCTAGCTTAAAGCTTAAGTAAAAGGACTTACCATCGCAACTATAGATGCCATAATGTTTACCCGAACTGCGATCGCCGCATACCTTGCAGGGTATATCCAGCAAACGATCGCCAGCTGTGAATACATAAACAATATCATTGATTTAATACATTTTGAATATACAAAAATAACGATTTTTGCTTATAATGCGATTTATAAATTAAATGTCTTTTCACAAAATTAGCTACAAATAAAGTTCATTCTGTTGAAAACTAAAGCGAAACGTATTTATGTTGATATACGCAACATATCCGCATATTTAACTTGTATTAAGTGTTAATCTCGCCCTCAAAGCTTCCCATTAACCAAACACACTGCGGCACGCACAAAAGGTGCTGCATACTTTTAAGGGAACTGTTTGTCGGCCGGTGTGTATACACATGTCAGTGTGTGTGTGTGTGTGTGTATCGCGGATTAGCAAGTGAATATTGCACAAAGCTAGCACATAATGCGAGACAGAGAAAGACAGCCCTTTTTTTTGTTCTTTCGGTTTTTGGCTGGCACGCTTCACAAATTAAGTTGAACACTCGGCACTTGTCAAAATAAAACGCGTCCGTTTTCAATTGTTTGCCCTTTGTTGTTGCTGTTGCTGTTGCTGCTTGCTGACGACCCCTTTGTGCGCTGACATTTGACATATTGTCAACTGTTGGTTGGGTCGCTTTCGGTTTGCGACGCGTGTTGCCAATTTTCACACCCTGCGCATCGGCAATTGTCCGCAGCATGTTAACACCTCTCGAGTGGTTGTGCGTGCCCATTTTACAGTCAGTCATTTGCACTGGTCACGGCACTTCATCCTATCTCTGGCCAACCTAGGGTTGTTGGCCCGCTAACAGATCTAGGAACATCAAATGCGACTGAACCTTTGGGCTACACATTTTTCTCATTCATTCGCGAATGTTTTCTTTTTTAAAAATTTTCATTGTTGGTTTTGAATATTTTTGTTTATTTATGCCATAACAGTTTTTGTTAGTTTAGCAAGTTGCGACAACTTTTGATGGGTGCGTGTGTGTATTTGAGTGGGTTATATCTTTATTCAAACTATATACAATATGCTTTATGACTGGTATGGAAATCTCGGCTTTGTTTTTATAGGCTAAAAAGGTTGGCCTTATGCATTTAGCTGGGTATGGGCGGTCGTGAGATTAAGGCAATTTTGGGCGTGGGAATCGCAAATTTAGAAAAATAAACCTAACCGAATGAGCTTTTAATTTTAAGTGTTAAGAAGTTAAATAGTTCTCACGGCTCAATAAAAAAGGATAATTAATAGCTTTTATTTATTTCAAAATTTTTTTTAAATTTTCAATTGCGAAAGTAATTTTTAAAAACTTGTTACTACTACTTGATTGATATCGTGTTAAACAATTTTTAACGCAAACTTGAAGCTTTGTAAAAATGTGTTGATTATTAACTAAAATATTTTTTATTAGCACTCTTATATAATTTGCCTGAATATCCATCAATTTTAATATTTTAATATTAATTTTTTGTAAAAATGTTTAAGGCGATGAATCATAAATTCCTTTACACAAATTCCGACGGCTTTCACATTTTCAAATCACAATTGTGCAGGGCGTTGTGTTTTTCAAGTTTACCTGTTCCCATTTTCCGTTGATGGAAATATTTGAACCCCAAAGTATCCAGCGTGCCTAGGTTTATAAAGACGTTGGATCACACTTGAAACAAGCTTCGTTTATGTTAATTAATTAAAGTCAACAATTTCAATTTTGGAAGCACAACACAAAACAACTTTTGACAACCGCACGCCAAAATATATTTGATTTCATTTGCCGACGCAAAGGACGACGACGGCGACAACGCTGCTGCGGAGCGGATGCGGATCGTTTTGGCTGACGGACCAACTGTGAATGGCGCAGCCAGCCAGCAGAAACAGAGCAGAAACAGTGGCAGAAGCTGAAAGCTGTAGCTGTAGCTGAAGCTGAAGCTGAACCGGTGCCGCAGCCAAAACTGAGCAGAGCAGACCGCCAATTACGAAAGTGAAGCTGCCAAAGGAGAGGTCCTTTTTTGCAGTCAATTTGACAGGACGCAGAGCAAAGCCAAAGGCAGCCACCCCCTCTTGAACGGAAACACAAAGCCACAATCGTGGCACAGCACGGGCGGTGAACGGGGTGAAAATGAAATGGAAAAGAAAAAAAAACCTCCCGCAACCGAATGAGGAAATGGAAAATGGCAAGGCATAGGGCAGGGCCGGGCCAGGAAGGGGCAGCGAAAAACCAAAACGTCGACGAAAAAGTCGAAAATTTACGAAAAGCTACAAAATGTTACATTTCATCCCTTGTGCAAGTGAGCCCTGGAGTGGGACAGGACAGTACAGGGACGAGGGGCTGGACAGGCGGGCAGCCAACCGGAAAACGCCCTTTTTTCAGTGCCCTGCCGCCTGATGCGATTACAGCAAATGAGGAGACTTCCTGCCGTCCACCATTTTACTTTTTTTCTTCCTTCCTTATGGCGAGCCATACTCACACACACACACACACAGAGAGAGACACGCACACTGCGACATATCCTGTGGCTTTCGACAATTCACCACAAAATGTCAAGAATGATGAAAAGCTAGCAACGGAACGAGGGCGACGCGTCGTTCTCTGTGCATGTGTATTGGTAATGGCGTCTATTGTCCTGCTCTCTCGCTCCCTTTTACTCTCGGCCTCTCTCGCTCGCTCACACTGTGTGTGTGCGCCTCAGCAAATATCTTTGCCGTGCAGCGACGTCGTGTTGACTGCCGCTGCTCTTCGGGCTGATGCCACGCTGGCTTCTTCCTTCACATTTTTTTTTGTGCTTTTTTTGTTGCTGGTTCGTCCTGCGCTTGTAGGCTGTCGGATTATTAGTTCTAAAGTCAGGATCTCAGCAGCAATGGCTCTACAATTTGGGGCATGTTGATTCGACTAGGCAGGGAAATCCTTGAATTTGACAATGATATAAAATATTTTAATAATTAACTTTATTACGGAAAAGAAGACTTTTTGTTGTAAATCATATCAATATGTTTTGTTTTAATTACATTTTTAGAATAGGAAAATTGAAAGATTCTCCTAAAATACATAATTCAAAATTTACGTTCCAATTAATCATTAAAACAATATTAGTTTTCCTTGTGAAAAGATACTTTTTGTTTGTTATAAATATTGAAATGCAGATTAATATTAAAATATTTTCTTGAAATTCATGGGATAAAATAAATTTTTTAATCAATAGAAATATCGTAAGACTCTTACATAATTCAATGCATTCAAGCACCCCCAAAATTGTGTGTGTAGAGTATTTTAATGGGTAGAGGATACGGCAAGGATATGCCATATGCATGATATACTCCACTGTGTGTGTATTTTTCGCATGTGCGTGAGCGTATGCAAGTTTATTATATGTATGTATGTATGTACGTGCATTTGTGTGTGTGTGTGTGTGTGTCGGAAATTTCGCAATGGCGTTTCTCTGGGCTGGCACTGGCTGGTTGTTGTTGGTATGTTGATAGGGGTTGATTTACTGACTCTCATCTAAATTGAAATGACTTTTGTGACATTGTGTATTGGTTGCACACACACACACACACACACACACACACATATGTGTGTGTAGACTATAGTCTCACATATATAAAGCGAATTATGGGCAGGCAGTTGAGGGCTTAGCGAACAACATCTTATGGTATATGAGATTATGCTTTGAGGGGGTGGAGTCTTCTTGGAAATCGGTATTTGGCAGCATGGCTATTACACAGTCCATTTAGTTGCCCTGTGGCATACTTACACATACACACACCTAGACACACACACACACATGGGGCACAGAGTCCAGCCCAAAGCCGTCGTTTTGATGCATTCCTGCGGTTATATTAACCAGTCAAAATGCAAAGTCATTTGCTGTTTTTAACTACTAGCTCTCACTCGGAACAATCAGACAACCACCACCCATCCTTTATCAACCCAACTCGTAACCATCGACATGCACGCATACACACACACACACACACACATGCCAAATTTGCGGCATCAAGAAGTCGCATTTTTTTTCTATGCCCCCTTCCACCCAAAAACACCCTGACCCCTTCGACAATATTCATTGTGTATGTATGTGTGTGTTAGTGTGAGTGTGCAACATTAGGCCACGCCCCTTGCAACACTAAACTCACCACTGTAGCAAAATCAACGCACGCGCATTCGACACTCAGTTCGAAATAAAGTTCGAAACATAGCAGTCTCTGAACAATTTTCGGCTTGTCCTAGTGCTGTGCGTAACAAAATGCCTCATTCGTTTCAAACATCTCATCCAAATTACAAGTAATATTATTGTTTATTGTTTTTTTTTTTTCTTGAAAAATAGCCGCACCGATTTGCCGGCTTGTACAACACAAAATTCATTGCTGAAAAAGAATATCTTTTCAAGTGAGAAATAAAAAAAATAAACTAAAAATTATTTTTGTTAAAAATTAGTTTGGTTTTCTAGCACGATGAATGGAAATACGCCCTATTATAATTCACAACACACTTTCCGCAACGGATTGGACTTCAATTGTCCCAATGGAAGCTGCTGCCCTCGCACGGACCTTGGAAGACGACAATCCAGTTGCCCTGGTGGAAATTGCTGTCCTGGTGGGTTTTGTATGCGCAACAGGACCGACAGGCAGCAACCATCTTGGGATGCAGGCAATGGACGTCGGCACTAAAGAGCAGGACGCATCCATATTTGGCAAATCGGCGCGTGATTTCAACAGTATCGCTAATCTACTACGAATAAGATAGCTAACCAATATGATTAGGTTTAATCTCTCTCTTTGACATAGTTTGTTAATTTATTTTCTTCACAAACAACAGTAACAACAACAGCAATCACATGTTACGACGTGTCTTTAACAAAGTTCATTTATTCCAACACTTATAAAACACTTATTAAACACTAATTAAACACTGAGAGAAAATATAGGAAATAAAACACAAATTTTTGCAATTATTTGCTGAAATGCTGAGAAAAGTAAAAAAACTTGTTTTTGTTAACATTATTCATTTTTATTAAATCGTATTTTGGTTTTTCGCATGTTCTTTTTACACGAACTAACAATTAATATATATATATATATAATGTGTGTGTGTGTATATATATTATTTTTATAAATTATAGTTATTTGAGTTCGTTTTAAGTTTTGCTATGGTTTTTGTTTGTGTTTGATCTTAATTGGCTAGGGATGTTTGTCATGCTGTTGTGTTTGAAATGTTCGAATTTCGGGCTTAGTCTTTACTTTAGATAGTTGTTGAAATTGGTTTTGTAGTTGAAAGTGCTGCTTGTTTCTTACTGGCGTGCTTCAAGTCTTTTTGAAAAGGTATTGGTTTAGTTTTTGGGATCCCATGCAATAGCTCTGGCCTTTGGGAGTTTGTTTAAATTGAAATATTTGTTAGCACAACATTAAGTTTTGTATATAGCTGTCACATGTATATAATATTTGTAAATTATTATCAATGCAACATGTAGATGCTCTACAAAATACCGAATATCTTATTTATTTTTTTTTCTTTATTTAATTACCACTACTACCATTTTATTTATCTAATTAATATTCCATCTAAATAGTTTTTATTGTTTGCTTCGTTATTTGTCCTTCGTATTTACAAAGTTGTTAGTGAAGTTTAAAGTTAGTTAAGTCAGCTGTCATAATAGCTAAATTAATATGATAGTAACTGGAAAGTAGAATTATATAAGAGACTAGAGAAACAATAATATATATATATATATATATAAGTATCAACAGTTCAAGAACAAACTAAACAAAAACAAATGTAAAAGATTATGACAGCAATAATTATTGTTTAGTATTGAGTTTAGATTTTTAAGTCAGCAATTTTCATTTTGCTTTTACATTTACGGACTTTATATATATAACATCAACATTTTTCATTGCTTGTTAGTTAATTGTTTATTTTTTAATTGGAAGTAAAGTGTCTTTCATATGTGTATACATATATACTCGGCTTTTTGTATGTGGGTACAAATATATTGTGTGAGGTTTGTGTGTTGTGTGCATCTAAGGTGTTTTGTTATGCCCATTTAAAAGTCGATCTCCAAATTTGTATCGGTTTGTATGTTCTATGTGTAAGTATTTGCTAGAAAATCGTTAAAGATCAGTTTTGTAATTGATATAACTGGCGGTGCTTGTTTGCATTATTTGGTAAGCTTATTGTTGTTATTGGGGTGTTGTCACATGTGTTTCACTACTACATACATACGTACATTCTCTCTCTATATATATATATATATTTCAAAGTGTTTCGTTTGTTTGAATAACAATATATTTTTGTGCGCTGGTCGCATTGCTCAAGTAGCTTAATACATGCGCAAAGTTATATGATAGATATTTCTATAATGTTTCACAATTTACCTACTTCACTACAAATTGTCAATGATTGTGGCGTATATGTAAGCAATATTAAATATTTATTTTATTTCGGTGTATAATAAATAGTTAAAATTAAGTATAAAATTATATTGCAACACGTTTTTTTTTTACTAAATAAAATATTCAAAATCATATAATAACAGCCTTTTGTTGTGCCTTGCGCAACACTTTTTTGTTTGTTTTTGGTTAAAAATGTTCTAAATAAATATACAATTATACAATACAATACGATAATAAATAAGTAGGATTCGTATGAATGCTCCCAAACGTCTTTTAACAGTTACGGTTGAGTTCATATAAAGTAAACGCAGCATTTTCAATTTGTTATCTAATCATAGGTACACATCACATCAGACTAGAGCCGATGCTTTTAATTGTCCAGAGAATTCGTGCGCAGCTGACTGTAACACGCCTGGCACACTCTCACCGGTTTCAAAATACGTAGACGGGAGATTTCCGACTCGAAACGACTGCACTTGTTGCAAAACACTTGGCCACAGTTGCGACAATGATGTTTGCGCTCATACAGCGTGAATCTGAAATGGTTTAGTAAATTTATAAATATTTGAGCCAGCTGTCAATCAAATTAAAGACTTACTTCACGTGACATTTGACACACTGGTCGGCGACTTCATCCTTGAGCCAGTGATCAGCTACACCACGACCTGGCTGCTCTGTAACACTCCAAGAGAAAATACGACCGCGTGCATCACCTGTATATAAAAAATTAGTTATTTGAATATACTAACTAGTCCATTTTCCAGTTAATATGCATTTGTACTTACCCACATATAGTATTTTATGATCTTTGGATACTGTCAACGCTGTTATGCTAGCTGGTTCAGCATTATCCTTACGATCATATGCCGTATGCATGGTTAGCTTTGATCTGAACATTAATTGACGTTGCCATTTAAAGCCTTAATGCACATATAAAAACAGATTGGGTACAATAGTAGGTTAAATGTTTTCTATAAAAACACAGTTTAAATTATCTTTATGCACCTTTTTTAAGCGCTTGTTCGCCACGATGTCTATCATTGTCCAGCAAAACGAAGCCATCTGTTAAGCTCGTATCCGATTTACTGGGTCGTATGCTGTGTTCCTCTGCATAACCAAGAGAAAACAGACAATAAAGGAATATAATGTTGTAAGTTACAACTTTAATCGTCTTGTTTTACTTACCGTCACTTGCTTTGTGCTCTGAACTGGTACTTGGCCCGTCCACTGTGGCCGATTTCATTTCGTGGAGCGATTTAGCGCCCGTTATAGAGCTTTTTCTACGTTCGGTAGACGGCTCTGGTATAGCAGTAGCTTCGGTGGATTTATTCGAGTCATTGCTGTGCTGTGAGGCTTCTGAAATGCTGCTCTCCGATGCTGATTTTACGATTTCTGTAAAGTAAAATGTTTGTTTTTGGTAAACGTTAAGGGCAATGCACGTTTAGACTCACCAAGCTCTGGTTCCGGTTGTGAGAGGCTCTTGATTTGTTTGAAAATATTCATTTTGTCTGCTTTATTTTTCGATTCATCCATGGAGCCCGCGTCGGGCTTATCCTCTGAGTTAACCTCCACGCCACGTTTAAGCTTGCGATCAATGGGCACTTGAGTGTGTTCCAGTGACCACATCTACAGGAAAAGAAACCAAATTTTAATAAATCTGCCCTAAATAAGGAATATGTTTTTTTTTTATTTTACCCTCACAACGCCATCCGTGGAGCCTGTCATGACGACATTTTGTTGATCCCATTCGCGTATTTGGGAGAATGCCACACACAATATTTGCTGCATGCGATCCGCACTGCCAACGCACGTATTGACCATGGCCAGAGCATCGCCATTGATGGACCACACATGCAGCCAGGTGGCCGAGCAGGTGGCAATCTCGCCCGTCAGCTCATTAATGGCCACAGCAGCCACAACGCCCGCATGTCCACGCAGCTGACGAACGAATGTAAACCGAGTCATGTCCCAGACAATTGCGGTGCCATCGCGTGATCCAGATACAATGACATTGTAGGCAGCACTGGCAGCCAGACAGGTGACTGCATCCGTGTGTCCGTGCAATGAATGCCTCACGCTGAGACTCTTGCGATTTGCATCGAACTTCCAGATGGTCACCACAGAGCTGGTGCCGGCTGTGACAATCATCTTGGCATTGGGACATGCGCAGGTCAGTATTTCGCCAGAGTTGTGGGCCGCTGCTTCCGACACAAAGGAAGCCCGATCCGTATCGTATAGCCCGACGCGTAATGAGTGATCGGCAAAGCCCCAGGCAATGTACTTCGTGTACGATGGCGGCATCATCACCTTATTCTGCTCAACAGCAAAGACCGTTTTATCGGGCTGCAGTATTTGGCCGACTGGCCCCTTGAGTTCCTTGATGGGCTGCAGACTCGGTTTTAGATTGTCGAGATTGTGGAAGAACAAACGATCGGTTTGCAGCACAGTGCTATTGCCCTGTATTAGTGCCGTGGGATCGATCAGTGCCGAGTGACGTGAGTTGGCCATTTTCTTGGCTGGATGTGGCTTTCTAAAAAGTTGTTTTGGTATTTGGCCAAAGTTGTTGATAAATCCAATGGTGGCATTCTTCTTCAGTGGATCATCAATGCTAAGAAGGTTAAGTTTTTTATATAAATTGTTGAGTGGGGCAGTGTTAATAACTTAAACTTACTTGTAAATATCCACATTGCCCTCGTAAAAGAGATGATGGAACACATTGACGGCCTCCGAAGCGGCGGGTCCTTGTTGTTTACAGCCAAAGATTAAGTCAATCCACTGTAAAACGAAATTATAGTATTTAAGATCTAGTTTCTCTACAGAATTGAAACTTGTTTGTCATATTACCAAGTGCAAATGCTGACTGACATAATCGCACTCCAGAGCACTACGATGCAAACGGATAAACTCTCTGGGATCCTGTTTGGCCCACGGCGGCATTATGACATGATTCAGTGTCTCACCATTTTGCTTGGTTCCCAAATCAAAGTTATTAAAGTTGCTTAGGAATTCGGGCAGGTAGAAAAACTCTGGTATGAGTTCCTTGACATCAGCCATGTTGAGCTTGGATGCGGATAGCCAGGCCTCCTTAATGCTGTGGAACATTCGATCCGCCAGATCAAAGTGACCCCCTTGCAATTTAAGGAACGGCTGCGCAAAGGGCTCCAAACGCACCAGATACGAGCACACAATCATTGCAGAACTATAATGTGTTCCATAGTGATATGGTGGAGTTTCGCCATGCGGATCGTCCCACTCCTTGAAGCGCTTCTGGAATTGCTCCAAGCGTTCCTCTGACTGTGCGCCCATGGGCCGTGAAAAATCTCGGAATGTCTTGGGATTTGTAAAGTCCAGCTCCTCCGAATCGTAATCGGCAAGTATCCAGGGAAATACTGGATACTGCATGAGATCGTTGTAGCTGCGACCGGCGAGCGTATTCAAATGCATAAGGTACTGGAAATTGGAGATCTCGCCACGAACCCAGCGCTGCGTCACCGATGTCTCACCAATCAGCCCGCTAAACAGACCCGATGTTTGTTCCACACTTGCCGTGCGCTTCTGTCCAGCCACCGATTGCTGGGCGTTGTCGTTCAGAGCGGTGGCCAATGCCAAGAATCTTTGATTCACCTTATTACGCACCTTGCGTGGAAAACTTAACAAATAGTTGCGTCCATCCTCGGAGAACACTTCAAGAGCAATTGGTTGCAGCAGATAGCGTCGCTTGTGCACCTCACGTATCTCTTCATAGGCAAACTTGGAGCATTGCCTTAACTTGTGACTAACGGCGCGCGAAGTTGTCGACTGTTGACCACCAGAGTTGGGTATAATTGGCTCGTAGGCACCAGGTGGTAGAGTATCAATGTCGCGTATCTCTCGGTTCTTGAGCAGTGTGAAACCATCGACAATATAGCAATGCTCCTTGCCAAACAGCAGCAGACCCTCAAAGGTGTCCAAGCCCTGAACACGCGCACAGCGGAACATGAAGCTAATCTTTTCCTGTTCCTCGAGCAAGCGTAGAAACGTCTCATTGTCACTGGTCATGGATGTATCCTCCTCCTCTTCGTCATCCTCTGGGGCATTGCCATCAAGAGATTCCTGTGGATAGGGTGCACCATGGGCCAACAATTTGGGTGAAATGGGCGGTGGTGGCGTTGATGTTGAATTGCTTGGCTCCAAACGATGTTGTTGGGTTGATGCCTCCACTGAGGATTGCTGTTGCATTGCATGCTGCTCAGCTTCGGCCAGGATTCGCGGCTGTTGTTGGCCATGCAGAAAATAGATTTTGCTATCCAAACTGGATGCCACCTTATACTTGAGCTGACGGTTATCAGCCAACTCCAATTCCGGCCGATACGGATAATGCAGATAGAAGAGCTCATTGCGCATTGTCTTCTTGCGCATACGATGCGGTCCCTCAGTGGTGTCCATAACCCACTTGTCAAGCGTACAGCAGCCCGTCGGTCCCCACAAGCCGCGTTCGCGTGTTAGCTCCGTTTCCGATTGCACCCAATCCTGGTAGACGTAGCGCTGTGTGTGCTGCAGCATTTGTTGATACTGCTTCGTACGCAACTCCAACAGATCCTTGATCAGCTGTACATGTATACCGGTGCACTCGTACGCCGACTCCCTACTCATATTCGACTTGGTGCGCACCAGTTCATCCTTCTTGACCTTGCTGCGACTGGCCAAACGTGTAAGTCCTCCTGTAACCTTTTGTATCTTGGACTGTATTTGATTGTGCAGCTCCCAGGGCACACGGTAGGAGGCCTTGCGTTCGGCATCGACGTAATTGAACCACAGCTTGGAGGCTAATTCCATAACCTGCTCGCGTGTTGTTTGCAAATCTGGTGCCTTGGCATTGTTTGGTGGTGGTGTCAGTGATATCTTAAAGACTTCCTCAATGGCCGGCTTCTTGCACACATACAGCTCCTCCCAGACGCGAAATGCGGCGCCCACAATCAAATTGCGACCCTAAGCATAAAAGGAAGTTAGTATAGAATATATTAACATCTAGATTGGACATACCTGCAATTGATTAAGATCTTCATCTTTGGGCTCGCTCGTCTCCGTTTGTGGATTGACATGCCAGGTTGTGTTGCGACTTGTCGCCGGCTCCAGAATGATTTTCATGTCAGCGGTGAGCTGCATTAGACAGTAAGTGAGACAACCAATGAAGTCAAGCTCGTGATTGCCAGCTCCAAAGATGAGAAGACGATGCTGTATGATCTTATGCAGTGCCTCCAAAACGCTCATTTGCTCGGCAATGGAGTCGTCGGTGGGACGCGAGAGCAGAAACAGAATACTGCGATTTAACGAATGATGCAGTTGCTCCAGCGACAGCGAAGATGATCGGCGCTTGGCCTGTCCAATCAGCTTGATAATAAAGTCAAAGATGTCGTGCGGATTCCGTGTAAGGCAGCCCTGCCACAGTTTATCCACAATACGCGCCGTCAGATAAAATACGTTGGGTGCAATGTGTTGCGTGTGACTCTGCAGCAGTGGCACAAGCGGCAGCGCTGCCTGCTCGCCTACCAGCACATCGGCGGCCAGTAGATGGTCCATTAGAGCAATAATGATTTGCGTCTGGTATTGCACCTGCTGTGCCAACTCGGCTGTCTCTGGTGCAGCATCCAGCACAAGATCAATGACGGGCGTAGTTTTGCCATGCATATTCAGACCCAATGAGTCCACGACAATCACGCGCAAAAAGTCTATAATGCACTTGCGCACTGGATGCGCTGTTAGCTTTGGCTGATTTGGAACTGCGGAGTGCAACGTTTCCGGCGGGGGTAGCACAAAGCTGCTGCCAGTGGTGTTTTCGGTGGGCGTGGAGGCGCCACTATTTGGCTCCGAGTCGGCTGAACGTGACACCTGGGGAAAAAGCACAGCAACCAGCGAGGTAATCACATCTCCGCCCATCATCACAGGCGTAAAATCGTTGAGGTTCTGATAGAGACTGAACAGCAGCTGAATAATCGTCTCCGGATGACTATGCAGCCAGGCAGCGCATTCACCGCCATGCACAATGGCACGCACCATGGCCAGCAGCACACAGACGCCCTCGGGGCATACATTTAGCTTGGGCAGCTGTGTGTTGGCCGAGACAGGAGCACCCCAAAGGAATGACCAGACGCGATCCAAATCGAATTTAGTATGCTCGGTGGCTAGTACCTTGACTGGTTGACCCATAATCAATGCCGTCACCAAAAAGTACAGTTCTGGAACGTCCAAATGATGTTGCATCAGCCATTCAAGCAACTGGAAACCTGTAAGGCAGATTTATCGTAACCACTTTTAAATTATTAAGTCCAATTTTTGCTTACCAGGTATATTTAATGCAGCCGTGCGCACCTCACCCGCAATTTGGGTGGGCAAATGTTGAATGGTATTTTGAGGCGTTGCAACAATGACGGTGCCAGTGCCATTGCTAGGGCGCTGATTAAGCTGTTGAGCACCCAAGCCGAGCATCTTGCGTTGCGAAACCATTTCAGTGAAGCGTAAATAGCCACCATTGTGCGTGGCATCACGGAAGCGTACAATGAAACTTTCGTTGGCGCAGACCACAACCAAAATACGAACAGCTATAATGACCGTGGTGAAGTGAACGTGCGGCTGCATAAAGAGCAGTAACCAATCCATGCCCAGCGTCTTGGATATGTCATCGCAGATGACATAGTTGACAGTGTTGCGTGGCGTAAAGAGTAAACCGTGCAGCAGCGACAGGCAGCGATTGCGCAAGTAAATATTCTGGGCAACACCGTCTTGATCTTCAGCTGGTGGTTTCATGCTGGGCAATAGAATTGCACGCTCCACATTGCTGTCCTGCATTCGCGGCAATTTGGCGGCTACATACTGTCCAAATAGCAGCAGATCCGTATGCCTGGGCTGTCCACCCAGCAGTGTTTCCAGCAAATTGAAGAGTATCTCACGCGTGGAATGATCCTGTATGTGTGTTATAATGTGCAACAGTTTAACCAACAGCTGCAGATCACGCATTATCTTAACGTTCTGCTTCTTCTCATTTGACTCCACGACTAACTCCAGCAAATGCTCCAGCAGCGAACGCAATAAGCCATTTGGTGCATTGTGCCAGATCTCCAAGTCGCATAGCAAATCCTGAAACGCTGTCACATTCGGTATGGCTGACATGTCGTGTCCACTGTTCACCGTGCCCACCAAACCAAAGGTTAAATGCAGGATGTGTGAGTTTAAGAGATGTTTCTTCTTCTTGAAGAACATGCCCAGTGTTTGATAGCATCGCTTTCGATCCATTTCGGCCTGAGCCGCACGATTGCTGCGCACCACACACGTCAGCGCCTTGACGCCTGCATACAGCGACTCCACATCCTGTGCCATGGCAATGATACCCAGCAGGACATTGCAGCCACCGACGGTATCAATCATGGCCGACACTGGATGCGGACTGAAAACTCGTACGCCCAAATAGCCAACCACAACGCCGCCCAGCGAGCGGCCAGCGCCAGCCAAATGTCCAGCAGAATTGTGAAGGATTCTACAAACACAACAAAGAGAGTAGCAGTTAATGGGGGGAAAAAACATATAAGATCAGCAACTCATACTTGATGGGCGTGGCATTCTCATGGGAATTCATATTGAGCTGCTTGGCAATGCTCTTGTTATCCGCCCGACTGTACACTTTACGGATTTTGACTAGCGTCAGCTTGGACACTGCCTTTGCATTCAGGCCGAGCAGCACACGATCCTCGGGCACAAGTGGCGCCAGTGGTTCAGACTGTTTGCCCAGCTGTGGTGCTTGTAGCGAGCCCATATAGTGAGGTCCCAGTTGATAAATGGTTTGCACCGTTTGTTGTGTAAGCACATCTTCTAGCAAATGGCAGACACCCTGTTTCCAGCACAGACGCGAATAGCGGCGCCAAATGGGCGGT
The DNA here is from genome assembly GCA_018152965.1 of Scaptomyza pallida. Taxonomy (NCBI): domain Eukaryota; kingdom Metazoa; phylum Arthropoda; class Insecta; order Diptera; family Drosophilidae; genus Scaptomyza; species Scaptomyza pallida. Next base: position 2,035,479 of record JAECXP010000116.1, on the reverse strand, counting down.
GTGCCAATGTAACCAAAGATTTGCGTAGCTGACGTAAGATTGGCGCTGGTGGCTCCCGGATGCTGAGCAATATAGTGCAGCTTCTGCGTATGCATGGGCACACCATCCAAGTAGAGAGACAGGCTGGAGTTCTTAAGAACGGCACGATTGAGCACAACAACAAGATTGTGCCATTGACCCTCGTGCAGTAGATCTGGACACCAGATACGAGCGATGCCATCATCGGAGCCCTCTGGCTCCCAATCGCCAATGCCTATAAATAGAAAACAAGTATGTTAATAATACTATGTTAACGACATCGTGAGACTCACTTTTTCTGGGCGTTACAAGCGTCTCCTGTGTAGACACCACAATGGCTTTGTCCCTGGCTGACAGCAGTATGGATAAACAGGCTAAATTCTCCTCACGCGGATTGTGTATAGTGCGCACAAGTGTAAGCAAACGCACACAATGGGGATCTGTCTTGGGATCCGAGAACTTTTCCACACAAAACCACGTCGAATAACTTAGGCCCGTTTGCGGCGGAAAGATGCGATCACCAGCACCAATGCCACCAATCGTATTGGCATCAATGGTCCCACCAGCTGTAGCCGTCGCTTGCGGCGCCAGCGATGGCAGATAGAGGCATCCAAAGCCCTCGGCAGACATGTCCAGCTCAACAAATGGCGGCAGCGTGCTGGAGCCATGGGCACGAAAATCGCGTGGTGTTGTCATTGATACCAGTGTCTTGATACGTGTCAGTGGCACCGGACCACCCTGTCGATACGGCTGCTGCAGATCAATATCTGCACAGGATAGCGGTTCGCCGAGTCGCAAAAACTGACGCAGTTCCGTGGGCTGCAATGCTTGTGCAGCCAGACGCTCAAGTATATACTGCATGGGCACATGCAACGGATGCAGTTCTTCGGCCAATGCTCGTCTTGTTAGTCTCAGCAGCTGCTCAGCCAGCCCATGATCGCACATTATCTGCTGATTGCGTTCGCTGCGCACTAGAGACTTTATGATCTCACTTAGGTACACCTGTAGCTGTATTGCCTGTAACGGAGCCGCTTCATACTGTACACCAGGCAGCAGTTGGAGCATGCAGAGTACCACACCTGGATGCACAATGCGCGGCTCTGGTGTGGGTTGTGTTAAATTCAATTGACTGGGATGCATGGGTGGTGCCAATTCTTTGCTGGGTGAACGCGTATGTGGCGCTGTCTCACTGAAAAGCGTAATGACGCCATGCAAGTTCGGCGACTCAAAGTTATCCAAGGCAATGCTGTACAGCAGGCGAAACACTACACACACATATGACAGAGAGCAAGGTATCTCCTCCGAGAAGCTGTAAAGAGTAAAAGTAAAAAGTGAATAGGGTGCTTGTATTGTATAAAAGCCATGGACACTTACCTAAAACTCAATATGTCGCCGCTGAACACGTCATGGTAGTATTTAAGCAGTGTCGGTTGCGGTTCATAGATGCCAGTGAAGTCTTGTAACGTTGTATCGCCACCAAAACAGCCCAAGAGACGTAATGTGTCGCAGAGCGAACTATTGCAGATCTCCTGATGAAAGAATTTGGCATTCGCTGGCTCAAAGCGCATGGCGGTGGCCAGCGTCTGACAAACTATCTGCAGCAAGAGAATGAGATCCTGTTGGGCAATGCCCGGTTGTGGCTGTGCCATGCTGCCATCCAATGAGACAAATACGCTGGTGAGATAGACAAAGCCGCCAACTTTGCGAAATACGGTGCGTGTACGATGCGAGTCCTTTAGACAGCCAAGCAGCATGTTCAGAATCTGGATCTTGAACTCAACCTGATGCGGACTAATACTGTGCATTAGTGACAGTATGTAGAGCATGTCATCGTCTCCGCCAGCAGATAGTATAAGTTCGCGCACAATGCCCAGTGCCTGGGGGCGGCAATGCTTGAATTTAACCAGCTCATGGATGCACTTGGCGCCGCCAAATTCGCGAAAGATTTGTGCATTATTGCTAGCACCGCTGCCAAGAAGCATTGTTAGTGCTTCCAGCACATGCTTGCCCATGGTATCGGTCAGATCTTCCTGCTCCTCTGCAGTTGGCTGCAGCACAACAGATTCATCGCCATTGGTTATTTGTTGCACATGATCCGCATAGCGATTCAGGCAGCTAACAAGGATTTCCAGTATGCCAACCTCACGGTAGACATCCTTAAAGACGCTATTGTGCCGCAAGATATTGAGCAGCGTCTTGAGACACAAAATGCTGCACGCGGTACTCTGATTGTGTTTGAGCAGTAGCGACAAGCTTATTAACTCCTTACAGGGCACAAAATTCAACTGAAAGACTATAAATTCGAGTAGATCATAGAACTTTTCCTGTATCTGTGGACTCTTTTGGTGTATGCGCTCCGCAAAGCTGCTCAATGTATTCTCCGATTCCAATATGAAATAATTGGCATTCTCCGAGTGATATACACGCGAAATTGCATCCAATATGGTGCAGCACAATGCGGGCGTTGTTGATTTCAAAAAGACCGTCTGCAGCACCTGAAATGCGTACACATTACGCACGCATGTCTCACGCGAACTGGCCTGGGGTAGCTGGAAATTCTGAAGTTTGAAGACCGTATTGAATTGAGCTGCAGGCGGACGCAGCTCGTAGAAACCGCACATGCAAAGCGACGAGATCATCAGAACAAGATTACGTATGGCTGCCTGGATTTCAAGCGTTTGACTGCGTGCATTATCAAATCTGCAAGACAAAATGCATTAGCTGCTGACTATTAATGAAGTTGTATTTATTGCTTACTTGAGCAAAAAGTCACTGAGAAATACGTAGCCCTGGGAGGCGCGAAAGTCATCCATTAGTATCTGTGATACTTGACTAGAATCCTTGAGGAAGCAAAAAACGGTGACAAACATTTCAACTATTTCCAGTGGATTACCAAACGTCAAACGTTGCATATTGTCCACGCACAATGCCATGCAGCCCTTGGCTAAAATGGAAAAAATTAATAAATTGCTTTAGAAAGAACTTCCATTCGATGTACTCACAATGTATGTAGGTAACAACGGCATCGGTTAAACCATGCCTTGAGATGGTGGTTAATATCTCCGCTGCATTCTTGCGCCAAACAATATTTTGCATGGGGCACGGAGATGTGATCGCTGAGAAGAGTAACGTTAAATCATCCATGCGTGCAAGCTCCTCAGATGGATACGGATACGAGCACAGTTTCACCAGCAACTGCACAAACACCTTTTGCAGCAATGTGCGACGCTCCTGGGCATTAAAATCGCTGGCACTGGCACCTTCAGCCGGCGGTTCGTCATCCTCCACTTGAGGCAGGTCGAAAAACAAGTACAAACACTTGACCAGCGTAGACGGCACTGCGGCAGCTGTCATGACCTGAAATGGGATTTGAAGTTATTAATTGTATAATGTTGTTGGATTATGATAAACTTAATAAGCATTTACTTTAGTGCCCAGCTAGATAAGCTATTGTAATATAATTCTAATGTTATATTTGGCATTCAAGCATGAACAACAAACTAATTATAGAATGTATGGAGGTTATGAGTTTATAACTGATTAGTTTATATATACATTTGAAGGTTTATTTATAAAAATAGTGGACAAGTTATACTTGTTCATCCAAATACTAAGTTCGACTTCTAGGCCAAGCTAACCTGGATTAAAGACACATCGCCATTGGCCAAGAGATTCAGTGTCGCAAGCAGAAGCCAACCGCTGCTGGTGTCCTCCGTTGTCTCCACCTCAAGAAACTTGACAATAGCAATGGATGCAGCCTCAGTGCTTTGATTTGATGCACGTTTGCGTATTTCGCTGACCATCAGACGGGAGACCTGTTGACAAAACGCAACCACATCCCAGAACTTTTCGCTCATGTCGTTGGCGGGACAACTGCTAAACACCTGTTGCAAACAAAACATTCATTATACTAAACATTTAATATTATTTATTTATTTTCCAACTGACCTTGCAGAACAATGGCAACATTTCATACAGTTTGCCATCCCGTTCATTTTCGCTTAGCGGCTCCTTGGGATGTGTATACTCATTGAAGAGCTTCTTCAGGGTGGCCAGACTCATTTGGATGCGTGCATCAAGCAATGCTTCCTCGCCGCTGCGTCCATTCGCGGCACTGGCACTGGGACTGGCATTGCTGCTGCCGCTACTGCTGCCTGATGCGCTGCCGCTGCCAGCGTTGGCAGCGCCCCGCAGCTTGCGCATAACATTCATATTGCTTTTTAATGCGCTGCTGCTGCTGCCGCTGGTGCCTTTGTTGTTATTCTTATTTTGTTGTTTCTGCTGCTGCTGCTGCTTTCAAACTGGAAATACAAATAAGAATAACTTGAAGCTGACTAAAATTCGCATCAATCGCGCTTATTTCATATTCTACATTCTATTGCTTTGCCTTTTTTAAAAACAAAGTCGCACACGCCTTAATTAGCACCTCCGCTCTAAGGTGAATCACCGTCGAGTTTAAGCAATTGTCTGGCGCAATTGTAATTCCCATTTTCGATGGGAAGTGCTAAACTTATATTTAGCTTTCAATTGTACTCCAAAAATAGTTTTCGCAAATACCAAATAACTTCAAACAGTTTGTCTTGACTTCATAGTAAAATCCAAAGCAAATCACTCAATAGCACTTAAATAGAGGGGTATCTAATAGCCCAATGCTTTTTTATTATCGTTTTTGTTTTTTGGTTATTCTCACACAAACACACAAACGTGCACACTCATTGCAAGCTTTTTAAAGCGCAATGTTTCTGTACAGTGTACACAATGATGTGAACGAACGTGCGAACATTGACTATGTGTCTGTGTGTGTGCGTATGTGTTTGACATAGCGCACTGTGGAAATGTTTAAGCGTGGGCGACACTTCGATGCGAGTTCAAATGGGTTAAGTGAACTAAATGCTTTTGCTTTGCCAGCTTATCAATAAATCAACACACAAATATTTACACTGATTGTTCACACACAAATAAAAAAAACCCCACAACAGCTGTTTGCAATTTGAAGTGCCCATTTTTTTGAGTACTTGTTTGCTTTTTGTTGGTAATTGTTTGCAATGTGTTTTTATTTTTATTTTATTTTTACACCTGCTGCCAACGCATTTGGGTCGTTAAACGGGAGCAACTAACGGCAGAACTTTTTTGTTTATTCCATTTTACACACTTTCGTTGTGCGCTCTTTGTTTTGCTCGTGTCAATCGCGATGCTACGACAATTTTTATTGATTTTTCTGCTCTCTCTCGCTCTCTGTGTCCAGCGGAGCACCATCACTTGAAAACGAAGTTGAAAATTTTCACGCGTAATTTTTGCATAGTTGGCACAGCCTTATCCACTTACTATTATTGCTCATGATTAGCGGTGTTTTTGTTTTGCGTTTTTCATTAGTTCTACTAATTATTTCGTTTGTTTAAACATTGAAAAAAGCGTTTTGTTGCACACACAAATGGATAGTTGTTTAATTGTGATGAACGATATCTGTGCGACTTGTTAGAGATGTAAGAATATATCGGTAAGAGCAGGTGAAGAGTCAAAAAATGTTTATTCAATTGAAAGGTTCATCTGATATATCTAATTAGGGCATAAGCTGGCAACTTGCAAATAAATAATAATTTCAATTTATTTAACACTTTGTTTGCCATTTCAATGAGCTTTTGTGTAAAAATACTTAAATAGAATTTCACTTCTCCGCTCATCACTGGTATCAGCTGTCTGTGCTGTAAAGCGGCAGATTTGTTGCGCGTTGCCAACTATCGAAAAAACGCTGCTCACGCTGTTCACTGAAAACCTTTAGGCGCGCAATTTAAAAATAATTTAATAAGAAAAATATGCTCGAAATAGTACACTCTTATTTATTGAATGTTCAAAACACAAAAATAAGTCAAATTGATAAATATTCTCAAACATATAAAAATCCATAATGGCGCGTTCTAGCTCGTTTTTAGATGCAGCCGTTACTCTCTCAACCGACTCTTCTGAAGAAGAAGATAATGCGTCCCATGCAGTTTGTATAATGCCACCCCGTCCAGGAACCGCACCCAAGAACTTTCAGGAGCTTCACATACCACGTGAACAGCTCACACCCGTCAACTATCCCATACAAGAGGCACAGCGTTGGTTAACCTTAGTGGGCAAAAACGGCAAAGTCTATCGCTTTCCACTGCCCACCATATTGCCCAAGGTCATCCAAACCCGCTTTGTGCCCAAAGGTGAGCTGCCCAAGGATGTTGCAGTGGATCGACGCCGTCGTCAATACAGCAAAATCAATTTAATTGAGGAACTCAAAAAATCCGGTCTAACCGATGACATGCTTCAGCCAACGGAAGAGCAATATAATCTCATGTCAGAGTTTGCCTTTCCACACAAGTTTCCGCTAAGCTTCTTCGATGATAGCAACTATGACATCAGCTCCCCGGCCGCTTGGTTTGAGCTGGGCGTTGTTGGTGATGTTCATTATCCATTGCCCGCTCGCGCCTATTTACCCTACAATCGAAGTCTGCGCAGCTGCCGTTGGGTTACGGCTGCAGTTACCTCGTACAATGAGAAAACCGATCTCTGGACACTTACCTCATTGGACGATGAGTGCAGCTACGAGGTACCCAAGTTGCAGTTCATGTTCCTCGCCGAGGATCCCCATAAGTATATCCAGCGTTTGCAGTCGGCGGTCCATGAGCGGCACAAGGGTGAGCAATTGATGTTGATGGAGCTGATTGTGGATTGTGTGCTCCACGATGACATTGAGTCGACTACCTCGCAGAGCTTCAAGCCCATTGAGGCCCTGCTGCAGCGTTCCAAAGTCTCCGACCAATGCAAGCGTCGTCTGCGCTCCGAGGTCAACATTGTGTTCGAGCGTTTGATGGCGCTGTATGAACTGGAACAGTTTATTATACATATGCCCAAGGAGTTTCCACAATTTCGCAATATATCACTCAAGGAATTCATGCCAACTGCTGCGCGGGTGGACTTTGCGGATCAGGAACGACGCGAACTCCAAGCTTTGGGCATTAACATCAAGGTGAAACGTTATGGTTGGCTTCGGGCCAGTCTCTTCTATTGCGGTGGCGGGATTGAGGCAATGATGGGCGTCGCTGGTGAATGCCAGCACATTGAAACACTTAGCATATTTGTGTTGAACTTTAATAAGCCCACGGCACTGTCGGATTTTCTGCAAGCGCAGGAGTCGCACAGTGATAGCGTCGCTACCTTCTTGAAGGTCTACTGGCCACAACAGTTGACCACTGTGATTACCATAGTGCTGCGCGCCTTGGGCAAAGGTTGGCTGGACATCTCACTGAACAATTGGACTGTCTATGAGATGTGTAAGATATCGCGATTCATTTTGCAGGTCAAGTTTCGCATGCAGGAGTCCATGGAGGTGCTGTTGCTCGATTCGTTGATAAACTTCTCGAATCTGGTGTGTGATCCATGCTTGCAATTTCTGTCACTGAAACACAACTATAAGTGGACAAGTGATTTCATAGAAACGGAATTTCCCTATGCGAAACCGGTTTTCGCCTTAACCATTGGGATTGGAGAGGATCGCAAGGTTTTTTACTCCACGAATCCGGATGAGTTTCAACCATCATTGATGGAGATCTTCAAGAAGGCCTTGGAAAAGACATCGGGTGTGAGAATCATCGATGCGGATGTTATGTCCAATTTGAAATTTGCTCGCAATCTATTTATACTTACGGTGGAGCTCATCGAGGATAAGTTTTTGGTGCACAATGAGTTGATGCGACAATGTTATGCCCAGGCGGTGCTTCCCCTAAAAGCCTATGCCAAACATTACGAAAGATTTATTGATTTCTATTTACTGAATGTGGTTGAGTTCATGAAGGAATACAAGGCAGCTCACAAGCCCTCGTCACAGGTCAAAAGGGATATACTGGAGTACAAGCGTCAGAAGGAGGAAGTGCGTGAAATATTGCCAGCATATATAACCATTGGGCCCTTCTACATCAATGTGGATACACTAAAGCAGTTCTTGGTCAAAAAGTACATTGATCTTGTGAGAAGGATCTTTGATTATTATGTCGATCGAATGTATGAGACAAATGAACTGTTGGTGGAGCGTTGCCAGGAGGTCTTCAATAAGATCGCTGTGCGTCCCATAAGCATAGAGCATTTGTTTGAGATTCGAGATTATGGCTTAACAGTGCCAGATATTGTGGAGCAGCTTCGTGCGGATATACAAATCATGTGGATGGAGTACGATCTGTTGGATAGTTTCTTCTATAATCTACCGGATCATCAGTTTGCCATGAAATGGCATGCTTATGCCTGGCCACATCAGATATTAATGAGGCTATCCACACTGAAGGAGGAACAGAAAATAGATATTGAAGAGTTCCTACGTCAGCATTACAGCGAATGCCAGGGTTTTGAGGAGCGTCTGGAGTCATTGAACGATGAAGTTCAGGCATTCTCGCTCGTCTTCAATCCAAATCGTGCTCAAGAAACATCGGTGGACATCAAAAAGACCTCGGCATTGATCAAAGAGCTGGAGAAGATTGGCCAAACCTTGCATTTCCGACAAGAACTCTTTGAGCTGGAGCCTCTTTCAACTGAATTCCTTACCAGCATCATTAACAGCTTTGAGCCGTACAAGAAACTGTGGTATGCTTGTGCGAATTTCCAGAAGTTAGAGGATGCCACCTTGGGTAATCCGATTGCATTGCTCGATCTCGATGAGGTGTGGGCGAATTTGATGAATTTGCGCAAGGAACTGGTCGAGTCCCTGGACAATTTTAGCGAGAAGCAGGAGATAATGGATGTGGCAAATGTGTTTATTAACAAGATCGATGAGTTCGTTCCCGTATTCAATAGTGTCAAGGATTTGCGCAACGAGAACTGGATGTTTATGCATTGGATGGAACTAAGTCATGCAATTGGCCAGGAGGTCAAGTATACAATGTCTATGAACTATCAATATCTTATACGTAAGGGTATCTTGGACTTTTTGCCCGAGGTGCATGAGATCTCTGTCAAGGCTAGCAACGAGGCCGATGAAATCCTACGTGCCATCGAGGAGGAGGAGCGACGCAAACAGGAGGAGCTGAATGCCATGTTACTACGCAAACAATTGCGCAAGTGCCGCAGGGATATCGTATAAAAGTTCTCTACTGATCTTTATCGTTTTCGATCAACTCTTAAATAAATAAATTAAAGAAAACCTTTTTTTTTTACATAAACAAAAGAAAAGATTTTACATTTGTATTTTTATTGGTTATTTTACTTTTAGTTCTTTTTATTTCGTTGCTTTCTATAGGGATATGACTAGAAAGAGTTTTCATTTATAATTATTGAGAGGAAAAGTGTTATAAGGATCAGTCCAAGATTCCCCAAACTTGCAGTACTTGATCCATTTATTCTTTTATCCTGCGCCTTAAAGAATCGTACGGATACGGCCAAAGGTAATTCCACAAGCTGCTCACTTGCATCAAACTCCAGATCATGTCGCTGCCCAACCACCAACTTTGCATGTTGCAACACACTTTGATGTGGCACATCGCCCGCTTCAAGCAATGCTAGATCTGCCACATAGAACTCATAGCTAACACTTAGCAACATATTGCGGCAGCTAAGGCTTTGCTGTTGCTCATCGTAGATACCCAGAATCGGAGGTAACTGTTGACCACCATCCGCATAGGCAAGCTGCAGTGGCAGCCACTTATGTGGCTGTGGTCTGCCCAGCTGCGAGACATAGATCATGTGCACATCATCCAGTTGCGTACAATTATGTGGCAATAGCTTGGACCAAATGCTCGATTGCAATTGTTGGCAGTTGTCTGTGTGATTAGCATGCTCGGTTTGGACAGGTGACAGTTGATTTAATTGGCATCGTTTGGATACATCCACACCAAAGCCAACAGGTTGAAGAGCATCCGAACAGGGCGTCAACCAGTGCTGGGTTTCATCTTCGCTTGCATTGCTCTGAAAGTAACTTAGCAACGATTCACTGTTGTTAAGTATTTGCAGATTGGCAATGAGAAGTGGAGATCCTTGAACGTAGCCAAGAGGTCCAGAGCTGGGCTTGACTTTGGTTTCGTTCAACAACTTAAAGGTCAACTGATAGCTTAGCCAAATGTCTTTTGTCTCCGCATGCTGACAGGTTTCCCTCAACAACAATTTGGCTGCAAGAATGTGTGTATAATTGTGCAACAATTCCAACTCTATGCTATCCACCAATATATTCACTTCGCCCTCATTTGCATCCAGGCACTGCTCGCTAGAATTTGCGAGCAGTTGTTGACAAACTTGTATAGTAATACCTTGTTGTGCCTGTTCCTCTAGATCACGCGGCTTGGACAGCAGTTGATGGTTGCTTGTAAGATTCAGCAGAGTCCACATATGCGTCTGCAACTGTGAGACATCGCTCAGGAGACAGCTACTACGCATGGGTTGCAAGTGCAGCAACGTTTGTTTTAGTTGACAGCTGGAACTCTCGTAGGCAATTGGCAGCTCCAAGTGGGACAATTGTTTGGTAGCTGGCTGCCAAAGTTGCAGTGCTTCTCCATATTTATAGTGTGCTGTAAATTGTGTTGTTGCTTCCAAAGGTGCTTCAAAGGCATCTAGCTGCTCTGGCCATTTTGTGTACTGCTCTGAATTAAAATTGTTGATGGTGGTCTGGAAATGTTAAGAATTGTGAGATGCTTTGAATTAATTATGGAGCATAGAAAACTTGACAACTTACCTGCTTTTTTGGTGGCTTTGTGTTGCTGCGAAAGACGCACAGCCAGCCATCATTGAGCTGGCAGGCGGGCAGTCCATGATTATACTGAAAGTCCTCTAGACGCGCTTTTAGCTGCTCCTCTGTCGCAGCTTGGAGGCAGCTAAAAACTTGCAATGCCTCTGGGGGACAATCATGATCGCAGCAGCAATTTAAATCACAAATATCGCTGTGTAAATCACAGGCGCAGTAACTAAAACGGTTATTCCTTAAAGGTGGCACAATGGTTTGTGGCGACTCCGTAGCATTTAAGGACTGTGTTTCAGCGGGTGCAACTGTTGGGGTTATTGTTGTTGTTGTTGTGCCTGATGCTTTAGGTGTTTTGCGTGGCGGAAAAGTCTGACTTGGCGTCGTTGTTTCCGGCAGCGGACTGCCAGTAAAATTTAATTCTAATGTTGTATGTGTTGTTGGAATCTCAGTTGTTGGAATCTCAGTTATTGTTGTTGTTGTTGCTGTTGTTGTGTTGTAGTCGTGCGAGATGCCAATCTTAATGCATTGATGCATTGGCACCAAAAGCAGCCAAAGGCAAAGCGCACTTAAATATAACATGGTGATTATCTAAATTCAACGCCGTATTCCTCAAACTTGCGAAAGATTAAATTCAGTTCGACAATGATTTTGCCAGAGGTGCGAGTTTGCAGTTTGTAACTGGAAAAGACAATTGGAAAGCCGTCAAGACTTAACCCAAATCACATTGATTCACTTACCGATCCAAGCCCGTGTACAATATATCAGTTTTGTGCAGAGCTATGCCTCCACCGCCAAAACGTTCCCTGATGCTCTGCCACCAACTGTTTGGCGCTATCTTCCAGGTGTTTATCTCGACGCGATGATGGCCTGGAGAGGACGGTACGTGTGCAACACCGTAACCAACTGGCCAGCACTGTTGCAACAAGTTCACGGCGTACACCTCGACCAGGAGCCGTGGCCAGCCTTGTATTGCAGCAGTGCAAAGATGCACGTCCAGGGGTTGAGCAAAATCAGCGCTGTTATGCAGACGATGGCTGGAAACGGGCGTCTGGCCCTGTAGCTCGCCCTGAACCAAGCGCCAAGCGGTACCTTTAAATGGATGTTGATTAATATGAAAGGCATAAATTTGTGGTTTTTTTTTATTACCGCTTTGTAAACTCCACTTGCAATATAAATGCGGCTCGTCAAAATCAACAGCTTTAAGTATTTGCCCAATTATGTGCACTTCCGCCATCAATTGTTTTTTGCAGGGTTAGTCAAGTTTCGGTGACACTCCTTCAAATACAAACATTTATATATTTCATTAATTCTCTGCTTTACTTTTTTAAGTCTGTCGCTCGCGTAACTCGTATTTATATGTTTTGGCAGTCAGTCGTCGTTGCCAGAGCAACCGAATGTTGCCATGACAGCCTTGCATTGCCCCTAATTATCTTTGTTGGGAAACACTGATAACTACTTTTTAATTGAGAATACTGTGAATATTTTCAAAATAATTCTTTTACGCATTTTGCAAATCAAAAGAGGTTATAACGTTTCGCGGTTTATTGACCAAACGCTCGATACAAATATTCATCGATTAATAGTCGCATGCTCGCGATAGTTATACGATGCTGCCAACCTGCTCGCAGCGCATGCGCACAAAAAGTTGTGTGGTGAATAATCATTTGAAATCACAAAGACCGTTTAATCGAATAAATGTAAATTGATTTAAATGCAAATGTCCCAACTAAGTTAATTTATTTACTAAATAATTTTGTTTATCCTACGACAACAGCAAGAACTGTACTGTACTGTACTGTACTGGTGATGTTGATAGTATTATTATTATCTTTGAGAGAACCAAGGATCCTCCTTAACTTGCGGCACAGTGTAACGGATTTTAACGGGCGCCAATATATGCATTATCATATGCTTGCATTCACTGCTGGCCGATGGTGTCTTGGGGAATACCAGCGATTGATTGATCCGCTTCAGCAGTATATGAACATTGGAGCCGTCGTATGGCAGACGACCAAAGACCATAGCATAGCAAACAACGCCACAAGCCCAAATATCGGACATAAATGGATCGTATGCAACGCCTACAAACAAAGCATTAAAACATTAAACACAACCATTAAACACATACAAGAATATAAGAATACCCTTTAAAATTTCGGGACTTGCATAGGCATAGCTGCCACAAAAGGTCTTTGACAACACAACTTGATTTTCCGTGGTACGAGTATCCTTGCGCGCAAAACCAAAGTCAATCAATTTCAAATTCCAATTCTCATCCAGCAATAAGTTCTCACACTTAATATCCCGATGCACAACACCCTTGCTATGTATATACTCAATGGCGCTGATCAATTGTCGGAAGAGTGTTCGCGACTGCGTCTCATCCAGAAACTTCTTCTCGCGCACATAATCCAACAATGTGCCATTCTCCGCCAGTTGCATTATTAAATAAACTCTAAGGACAACGTATTGAGGAGCATTAACCATATACAGATTGCAAGCTATCATCTATCTAACCTGTGACTGGTCTCAATACTTTGATAGAATGTTATGAGATTCTCGTGATGCAAACCCTTGACTGCATCGATTTCGCGTGGTAGAAACTTTTGTGTGTACTCGGTGGGCGCTTTGACTTTGGATATGATTTTGACGGCCACCCGTTTGCCGTACTCCTCGGAGAAACCAATCTTGACCTTGGCATAGTTGCCAGTGCCAATAACCTTGCCCAAAATGATGCCATGCTCCTCGAGTATGGTCTTCTGTGGCTTGAGCTTTTCATCTTTGGCTGTTGAGGTGGCGGTGCGGGATTGATTTGGTTTCTCGCTATTGAATGTGTAGACCTTTTGTTCGGCTCGCCGACCCGAGTTCTGATCGGTGACTAGCTCCTGGGATGAATTTGCGGCAACTACAATTTGATTAAGCTTACATCATTTCCATTCAGTGCATATAGTTTGTACTTACTTGGGTCACCCTTTCTCTTGGGCGCGGTCGCCATTTAAAATGGTACACAATTCTGATATTGGTGTTGGGTTGGGTTGGTATGAGATGAGATGGGATGGGTTGGGCAACCAGCACCAGGATGTTGTTGATGAACTGCTGCTGTCTGACAATAAAACTAAACTAACATTGGAATTTTGACTTTAGCATATTTCAAACACAACTACAATAATTTTGATGTCACATTCATATACAATATACACATACTATATAATATTTTTGGTTGTTGTGTCAACATTTCACTTTTGTCATTGTGTCATTTTTTTTTTTTTTTTTTTTTTTGCAAATCAAGTCTCCAAAGGCATCAGAATCGCAATTTAGTAAGAAAAGGAATGGAAACAAGAAAAAAATGAAATATTTGTATATAATTTTTTAATTGAATTTTTATGCTGTAGGCATTTTGGCGCTTGTTGGCCATGTTTATAACACAAGCTAAAATCAAATAAGCCACACACACACAACTCACAAAAAGGCGATTCGAACAAGTCCAAGTCCGCGTGTTTGTGTGTGTGTGTAAAAAGTGGCCATAACTTTTGGTGGACGACTTTCATACATATTTTGTCCGCGTACATGGCCCCTAGGCATTGGTTACCTACATTTTAACTTAACTTTTGCTGCTGTTTGAGTTTTGCTTTATGAAATTTTCACATTTTTTGCATTACTTTGCTTTTATTTTGCCGCACCGCCCACCTGCCACGCCCATCGGCTTGTGTTAAAGTAGCTTAAGGTCATTCGAGCGGTTTGTAAATTTCAATTGGAATGCTCACAAATACACACAGCACACACACATATACATACATATATATTTTGTGTGTGTATTTTTCTGGTTATTTCTTTGCTTGTTCATTTTTTGGTGGGGTGTACGGGGGGATGGAGGGAGGATTGCGTGCAAGTGAAATTTTATGTTTCATTTAAAATTGAAATGTAGCCTGGCAGCAAAACAAAGTCGCCTGCAATTGGCAATGGAATTTAATACTGGCTTCCCTTCATTTTTGTTTTTTTTTTACCCAACGTTGCCCCACACATCGCTTTCAGGTGCTGCTGTCCTCGCTTCTGTATTAAATAAAATATTTATAATTTCATAATGAAAAAGAGCAGTGTGCCAAAGATAATGCAAACTCTGGCCATACTCTATATATTTTCAGTATTTTTTATACCTTTTTATACCAAATGTGCAAGGTAGATTCGCTTTTGAATACAATTTGCAATCAAATAATATATGATTTGTTCGCAATGTGAGTACAAAAAAGTGATTCCATTTAGAACTGGTTCATTTAAACTATTTTAAGCTCATAACAAGTCAAGACATCGATAACGTTCGATAGGCGATTGTGCAAAAGCAACAAAGAAAGGCAAATATCAACTCAATTCTTAAAGTGCATTTCGAGATCGACTCGTTGGCATTCCTATGCAGTGTTGTTGTTGTTGTGTTTTTTGTGGCCAAGTTGCCACAGGACGTTGCTACCTGTCGCCTTTTTCGCAGCATGCATGTTAATGCTCCGCCATTACGTTGATTTCACAATATCCTTGCACATCCTGTCCAGAGCACTCTCGCATCAGCTTCGTCTATGGAAAGCGCCCTCCCACCATTCCCCACTGCTCCCGTTTCCCAGCAACTGTGCAGCGCAATGTCAAAATTGTTTGTGGCAGTTGCTGCCGCCGCAGCTGCGTTGCCAGCGGAAATACCTGTACGCCCGTACAGAGCGCACACAGGGAGAAAGAGGAAGGGGGAGAAAGAGAAGCAGACAGGTAGAATGTGTGCGTTGGGCGGCGTCTCCTTTTGTGGCATACGCACGCAAAAACTGGCAAAACAGCAAAAATGACAACTGAAATATGCGATGCTCGGCGAAATTTGTGAGACTGAATCCAAGTCGGAGTCAGTGTCCGGCCGGACAGGCTGTGTTTTTGGTAGAAGCTTTTGGCAGTCCAGCCATTGTGGTTTATGCCACGCAACATCAACAGCTACAGGCTTCGTCTTTTGCTTGCCTTTGCCGTCGCCGTTTCTACAGCTGGTTAAAGCTGCCTTGACTTATCTTCTTGTTTTTTTTGTTGGTTGAGCACTGAGCACTAGCGCCATCTAGCGGCAAGCGTGTGCATTGTCAGTGACGTGTGTTTGTGCATAATGAGGCCAGGACCTTTGTTGTGGTACCTTCATAATGGTTGTGTGTGTGTGTGTGCAACTGAAACGTCATTCATTTGTGGCAATCTCCACTAGCCACATACATATATTGCAGTTACTCCTTCCTCTCTTTCTCTACGTGCTTTGGGATGAGCTTACGTCGTTTTTCACTTATCCGCTTAAGCCCGCCTTCTGCGTTCCTCTCTCTCTCTCTCTCTCTCTCTCTCTCTCTCCAGCCTTTCTGGCCATTGTAATGTCATTAACATCACTCGAAGTAGCGCGTTCTTCTTTATGCATAACGGCAAATGTATAAGCAAGAAAGGATATACAACAACAACAGTAATCGCAATGCAAATCTTTGTGCAACGGAAATGAGAATGAAAGAACTCTGAGCAGTTGGGCATTATCATAATGTTCTAGCTTTACTTTACTTGAAAGGAGAATATTCCTCAACGAATAATAAATAATAAACAAAATATCAAAAAAATTTGCAGCAAATTGTCAACTTGTGCTTAAAAGTTTGATTCAAGTATTTAAGATTGGAATTATAAAAAAAAAAAATTCATAAATTATGCGTAATCGTTCTTTACAGATCATATATAGATTTGATTGAAACCGGAATAGTTCAACGAAGTTTGGTAAATTTCGGTTATAAAAACTTTGTTTCCAGAAAACTTCTTTGCCTCAACGTTCACTTGAACTTGACTTTTATTAATTGTTACTTTGAGGACATCTATTATTCCGCTCAAGGACGTTTTTACGTTGAATCTTAACTGACATTTAAGTCCCAAAATGGGTGGAATAAGCTCAAAGCACAAACGTTGGATTTTTCAATTTGCAAACCGATGACAATTTCCCCAAGCAATTAACAAATATATACATATATGCAATAATATATAACAGCAGTTAGGTCAATAAATAATTTAAAAACAATTTAAATATTGGCAATACACTGCCATGGACATATAGAGTTTGTTAAGTATGTTATTATTTTATTCATTGTTTCATATTTCACATTATCTGCCTCTAGTCTCTAGGTGTTGTAGTTTTTGAGCTCGGACGGAAAGATATATATATTTTTTGGTGTTGGAGATGCTTTCTTTTGCAATTTGTACAGATCCATTATACCCTTTATGGGTACAGAGTATAAAAAAACAAGTAAAGATGGCTTTATTCGGCATTCCAAATATTATATAATCTTAAAAAGAAAACTTGATATATAAAACAATTATAAAATGTTCAAACATGTTTCCTTCTTGGGCCTTACACATTTTTGGAAGACATTGACAAGGGTATTAGATGTTCGACTTTAGTATTTTATGACCACCTATTCCATATTATTATAAGATATGCAATTAATTCTACTTGCAATCGAACGCATATAAAAGGACCTCATTCGAGTTGACAGCAACAGTTAGACAAAGTTTTCGATTGTGTTTTTTTGCCAGCGTCTTCGAAACGTAAAATGAGATTCAGATATTTAAGGGAGCCAACGGCAACGGACCTAATGACAAGCCGAGATGCCTACAAGTATTTGGAGTACGGCATGAGAGCCTTGGGCTGGGTGCCCCAAGCCATTAATAGCAGGTATCGCTGGCTCTATATGATCTGGACGGCGATTGTGATTATGTTGGCCGGCTACCTGCCCATTGGACTGTTCATAACCTATGTCAAGGAGTTTAGCACGTTTACGCCGGGCGAACTGTTCACATCGCTGCAAGCAGGTCTTAATGCGCCGGGTGCCTTTACCCGTGGCATCATATCCTTTCTGAATGTGTGGCGTATCCTGGCGCTCAAGGGCCTCTTCGATGAGATGGACAAGCGTTGTGTGCGGGAAGAGGAGCGCATTGAAGTGCATCGCACGGTGAAACGTTGCAATTCGCTGTATCTACTATATCAGTGTCTATATACGATGTTTGTGACCATGACGTACCTGACTTCGGTGCTGCGAGGACAAACGCCCTGGCGCATATATAACTTTTTTATAGATTGGCGCGATAGCACATCGAGTTTGTTGATCGCCTCGATAATTGAGTATATTATAATGTCGTCGGGTGTTTACTTTAATCAGATGACCGATGTGTTTCCATTGATCTTTGGCATTACGCTGCGTGTGCATCTAAAGCTGATACTCAAGCGAATCGAAAATTTGCGTACTGATCCCAAAATGACCGAGGAGCAGAGCTATCTAGAGCTCAGGGGTTGCATTGAGGATCACAAGCAAATCCTCAAGTAAGATACTCAAACATCGCATAGTCAAAGTTCTTTCTAACAAACTTAATAATGTCTAGGATCTGTAATCTTATACGTCCGTATATATCACGCACCACATTTGTGCAATTCCTGTTTGTTGGTGTACTCTTTGGCCTGACTATGATCAATCTGATGTTCTTTGTGGATCTGTGGACGGGTTTGCCTTCGGTTGCCTACGTCATTGCACTCTTCTTTCAGACATTTCCCTTCTGTTTTACGTGCAATTTAATTGAAGGCGATTGCGAGAATCTCGCTCTGGCCATATTTCAATCTGATTGGATTGATGCCAGTCGTCGTTATAAGTCCACAATGATATATTTCTTGCAGAATGTTCAGCAATCGATCAGTTTTACCGCCGGATCCATATTTCCCATCTGTTTGAACACGAACATACAAGTAAGATATTGATCATTTGTTTTGTTAAAGTTTAATTATTTTGCTTTTAGGTAGCTAAATTGGCATTTTCTGTGGTTACATTTGTCAAACAACTAAACATTGCCGATAAACTAAAGGCCGATTAAATTATATTTTTCATTTAAAATAAAAGTATATGTTTTTATCTGCACTTTGTAGCAACAACTCGTGTACTTTGGTTGAGTTTAAATTCACATTTACCTTAAACTAAACAAAATGTATTAAAAACGATTTTTGCCTATAATATGGTTTTATACAGCTGATTTTTATTAAGTATACGAGAGGAGGAAAATTATTTAAACACAAAGTAGTGTATTCAACAATACGATCCATTGCCAATTAAACATTACCAATGGCTTACATCAATATTTTTATCAACCAAAACACAGTTGAATATCCTTGTAACATAAGTATTAAGCTGTTGGCCCCAAGAGTTGGCTAAAATAGAAATATATATAAAAATTGAGACAAATTGTGGCTACTTCTAAAGGCCAACTACAAGCAAAAAGCAAAGCTGAGCATACATATAACATCGTAAGGAATAGTGTAATCCCAGCGCTGAAAAGTGGGGTGTAAAGGGGGGGGAGGGGAGGAGCGTTGCAGCTTTGTAGACTCCGACGACGACGACGTAACTTCTTTTGGCATAATAAAATAATATTTTGGCACTGCTCCAGACCAAAAAGGGGCCAAGTGAAACAAAACAGGACACAAACAAAGCTGGCCAAAAACAAGCTAAAGAACAAGCCAAAGAGGAGATGAAGTGGCTTTCGGACTTGGCTCATGGGTTATGGCCATGACAGCGGCAACGGCAACGGCAAAAGTACCAGAAGTCAATGCAGTCAAGTGGCCAAGACTCCCAGACTCCTGGCCAAAATGTCCTTTTGTGTAGATGGCAAGGCCAGCTTGCAAGCAGAGAGGTTGGGCAGCCTGTCAAGTTCAAGAATTAAAAAAATGTTAAACAAACTTAGCCAGGGAAATCAAAACAATAATAATATTATGAATGTGTGTGTGTGTGTCTGTGTGTGCCTGTTCTAGCTGACTTTGCTGTGCTGGCAGCTCTCCCGACTTCCTGTCTGGCTGCCATGATTTTATTTGCATGCAAGCGCGTGTCAATGTTAACTATGAGGCCCCAGACGCGTTTGCCTCGCCCTGCCCCGCCCCGCCCGTCCTTGCCCCACCTACTACATTTTTAGCTGACTTCTGCTCAGTGAAGCGTTGCCTGTTACATTTTTGGCAGGCAGCCGAAAAGTATGCAACGTCTGCCATAGCATTGTGCATGTCTGTGCTGTGGTACAGTTGAGCCCACCTCGGCCCACCGTCTAACCCAATCTGCATATATTTTTTAAGCATTTCTGACTTTTTCCCTACAATTTGGCTAAATTTTTAGGCATTTGAAAATCTATTTAAACGTTCAATTGTCGTTCGCTTGCGCCCTTTCAAAATGCATTTAAATTCATAAGTCGTCAAATGAAAAAAGAAACGAAAAAAAACCAATTAACTTGCGGCTTCTGCAATATGCATTTCTATATGTATATGTATATGTATGTATGTGTTAGCAGCTGCGGTTGTAGCACTTGAAAAAAAGAGGATAAATAAGTTTGATTTAATTTTCAATATACCGAATTGTCAAGTACTCTTAAAAGTTTGCAAGTTTCTTACAAACATTTTTTTTTCGAATTTGGAAATTTTATAGAATAAAAGAACTTTTTTATGATTTGTTTTTGATTAACTTTCAAAATATGACGATTTTTTTTTAAAAGTCTTATCGCTTAAATATCTTTATAACGCATCGTCTGATCGTTTATTTATTACATAAATCAAGCAGTCGATGATTTTTCTGTATGCAATTCAAAGAAAAATATATATTAAATTATTAATGACAATAGCACATGCAGTCGTGTCTGGATATAGTGAACTAATTTTTGTAGCTCTTAGGTTGTTCACTCTTTGGAGACTCATATTTTGTGCATATTTATGTAATGCGTTTTTTAATTAAAATAAACAAATTGAAGTACATCTGTATATTTTTTATTGAAAAAAATCGCGAAAATCTTTGATTTTTGCGTTCAGGAAGTGATTTTTGTACCGCTTTTTCGCGTGGATTGTGCATTTTTGGTTCGTTTTGGTTCATTTTGGGTGCTCACTATTTCGAGGTGTTCACTATTTAGGGTGTTCACTATATCCATACACCAGTTTTAACTTTATATAAGTACATATAAAGTATCATTAAAATCCATTTAAATAGTTTTCGCTTGCAAAATTTGAGTAAAAACTTGCACACTGATGATGTTATGTTTGAAAAAAATATATGCTTATATAACCTAGGTTAACTTGTGTTTGTTGCAACACTGTAATGTATGATTATTGCCGCTGCACACAAACAAAAAATATGTATGTATGAATGAGAATTTTTGGCAGAGTCGAAATCTGAAATTCTGAAGAGAATGGACAACAACATAAATTAATATTCAGTTAAAAAGTGTGCAAATATTTTATGTACGCATATCGCTTGTTTTGTTGTTGTTGTTGTTGTTGCTTTTCTCTTTTACTTTTTATACAATACATATACATATGTACATATATTATTGTGTATGGAAAAGGAATGGAAAATGCTGAATGCAGATTCCTTCTGTTTTTCGTCCTTTTCTCTTTTCGTATTAAATTTATGAATTATTTGCGCGCTTGCTGTTGAATTTATGAAATGTAAATATTGCTGCTGTTGTTGTTGGCATGTACAATACATACATACATATATGTATATATATTTTTTATTTTTTGGCATCGACTTATCTGCTGGCCTGCAAAAGTTTTGTCGTTGCCCCAAGGTAATTTACATGCATTTAAGCCATAAATAAAGCGAACGGCCGCACTCTTCAAAATGTGATTTATGGCAAATGTTCATCAAATTGTTGCAACAACAATAATACTTACAAATACAATGTGTTGCATGTATGTGTGTGTGTGTGTGTGTGTGTATGTATTTGGTATGGTTAATTAAAAATGCATAGAATTTTACATTAAGTAGTCAACTAATATTCATAGTTTCCAAAGCTTTCACTCAGCCAGAAACTCAAAAAGGCCCACTCGACAACGACAATGATGATGATGATGATAATGATGATGATAACGCAGGTTTGAGGCAGCATCAGTTAAATTGCCTTCGAACGCTTAAAAGATAACCGAACCGCAAAACTAAGTTCACTTTGCCACACACACACACACACACATGCTGGCATTATGAGCTCATTAATTATTCATAAATATTGCTTTACGCAATTAGTTAATACCAGGATTGATTGATTTACTTTTGTCTGCATATGTTTAAGCTTATGCTCTCTCTCTGTCTCTCTCTCTCTCACTCTCTCTCACTGTCGCTATCTCTGTTTTGTGGCATCTCACGATGATTTGTGTGCTCGTGTTGTTGCTGTTTGTGTGGCATTGTCTTCGTGGCTGTCGTTTCAGGGCAAATAGTTCGCACAGCTAACGACAAAATGCCATAAATGCTTTTGCCATCTTGTGTTTGCTCCGCGCGGTAAGAGGCCAAATTGGGAGGCGAGTGCCAAACAATTGCCCACCTGCTTCACAAATGTGTGTGTGCGGTTCAATGGCTTTGTCCATATATGTATGTGTCTGTCTGATAGCTTTGAAGCGCTTTGCCATTGGGCAGTTAAACAAGAGAAAGGATAGAAATAATGCAATAAATAATTTGAACATTAGTCAATAGTATTGGTATCAATTATTTTAATATTTTTGTGATCCAATGCAAACGCTCTAGAGTCGAGACAAATCACGGACAACTCAATGCTGAACAAACGGACATCGGGGCGTATACGTATGCATGTTGAAGCCCAGCTGATTATTGCAGTCAACATAAATCGTCTGAGATCTGGCGTTGCCCGTATGGCGCAACAAGAGGGGGAATGGGATATGAAGGTGGGGATGATGCTGGTCGCCAAATGACGCATTTGTAGGCTGTCTGAGGGCCCCAAAAGCCGTTGCCAATGCACTGTAAGGCAGTGCCCTAAATGCAAATTAATTAGACAAGCCAACTCAACCTCAAAGCAACAACAACAGCATTATTATGGTTTGAGAAGGGGGGGGGGCGGGATTTGTAAGCTCAAAGCATTGGGGCATTATGAGTTGGCACGGCTTTTTAAACAATAATTATTTTGTTAGCCATAGTTATGAGCAAATTGAGCGTCTATAATTTTGTATTCCTCCCCGCTCCACGCCCCAAACAATGCATAAGCCGCAATTAAGCTGCAACAATTAGTGAGAGGCTTATTATACAATCTATGTGCATCAGATGTGTGTCTGTGTGTGTGTGTGTGTGTGTGTGTGTGTATTTATGTTTGTTGTCTGCTTTTGCTGTGGGCTGGGCAGCACTCAAAATTGGGCAGCACTCAATATCGAACCGTGAAGGTAGAGTAGATTAGGAAATGCTTTTTTATAGTTTGAAAATAATTTATATTAAATCCTTATTACTTTTCTATGATATTCATTAAAATATTCAAAAGGAAACTTTTAAAGATTGGTATTGATTATTCCTTAAAATTTAAAAATGTCCATTTATGTATTTATTTATTTATTTTTTGCTCATCCTTTTTTCACTTTTTAAAATGGCCAAAACATTTTGTGTGTTAAAAATTTAAAAACTACGTAAATATCCAAAATACATTTTTTTGGTCTTCAAATGTACCTTAAATGAATACGAATATATCTGTATACCTTTAATCCATGAAATGAGTAAGTATGTAACGGACAGAAGGAAGCATCTCTGACCCCATAAAGTTAAGGGTATATCTTAGTCGGGATTTCTCGATTGGAGCCTTCTTACTTATTCAAGTACATCTGGTTCGATGCGATAAAGTCTTTTCTTATCAATGGCATTCCTTCGTTTTGGCATTGGCTCAAATATCATTTAATGCCAGCCTGCCCAGACTTACTATAGTAAAAGCTCTGTAAGTGAATATCCCAGCCCTTGTGCAACTGCAACTTGTATGCCTCTTCATTGCAACTTTGAGTTTGCTACAGATCGAGTGCAATGCAGTATGCGAGCTGGGACTTTGCAACATGGAGCACTTTGTATCGTTTGGTTTCTACTCTTCGTTCTCGTTTAAACCATTTCAGTTGGTTTCTTTTCTCTATACATATGTATGTATACATATGTATGTATGTATGTTTTTTTTTTGTCGTTTTGTTTCTTTCGTTTTTATGTTGTACTGTTAGCATATTTTATGCAATGACAATGGCTTTGGCCTCGCCACTGTTGGTAGTTTATAAATCATTTGAGATAAGCTGCAGCACAACGTGCAACACCTGATGCCTTTTTGAAAGGATGCCGACCCAGGCCAGCAGCGTGCCATGCCATTGGAGTATGCTACGTTAAAAATTGCAAACAACGACTAAATGGGCACAACAACAAAAAAGAAAGAAGAAAAACACAGAACGAGCAGTCACCAGGCAAAGGCAGGCCGGCACTCACCCCCCCTCCACCACCCACCAACAACAACAACAACAACGAGCACATAACAAAATTGAAAGGAAAAAAAATGGGTAGAGTAAAAAAGAAAGGTTTCTAACACGGCAAACCGGCTGTTAAATACTCTTTTGAAGTAATAATTTTATATTTGTGTGAATTTAACTCTGATAAGTATTGATCAATATTGCTTTTATGATTATATACAACTTATAATTCTTCCAAAAAAAAAAAATGTATAACATCCTTTAAACAACAATATATGTATATAGTTGTCAAAGGTCAAACTCATGTTTAAATGATGATACCCTCGTCGTTGCAAGGGTATAACAATAATAAAAACAACAACAACATGCAACAAAATTGTTTGCGGTGCGGCGCTGAGCAAAATATCAAAATGTAAATAACATAAAATGAAAACCTGCATTGGCAGCACTTTTCCAACACTTTCCGAGCATAGCTTTTGGGCCATGGGAATGGGTCGAGTTGGGTCGAGGGGTTGCGGCTACATAGTGGAGGGAGTGAACCGTTAGGCCAACGTCGTGTCTTACTTCGTGACTGACGCTGAGTGCAAGCTGTTTAGCTTTCATGTGACAAAGTAAATTTCAATATATTGAAATTGTTATTTAAGTAGAGTGCACGTGTAGCCAGAGGTGAAAGAGACACACACACACACACACAGTTATATTTTGGTATGGTATGGTTTGGTATGTCTATGTTATATGTTATGAGGCGCCTGGCAGCTGCTGTCTCAGTGCTCCATCCTGTCGCCCGTTATTGTAAATAGTGTCATAAATAAATTGCCGTGATTTGTGTGCCAGCCACGCGAAAGAGAGAGACAGCGAGGGAGAGAGAGAGATAGTGCCAAAAGGTAGCGACAAAAATAAAATATCATGGGCCAAACCTTATTTCTAACATAACTATACTGTTCTATTGACCATATATGTAATTATTATAGTATGCATAAAACAAAAACAAACAAGTAAGAAGCCTTTACTCGAGAAATACCAACTAGGAAATACCTTGAACTTAACTAAACTACGATATCTCCGATGGTTCTTAACCGATTTTGAACAAACTTTTTCAATTGTTCATTATGGTATCTAAAGTTTCAAACCTCATTTTCACAATTTTGAAATTCAAATATTTTCTGTTATCGATCCCATGTTGATAATTAAAAAACTTGTATACATAGTTATCGATAGATCTGCTGAGATCCATGCGTCCATACATACGGACAGACAGACGGACATGGCTATATCGACTCGGCTGTTGATGCTAATCGGTCGTAGGTCGTAGATGCTTCCTTCTGTCCGTTACATACATTTGCACAAAACCATTATACCCCTATTTACCCATTTCATGGGTTAAGGGTATATTAAAAAAAAGCATGGCTGCCACAGCTGAGAGCTGAACATTCAGCCGGCGAGCATGGCAAACGATTTAATTACAAATAAAGTAATTTTTAATTGAATAACCGCCAAAGTTGATGGAAAAATGCCATCGACACCCTGCGACAATGTAGCAATCCCGTCCACGCAGTCCCCCCACGCCAGCCCTGTTCAGTCCATTCACATTCTGGTTTAAAAATAAAACAAGTAAGAAGACTCTGACAAGGACATACCCTTCACAATATTGAAATTCAAATGTTTTTGTTATCGATCACATGTGTATATTGACAATCAGAAAAGATATCGATCGAGTCTGTAGCTCTTAAAGTCTCTACGATCCAGGCGTTCATTATTACGGATGGAGAATACCTTATATAGGGTCGAACATGCTGTCCTCTGTCTGTTACATACACTTCCACCAAGCCAATATACCCTTTTTAAATCATTTTCTGGGTTAAGGACTTTGCTGCTGAATATTGAAGGCATCGCCTCACTGACCCGTAACATCATTCGCACCACTGTGCGTGTCTCTTACTCTGTGTGTGTGTGTGTGCGTGTGTGGACATTAATTTTGCCAGAGTTCTGTATACTGTTTGGTCTCAGGAATACCCTAGATATTACTTTAAGTGCTTTGGATCTGAAAAGATTAATTTAACATAAGGATTTAGCCAAACAATCAAACCAATAAGCACTTCATCTGTATTGTAGTGTAGCGTATTCAATTGTCCTGGAGATCCATACCACTGTTATTATACTATATTTTACCTACAATGTGCAGTTGCGCTTATTTGCAGTTGCATCATCGATTTAATTGCAAATTAATTGCTTCATCATTGGCATGCGCATGCCTGTCAGCCAGAGTCTGGATATACGTACATATAGCCTCGATATGGCCAGCAACCGCAGCCCCCTATACGGACCAAAGTCATCATTGGATTCGAGCAGCTGCCGTTTATTTATACATTTGCGTTTCGGACGCTGCATTACTTTGTAATTATTGTGGCAAATGGTTTGTTTGCATATTGATTACAGCTGCAAAAAGCCAAAAACACCCCCCCTCCTCCACCTTCCACCCATCCTTCCCGCTACACAACTGCAACCACTCTGTCACTGAGCATCCAAAGAGTAGATAAGGATTATACTTTCGTTGACGACAGCTTCCAGTTGGTACACACATACATACATATATGTACATATGTATAAGTATGTGGCATTTGCGCTGTACAAATGGTATGGAGCTAATTTTATATGTAGCACTAACTTGGTTAATGGATACTTACGTAAACCACAAAGTTAATAAACTTAATGTTGTTTCTTATCAGATCTAAAATCGGACTAATTGGTAGACTTTTCGAACTTCAACTACACTCTTGGTCTTGAAAAATATGTGCATACATACATACATATGTATGTATGCATGTTACATACTGATGATAAAGTCATACCCATTCTATCAATCTTCATTGTGTTTAGGGTACAACGTGCCGACGACGACAGAAAGCAGCAAAAAAATAAATAAATAAATAAACAAAAATCATGAGTCATATCAATAACAATACCAATGTTAAAAGTCCCCTTTTTGTAAACTAAACAACTGAATCAATGCAATTGAATATCAACTGTAAACTATCGATAAAGCAACAGCTGATTAAAGTTTAAAACCGATGTATGCAATAGTGATTGTCATTTGAAAAGAATGCATACGAATATCATTAAACGACATAGAAATTAAGAGAGAGAGAGAGAGAGAGTAAAAGAGAAAATGAAATTATTAAACTTTGCATGTGTCTGAGAAAAGCCATCGAACAAAGCTATTGTATATAATATGCAGGTAATTTTTGATTATAAATCTGTACATAAAACCATCTTTGTACAGCCGGCAAGTGTATATCGAGTACACACTATATCGAGAACATATTATATCGAGTTGACACTCATCGATATAAGCAAATGCTTTGCAATTTCTAGTTTCATTTAGATTTTGTGGCGAAAGCAACAACTTTAAATTTAGACGGACGCAGATAATTCAATTAATTAACATTGAAAATATGGAGAGTTTTAGTTGCACAACGAGTGACATTAAACAAATTTGCCACACCTGGCATATTGAAAACTTTGATATATTACGAAAGTGGGGTAAAATTAAAGGCTTAAAATCAAATCAGTTTGCCATCAGTGCCAATCGGTTTGGAGAAAGTAGTGAAAAAATTTACATAACACTCAACGACGTCGTACAAAATAATAATTTGCAATTAGAATTGATAAGAGTTAAGGCAAATCCCGATCGCAAATTCAAATGTTTATTTGACATTCGTATTGGAAATATAGCTTTATCTAGGGAAGCTGATTACTATTGCGATATTCACTACGAACACTGGTATAAAGAGCCAAATAAAATTTCGCCTTCTGACACGCTTAAAATACGCTGTGATTTGACGTTCATGGATGAACCTACAACCAACAACAAACAATTATTATTGAATGTTCCCAAAACCAATATACTAAACGATTTAAGCACCTTTCTTAATTCAGAGGAGTTCGCCGATATTAAAATTGTGACAGGCGACGGCAAAGAGATACCAGCTCATAAGATCATTTTATCAGGTATGAAATAATAAGAACATAATATGCAATAGAACTCAATATTAACAAGAATTTCATTGCACACAGCACGAAGCAAAGTTTTTGCTGCCATGTTTAAGCATCCATTGGAGGAGAATCAACAAAATTGTGTTAACATCAGCGATTAAAGCTACGAGGTTGTCCTTGAAATGCTTCGATTCATCTACACTGGATGCGCTCCGAATTCGAAAGACATGACTGAAGAACTGCTTTCCGCTGCTGATAAATACGATCTCGGGCGTTTGAAGGCAATGTGTTTGAATTTTTTAGCAGAGAATTTGGGTGTTGAAAATGCAGCTACGACGCTCAAGTTGGCTGATCTATATCAAGAAGAGGAACTTAAGTCATATGTACTTGAATATATCAAAAATATTAGGGCAAGCGTTTTTAAAACATCTAGCTGGAAAGGTTTCGCAACATCTGACAAAATCTTAGATCTTGAGTCATTTTTTTTTATTGAAACTGGATGATTAAATAATAACGTTAAAAAATAACCACTAAAATACAATAATAAGTTAAGAACATATTTGAGCACATACATATTTTGAAGTCTAAGTGCGTTCATACTAATTTCGTTATAATTGGAAAACGTTAAATATTCATTATTAATTATTAAATTTCCAGAATAATCATAATGTATAATTTTGTTTTGCATTCATTTATTTCTACGCTTTAATAAATACATAGAATCTATTCCAACAACAATACGTGTACATATGTATATTTATGTATGTAATGTGTACGCCGTTATATTCATACATACAAACATTTACCGATCAAGAACAGCCTTATGCCATTGCTCCTTCGTTTGTGTAAACACACATTGAAGCAACGCTGAGCTTCGCATAAATACTGAGTACAGAATTTTTGTTGCTAATTTTGCTAATTATCGTTCTCTTTGCCTGTATTGAAGTGCAAAGCAACAACACCTTCTTATGTATATTACATATGTATATTAAAATAATGTCACAGCTTCGACTACACATGAGGCTTTAATAAATTTGTAATTTTCTATTTGCATGTTACATACTGATGCTAAAAATATTCATACTCATTCTTCTATTCTTCATTGTGTTCAGGGTACAAAGTGCCGACGACGAAAGAAAGCAGCACAAAAAATAAACAAAAATCATGAGTCATATTAATGCCAATGCTAAAAGTCCCCTCTTTGTAACCTGAACTACTGAATCAACTTAATTGAATATCAACAGCAAACTATCGATAAGGCATCAGCTGATTATAGTTTAAAATCAATGAATGCGATAGTGATTGTCATTTGAAAAAAATGCATACAAATATAATTAAACGACATAGAAATTAAGAGAGAGTAAAAGAAAAAATGTATCTCAGGAAAGCCATCGAAATTGCCGGTAATGATTGATTATAAATCTTTACATAAAACCATCTGTGTGCAGCCGGCAAGTGTATATCGAGTACATACTATATCGAGTTGAACCTCATCGATATACATGAGCAAATGCTTTGCAATTTTTAGTTTCATGTAGATTTTGTGGCGAAAGCAACAACTATAAACGCAGACGGACGCAGATAATTTAATTAACAAACATTGCAAATATGGAGAGTTTTAGTTGCACAACGAGTGACATTAAACAAATTTGCCACACCTGGCATATTAAAAACTTTCATCTATTACGAAAGTGGGGTAAAATTGAATTCTTAAAATCAAATCAGTTTGTCGCTCCTGGAGATAGTGATGATAAATATTACATAGTACTCAAAAGAGTCAATTTCACTGATTATTCTAATGGTTTGCGGTTACTATTGAAAAGAGTTAACCCAAATTCTACTCGCACTTTCAAATGTTTGTTTGACATTCGTATTGGAAATATAGCTATATCTAGGGACGCTGATTACTATTGCGATATTTACTACGAACACTGGTATAAAGAGCCAAATAAAATGTCGCCTTCTGACACGCTTAAAATACGCTGTGATTTGACGTTCAATGTGTCAAATGCCACCAACAACAAACATATATTATTGAATGTTGCCAAACCCAATATACTCAACGATCTAAGCGCCTTTCTTAATTCAGAGGAGTTCGCCGATATTAAAATTGTGACAGGCAACGGCATGGAGATACCGGCTCATAAGATCATTTTATCAGGTATGAAATAATAACAACATAATATAGAACTCAATAGTAACAAGAATTTCATTGCTCACAGCACGAAGCAAAGTTTTTAGTGCCATGTTTAAGCACCCAATGGAGGAGAATCAACAGAATTGTGGTAACATCAGCGATTATAGCTACGAAGTTGTCCTTGAAATGCTTCGATTCATCTACACTGGATGCGCTCCGAATTCGAAAGACATGACTGAAGAACTGCTTTCCGCTGCTGATAAATACGATCTCGGGCGTTTGAAGGCAATGTGTTTAAACTTTTTAAAGGAGAATTTGAGTGATGAAACTGCAGCTATGACGCTCAAGTTGGCTGATCTATATCAAGAAGAGGAACTTAAATCATATGTACTTGAATATATCAAAAATAATAGGGCAAGCGTATTGAAAACATCTAGTTGGAAGAGTTTCGCAACATCTGACAAAATCTTAGTTCTTGAGTCATTTTTTTTTATTGAAATTGGATGAATAATATATTCTTGTCACAAAAAAAAAAAAAAAATGAAACAACAAAACAAAAATAAGTTAAGAACATATTTGAGCACATATTTTGAAGTCTAAGTGCGTTCATACTAATTTCGTTATAATTGGAAAACGTTAAATATTCATTACAAATTATAAAATTTCTAGTATAATCCATATAATGTTTAATTTTGTCATTCGTTTCTACATAATAAATAATAGAACTATTAAAACAATAGGTACATATGTATATTTATGAGTAATGGACGCCGTTATATGCATACATACAAACAAAAACCGATCAAGAGCAGCTTAATCCCCTTGCTCTCTTGTTTGTGTAAACACACATTGAAGCGAAGCTGAGCTTCGCATGAACAGTGACTACAGAATTCTTTTTTTTTTTTCATTTCCTATATGTATTTGTTATTTGCTTGTACTGAAGTGGAACGCAACAACGTGTATTTATATGAATGTATATGTACATATGTAAGTATGTATGTAGATTGGCGACAGTGATCTTTACCGTACTTTCGCTCTCTTTATACGCACGATTGTACATACACACATGCATACAGATGAATATTTGATACACAAAATGTATGTAAGCAAAATCTCATTGCTTTACGTCCGAAAAAAGAACTTATCAGTTCATGCATTACATTTAACGTAATATAATACATATGTATGTATGTATGAATATTTTAAGCTTGTGATTTGATCCAAACGAATAAAAAGAGGTTTAAGCTTTTGATACCGTTTTTCATGGGCACCCAAAAATTGGAATACTCAAAATTGATTCTTTAAGCCTTTGTCTACTCCATAAAATTTGGCTAAAGTGCCCTGGTGAACTGTGGCCAATGTGCGAGTAATGGAATTGTTGTGCCAATTGCATTTCAAAAGTAGCCGCAACTGTGGCAAGTGCAACAAAAAGAATAGTATCTTGCGCCTGCAGCACATGGACACAGACATAGACATGGACACAAATGGACGGGTGGACAAGTTTATGGATAGAATGTATGTATGTAAGTAGACTGGCGCACATCATAAAGACAGCACACATACATACATATACACGACAAAAAATTGCGGTTGATGCATTTTTATCAAGCGATGCACAAAGTGGAAGTGAAAAAAGGTTCTCTTTTTTTTCAGCTTCTCTTCATTCAAGTACAGTATACATACATACATACATATATATGTGTGTAAGCGAGTTGAGTGATTTTGTGGGAGTGCAAGAAAATATAATAATAAACTAGAGAAAATGACAAAAGGCATGTTAAAAGCACACACAAAACAAAATAAAACTTAAGAGATTCAAGTTGCCAAAGCACGACTAGCAAATACCCTGAGCCTGAGTCGGAGGCAATGAATTCGATAGAATTTTCACAGCTTAATTAAGGAATGTGCGCAGCATGTTGAGTCTTATTTTATTCTTACTGTTAACATGTGGTATATCGGTAATGGGAGGAGTTGTCGATAATTTTACACACATATACTAAATACTAAAGTCTCTGGATCTTATAGTCTCATCAAAATCATATCGTTCATTCAAGCACGACTCGATCCTTAATCCTGTTAAATGCATAAGCATTCTAATACTCTTTTTTTTGTTGTTTATATCCAATGGACTTGGAATACAAAAGTGAAGCGAAGAACTCGCTGACAAGCAACAAAAGCAGACAGGCAGCACTTTTGATAGGCCGGCAGGACTTTGGTGCGGAGTTGCTGTAAAGATTCAGTCGACGATAGAGACAAGAAAAGAGGCGTGTAAAGTGCCGCCAAGCTAAAAAGTATGTATTTGCACAACAATGGAAGCCACAGAAAAGAAAGGCAAAAGTAAAAGAAATATGTACATGTGTATTGTATGTACATGTATGCAAAGTGTGAAAGAGAAACGTAGGCATCTGCCATACACTATTCACCGTTGTATGTACATACATAGTTGTTGGTTAAGCTGTAAAATGTAAGTAGCTATAAAATATGAATATAATAGAGCACACATCACATCATATAATGTGCCCGCAGCGGCAGTGCAACACTGTGGCAGGTCGAGGCACTTGGGTAGTTGATTAAATCAGTGAAGTGATCGAAGTGACATGCATGAACATGACAAGGACACTTGATTCGCTGCTTGCATAATGCCTTGGTTTTTCTTTTAGTGTTACATACATACAAACACACATACTTTGACAATGTGACGATGACAATGAAGTTCGCTGGGTGTGTGTGTAAGGCAAAGCTTCTGCCATTTGAATGGCTTGCAGTTAAATGTTGTTTGTGAGTGTGTGTGTGTTGGTTAGACATCCATAAGTTAATCTATAAATAGCTTTGATGCATTTCAGGTTAGGGCCATGCTTTTTAAACGGCTTTAAGGCACCTGGTCGATTGTTTGTCTTTCTGTCTCTCACTTGAGCGCTCAATCAATAGGTAAACACAACAACAACAGAAATCAGCAATGGCCAACGCCTATATAAACACCTTGACATGGAAACAAAGGAAGCAACGCCAGATGAGCGAGGAGCCAAGACCAAACGATGTTGTTGGTCAGAGGCTGACGTCGTTTGGCTTGTCCAAACTATAATCCATTATATAGAATATAGTATGTACAATATACCATATACATATGTACATACGTGTATGTGCAATAACGGTATGGGCAAACATTAACGCCATGAAGCGTGGCCATCAGGAAGTCGGCACAATCGGCCCTAGCCATGTAGCCGGCGGCATCAATGTCGTCCACATGCATCCTGAAAGTCAACTCAACTCCAAGTCAATAGCTTGGATACAATAGGGTAAAGCGGGTAAGGTTTCGACCACTGGCCGGGGGCTCGTAGACAAAAAGAAGGAGCAAATATTAAAGAGAGAGGGGCTAAAGGGGTGTTGTGGAACTAAGTGCCAATGACGCGTTGCGGCTTATAACCAATATCATTTTATACTTTATGGCGTTGCCAAAGTAAATGGGCTCAACATTGCTATTGAAGGAAGCCAGTGGAACAGAGGTAGAGTACGAGATTGAATAGAGCTCGTAGGTGTGTGTGTGTGTGTGGGAGTGTTAAGAATCTATCTACATCTAATCAATAAACTATCCGATGAGAAACAAACTCACCGAGGCCTGAGTCTCAGCTAAAAGATCTTGACAGTCATAAACCAAAACGATAGCTAAACAGCTGAATCCTTCGTCTATAAATGCATAGTGAGTGCGAGTTACAAACTTATCCCACGTTTAACTAACTGCAACATTGTGAATATACTCAACTGAATGTATCGATCTTTGACCTTTCTGATATTGTTGTGTGTACTTAAAACTCATATGACAGCCCTCGCCATCGACTCCATATTCACTGGCACTTCTCGCTTTCTCTGGACAGCTTGCTTTCTTGCATTTTGATGTGCGTGTTAATTTTATTTGCAGTTTTATTTTCATTTACTACGTTTAACTTCAATGACCTTTTTTTTTCTTCTGCCCAGCTTGGCCAATGCCCGTTGGCCATTTGGCTATTTGGCTCTGATGTTGTTGATGTTCGTTGCCCCGTGCAACATTTGTGGCATTTTAGTTGAGTGCATTTTAAGTGCTGCCAGGCGCACTCCCACAGTTTTTCTTGTTGCTTTCAAGGCTATTTTTTGCCCACGGTGAGAAAAGCCATAATTTTGTTCATTATATTATTTACATTTGCCAGTGGGTATTCGGTTCTCTACAATCATGTTTGCATCCTCCTTGACCGAAAATAAATGTTCAAGCAAACTAAAATGGATCCAGTCGACAAATCCCGACCAAAATAATATTAAAAAACTTTTGATTGCCAATACTTTGTCAAAATTGGCTCGATTTGCGAATGCAATACATCAAAAGTCTTGTATTAAAGCTCTACATTAATACTACATTTAAGTCTAGACACTAAATTTTAACCAATTGTCGACTGGGGAATGGAACAGAACTTCCGATTGCCATAACTTTGTCAAAATTTGCCCGGTTTTCATAAGCAATACATCAAAAGTGGAACAGAACTTCCTATACATCCACTATATACTTCTTGGGGTTGGAGTTGGGGTTACTTCGGTCTGTTTCATGCTTAAATTTGCAATAAGTATTTCAACGCAACTACGTCATATTACGCATACGTCGGGTTTTTTTTTTATTTTTTGTGTAAATTATTTATGAAATGACTTTCGTTTTTGTGATACAAAACCTGTTTGGACATAAATGTTAATTAAAGATAAGTAAACCTCTCCCTCACCCTCTCTCTCTCTCTCTCTCACACACACACACCGTACTTTTTCGTACGGTTTATTGCGCCTTTTGTAATTGCGAATGAGTTTAAATAAAAATGATATTCGCGTCGTCCCCAAAGGCAGAAGATATCTTTGCTCACCTGATGGAACTCCTCCCTCAAGCGTTTTCGTCAATGCACGTGGTTTTGAGTTGCTCAAAGGAAATGAACAGAAATGTAACAACAAAAGTAAATATTCGACAAAGAGAGAAAGATGTGAGAAATGAGAGGAAAGGAGACCAAAAAGACATGACAGGAACTGGGTGCTCCGAAATGTATGCATTCACATTCGCATTTGCCTTGCTTTGCCTCAAATGAAAGCAAAGTTAATTTAATTTGGAAATTTTGAAAGCGAAAAAGCGCGTGATATGGAATAGGGAGAGAGCGGCGAGTGGAGAGTGGAGAGCGGTGAGAGGAGCTAATAAACGTGTCGCCATTGTCGCTTTGGTGACAAAACATGTAAGAACCAAGGAAATTGAAAATAAGTTGATAAATCTAACAAATATGCCACAGTCGAAATGCTTTTCTGTGCACAGTGTCACAAAATTGTATTCATAATTTCAATGCTGCATCCTAATTCAGCATACAAATCTCATTTCTTGTGTCAAAAAGTATTTGATATA